>CM062807.1:488228339-488599223 GCA_031772625.1 Pinus tabuliformis | reverse complement strand
TAGCAAAATTAACATGACATCCTCTATCTACTTGCTATCATATCTTTCTTGTAAAAGAACCCTACATTAACACATGTGAGGTTTTAACTAATCCAAGCATGAAATCTGATCTACAAGGTATTAACTGTTGTGTGCATGAATAAATACAAATAACCCTTTTTCTTTTATCCTTTTGCTTGAAAAATGTAAATGATAATATTTATTTGTTCTTTGGCAGGGGAGACATGTGTGGAGGAAGAGGAGTACAATAGTTATGATGGCTTAGAGGTAAAGGAGGGGCCTAATCATGGCTTTAGGGATGATTTTTCTCAATTGGGCTCAAAACAGGGTGCTACAGGTTTTCCTACAGGATGTACTAGTTCTCCTACAGGATCCCCTATTTTACTACAAGAACAAGCTGAAATCTTAGGGAGTGGTCTAGAAGGTGGGATGGATCTTGGAAATGGTGAATAAAGAGGGAATAAGGCATGGAAGTGGTAGGCACTTACTCAAAACTCAAGCAAAAGCTTTATGATGGTTGGATTTGCTTAATGGAAATGGCACGTTTTCCTTATAAAACAAGAATTTGAATTGAGACCTTAGTGACTTTTTGCAATCATGGGTGGATATGGCTTGGATGAGGCTAACGGGATGAGGGATCCCTGCAATGTAGAACCTCCTGTAACAACACACATCATTGTCGGCATTTATACATAAATTCATCTAAAAACAAGAAGGGTTTACTCAAATAGAAGAAAAAAGAGTCGTCACCATTTATTTGCTAAGTTCACGCATGGAAGTGCTTGAAACCAATATAAAAGCAAAAGGAAATTAGTGCAAAGCCTAAGAGATAAGAAATTTCAATTACAACTTTTCCTATGAAACTAAAATATAATGACCTAATTAGCAGTAAACCATAGATTATGCAAAAAGCAAGAATTCCATATTTTTTGGGCTGTATGGGAAGTGTTCCTCAGGCCATGATCCCTGAAAGAGAGAAATGAGGTGAAAACCACTTATTGTCAGCCTTTTTGGAATATCTTATTGTCACTATGATGCTACTATTAGAACTATCCTCAAATGGATGGAAACTAAATAAACCTACCAATTTTTGCAAATTAAAAACACCAAAATCAGTTCAACAACTAACTATGAACATAAGCTAAGCATACAAATACAACAAGAGGAAACTCTTCTGCTAGGGTTGGGCCTTAACCCAAGAGCTTTAGCCCTCTGAGTCAACTCAGTGCTGGATCAAGGGAATGCTTCTCATTTTCATTAAAATATCATAAAATACACAAGAGTGCTTGGTTTTAATGCTTCAAATTGAAAATGCTTCTTAGCTATCATGAACAAAAAATATGAATCCTAATGAGGCTCTAGGCCTCTTGATTTATACAACTAAAGTTACCAATAACTTCCTTAAATTTAGGGATGCTTAGCTCCCAATCTCAAGATCAACTGGTCTTCAACTGTCACTGGCTTGGATGCCAATGAACCTCATGACTCGGCTCCTTGCAACTCTGAGTTGATGATATTTGATTGAGGAATGTTCAAGTGAGTGAGGAGTTAAGGAGGGAGATCCTATCTCCTAGAATCCCTCTTTCTTGTCTTTATTCGAGTTCCTACACTTTAATTAGCCAAAACTTGCTCCAAAACCTGCAATCAATGCACATTAGTCCACTGGACATGACATCTCATCTTTATTCTCCTCATCAAGAAAAATATAATTAAAACATGTAAATAATTATGAGAAAAGTTAATTTTACTAAGATGGAGGTGCATTAAGGTCCATATAATTTACCCATTGAAGAGCCTCATCACCAACTTAATCCAAAATCCACTGAAATTGAGGAAGGTCCTATGGTACACTCTCACTCATGTCTATGACAGTGGGGAAGGTCCTATGGGATAATCTCACCCCAAGTCATCTCATAGGGGAGCATATGTCTTCCACCCTATGTCGAGGAATAGGTGAGATATAATATCTCTTTCATCTTGTTGCTTACTGATCTACCCAAAAATGACCCTCAAGAGTCATGTGGAAGAACACCTGCATCATAATCTAACTTGGATGAGATACCCAACTTACCAAAGGTAAGGATCACACACCCCCAAGCCTCCTCAACCCGTTGGCCAGATGAATATAGAGGAGCATAAGTCTTCCACCCGTGGGAGTGACAATTGCAACTAGCTCGACTTGTGGGTATGCTGCTAACTAGGGTATACTCTGCTAGATGAATATAGAGGAGCATAAGTCTTCCACCCTATGGGTGACCGTTATTGTGTTTTCTTCTCGAAGGTGTACGGAAAGAAATCACTTTAGACTATGGATGACAAACAATCCTAACAATATAAATGGCCGCTAAACATTATAGATCTGCAGTAAACAATAGAAACAAAACCTGCCAAAGCCCTGATATATGTCACAATCATAGTTAAACAAAAAAAGAGGATAGTAAAACAAGCACAAATAACTCCAATAATCCAATGGAAGCCATATATATAAAGAATATATTTTATTAAACAAAACCTATGAAGGGAACAAATAATGTTACTAGTCCCCCTCTATGGGATGGGTTCTTGGCTATCCTCAAATGTCTTCAGCTTTTGTAGAGTCTCTCTCCTCTATAATGTGTAAAACCCAACAAATAAAATGTTTGAGCTCAATGAGAACTCAAATGGAAAAGAAAATGGTGAGTGACAATGATAATAATCAGAGCTGCAACAATGAGTGCAACAATGAAAATAATCAAAACTGAAGAATGAATGGAAAACCCTTCTATTTATAACAAAATATTAGGTTATCCTCAAATAATGAGCAATAATAAAATATTATTAACCCCATTCTAGAATTAACCATTTGTAATATTTTATTATATTTGGTTGGGAGGAAAAAGTATTTAAACGTTTATTTAGAAATAATAAATAAATAACTGATTTATGTATCATCTCAAGAAATATGGTTAAGGAATAATAAAAAAATAATGATTTACTTGATTATTCCTAAGGGATTTAGTCAAACTTGACAAGGAATAATAATTAATTAGTGATTAATTAATTATTCTTAGAGAAATATAAGATAATTAATGATTTATCTATTTATTTCTCATCACTCGATCAAATGTGACAAGGAATATTAATTAAACAATGGTTTAATTAATTATTCCTAGAAAATAATTAAATAAATAGTGATTTATTTAATTATTCTTCATTGGTTTAATTATAAATTGCTTAACAAATGTGGTTTATTAAGTAATTTCTCACAATGAAAGTAATTTTACTATGGTAAAAGTGACCCTATATGGCATACTTCGATCCATCTAGTAAATTATGGCTAGATGATCAATTTTTTGTGATAACAATGACATATAAGGGAGATACCTTATTGTATAGAGATCCCTCTACCCGAGGAGCCCTCAATGCTCCATTCCCTAGTTAGGGAGATCAACCAAGGGAGAGGAGTTATGCTAAGTGTTCTCAACCAGTTCAGACCCTTTCCGACGAGGGTCCATCCATAAATCGATGATACTATCCGTAGATAAGAAACACATCAATGTGCCCATATCCAGTACTGTCTCAAAGAATTTGTTATGCAATCAACTCTGAAAATAGAAGAAAATATAGATCAATGACTTAAAAAATATCCTCTTTGAGGGCTAAACCTCCTTTACATCACATAAATGAACAATTCTTGGATGATACAAATGAAAATACCTACTTGGTATATATAGGAGCCTAAGGGGTCATAATATAATCAGAGCCTACATAACAATAATAATGTAAGGTAACAACAATAACAGTAGTGTGCTTCTTTGGGGCACAACAATAACAATATGTGGGCTACATTGGCACAATAATAACAATAGGGGGCTACAGTAATAATAAGAATATGGGGGCTACAATATATTACAGGGACCTAACATGCCCCTCTCCTTCAAAAAAGTGTTTTCCTTAATGCTTGAGTAGTTCTGGAAACTTCTGTATAAAATTATCATCCTCCCATATGGAATCTTCATTGAGTAAGTTCTTCTACTTAATGAGATACTCTAAAATTGATCGATTCTGTAGCTGTTGGGTTCATATTTCCATGACTGCTTCAAGCTCTAATATGATTTTTCCTTCTTCATCAAGTTCCGGAAATACTAGTTGAACTTGGAGCTTGTCATCGATAACCATCTTTAAGCATGAAAGATGGGAAACTAGGTGTGCTCGGGAAGATGCAGGCAACTCCAATTTGTATTCCATAGTACAAATCTTTTACAACACCTTGTAAGGACCATAGTACTTGGTTTATAATTTATTATCCTTCTTATCTTGCTTGAGGTACATTTGTATGTATGGTTGTAGCCGTAAAAATACCACTCGCCTACATTAAGTATTATTTCATTATGATGCTAATATACCTATTTTTTCATTCGATTTTGCACCAGAGTGAGATATCCTTTAAGAGTTTGAGAACCTGTTGTTGATGCTTGATGTGATCTTCCACTGCTTGAACCCTAAATGTTTCTCTTAAAGATGATGTGATGGATGGTGGATGATATTCATAAAGTTCCTTAAATTTCATCATTTTTGTTGTAGTATGGAAGGAATTGTTATACTTCCATTCAGCCAGAGGTAACTACTTGACCCATTGTGTTTGTTTATCAGATACAAATCAACAAAGATATCCTTCCAAAAAATTGTTCACTGTCTCTATTTTCCCGTCAAATTGAGGATGATAAGATAAGCTATGAGCTAATTGAGTACTAAGAAAAGAAAATAATTTCATCCAAAAATTTCCAGTGAAAGTGGGATCTCTGTCACTTACAATAATCTTTAGGTTTCCATGTATCTTTTGAATTGTTTTCATAAATGCAGTAACAACTGTACTAGCTTTAAAATGATGAGATAATGCACAAAAGTGTGCATACTTGGTAAGTCTATCAATTACCACTATGATGGCACTCTTTCCTTTAGACTTGACTAAACCTGTGATACAATCCATTGATACCTCCTCCCAACGCTAACTTCGAATTGATAAAGGTTGTAACAAACCCATGATCTTAATTGTCTCAACTTTATTTTGTTGGCAAACCAGACATTCTGCCACAAAATGTTTTAAAATCAGATTTAAGGCCATCTCAAAAAAATTCCTTCTTGACCCCGTGGGAAGTTTTTAAAAATGTTGAGTGCACTCTTAAGGGGGAGGTGTGCAATTCCAAAAGAATCTTTTGTTTGAGCCGGGAATTGTTACAAAGATGTGAGAGACCTTTGTACCATAATGAATCATTTTTCTAGATAAATGTATCTTATGTACTAGGATCTTGTTGCAACTTTTGAATAAGTGTCCACACCTCTTCGTCATTCTTCCATTCTTCAGTTATCTAATCAGGTTGGATAATAGAAATGGCACAGAGAAATGCTTCCAAATCCCGATCCTTTCTTGAGAGTGCATCTACAAAGACAATTTTCTTTCTTTTTTTGTAGATGATTTCAAATTCATAACCCAAGATTTTTGTGACCAATTTTTGTTTCTCTTTTAAAGATAATCGTTGTTCCAAAAAGTATTTAAGACTATCGTGATCTATTTTTACCTTAAAATGTCTTCCCATTAGGTAAGGTCACCATTTCTTTCATGCATGTAGTATTGTCAACATTTCATTCTCATAAATAAGTTTGTGTAAATACTTTCCCTTGATTAGACGAATTTCAAAAGAAATGGGTCTTACTTCTTGCATTAAAACAACACCAATTCCATTTCTTGAGGCATCACATTCCATAATGAAGGTTTTTGTGAAGTCTGGCGTAGCTAAGACTGATGCTTAGCACATTTCCTCTTTAATATGTTCAAAGCCATTAGTTGCTTCTAGAGTCCAAGAAAAAACATATTTCTTTAATAATGTTGTTAGAGGTGCTTCTATTCTCCCATAATTCTTAACAAACCCACGATAATACCCCGTGAACTCAAGAAATGCTCAAATTTTCTTTAGGGTTGTGGGGATTTTCCATTCCTTAATGGTTTCAATTTTTTTAGGGTATACCTTAACACCATCATCAGATACAATATGACCCAAATATTCCATCTCCTGTACTCCAAAGAAACATTTGGAGGTTTTTGCATATAATTGTTTCTCCTCCAATAGTTTGAGCACCCTGTCAACATGTTGAACATGATCCTTCCAACACTTGTTCTAGATTAGTATATCATCAAAAAATACTAACACAAATTTTCTAAGGAAGGTTTTGAAAATGGATTCATCAAGCCTTGAAATGTGGAAGGTGCATTAGTAAGGCCAAAAGGCATTACCAAAAATTCATTAATGACATGAATGAGGAATTTATATTAAATAATGAGCTTATTGAGCTCCCTATAATTTATACACATACGCCATGATCCATCCTTCTTGTGCACCAACACTACTGGATATGAGAAGAAACTTTGACTTGGTTGAATTAATATACTATCCTGTAGCATTTCTGCAACCATACGTTAAATTTCACTCTTTTGGGAATAGGGATATCTATAAGGCCTGATGTTTTAGGAACACTTCCTGGAATCAAGTGAATATCATAATCATAATCATGAATTGGTGGGAGGCCTTTGGGAGTCTCAAACACCTTGGAATGATTGTCCAAGACTTTTTGGAGATCTCAAGAAATAGATGATTTCGATGTTTGAACGTCTAGTGAGCATAATTGTGCAATTCCACCCCGTTTTTCTTTACTCAAAACATTTTTCATGTCATTAGATTTGATTATCTTCCTTGTTTTTACTACGATACCCCTTAATTCAATTTCCTTTCCTTCCCAAAAAAGATTCAAGAAAATTTCATGAAAATTAAAAGCGTCGCCAAAGATTGTAACCATTGGACTCCTATTACAATATCAACACCACCCATTAGAATGTAAAGCATTGGACTATTCAATACAAATTATTGCATGGTTAGCTTGATATTATGGCACTTTCTAGAGAAATTTATAGTTCCTCCATCTCCAACCATCACTTGAAACTCTAGTGCTAGATATAGAAAACAATTGAATTCATTGGCTATCTTACAATGAATAAAATAACTTGAATCAATCAACATTATTACCTTTTTTTTCCTGATATATCCTTGTACCTTAAGAGTTTGAGGAGTGATAATTCTTGTTAATGCATTACAAGATAAATTTTCGGATTCATTTCATCTTTTTCTAGGGTTGGTTCCTAGAGTATGTCCTCTTCTTTTGATGCTTCTTCATTTTCTTCCTCCTCTTCACAATTTATGTAAAATAATTTCTTCTTAGCACGCTTATTACCTTTATTGTATTTTCCACTAGTACAAAATGACTAATTAGTTACTAAAAAAAGGACTAAAATTTGCATATAAAGGACTATTTTTCGATCGATGACCAATAGTAGATAATTTAGAGTATCTTATAATGCGACCAAATTTTAGTCGTTTTTATCTTTGTCATTAATTGGTTGTCTCAATTTTATTATCTAGTAGTGTATTTAGTCATAAATTTGGTCATTAATTTAGTCATTGATTTAGTCATTCATTGCCACAATTAATGACCAAATATACAAAAAAATATATTACTAAATTATCGCCTGAGAAAACCAATAATGACTAAATAAATATAACCAAAATGATGGTCGTGTTATAAGATACTGTAAATTAGCTACTCATAGTTATATATATGCAAAATTTAGCCATCGTTTAAAATCAACTAATGACCAAAGAAATATGACTAAATTTTGTTCATGTTATAAGATACTATAAATTAGCTACTAATAGTCAATATATGTAAATTTAGTCACCATTTGTAATAAAGAAATTATCATTTGCAGTAGTCATTTATATTTTTTTGGTAGTTTCATATTCATTATATAAATGACTACTTTAGTAGTTTATATTCGTTTCATTTACTTTCATTAACAACCATTACAAGAAACTAATTTAGTCGTATATTCATTTTATTTGTGATCATCATTAATCAACATAAACTACTAATTTAGTAGTTTTAGATTGGTTTTATGCGTTCATTATTAATCAACATAAATTAATTTGTATGATTTTGCAACTAAATTTAAATAAAATGTCATACAATGTACATGTCCATCTAATATGAAAATGCAAAGTTACAAATTTTAAATATAATACTAAATAATATCAAGTGCAACTATAGATAATTTCAACCACGAAAATCATATTGTATAAAATGTCAAGTATTACAATATGAGTTTCCAACTTAATATTGGTTGGAGTAGAATTTACATGAAATATTGTTTCATCGCTTCAAAACATTATCATTGCATTGTCAAGGCATTGCAGGTGAATTCACCAACTATGAGGACTTGACCATCAGTCTTGGTGTGTGTCTTATGTGAGATATTGGCTTTACAAGTACCACTAGACCAGTTCTCTTCTCTCTCTCTTTAATTTTCATCTTGTCACTCCAGTGTTATTGTTCTTATCTTTCTTCAATTCCTGCTTCTTACCGTCAATACTAAGTTCCTTTTCTGAAAAAAAAAGAAGATACAATGCAGAGTATAAGACATGAAAGACGATTTACAATGGAATATAAAATAAATCATACTATAAAGGATTTATATGATATATATCTTAACATCAGCAATATTGTTAATGCCATTTTTCCCCATAAAAGCAAGAAACTCGAAGAAGTTTTCTTTGGTTGGGAAATAGTGGCCATTATGTGGCCAGATGACCTGTATAAACAAAGAAAATAACACATCACCATAGAAAATAACACCTTAGTAAACTTAGTATTCAACCTTCAAGTAATGTTAGGCACAATCATGCAAACTAAGTTACATGCGAAAAATCCCAAGCTGTAGATTACTTACACAGTGTGGGAGTGCAAACAAAACTACTAGAAAAAGCCAAAGCTAGGTCTAGAATAAAATGAATGAAGTAAAAATGATACAATAATAGGATAACCTTGTAAACATGTATATAACTTGATAATGTAGAAGGCTAGGTGAACAATTCCAAGGTTGGAGGCCGATGATGTGAAGATTTCCCAAGTCCAATGAGAATTTCTTAAGATAAGAACTACTATTTGGGTCCATTGTCACATATGAATAAGTGAGCTATTCTATATCAAGTTATTTAAGGTGGATCAATACAATATAAGTGGATAAGTTTCAAAGGAAATTCCCTTCCCATTGTGTTCCTAACATATGGTACAATATATTAGCTGTGATTTGGAGCAGATTTCTAACATTGAAAATATGTATCAATCACCACTAGTAATCCCCCAAATAGGATTATTTTGGAATGTAACTTTGGAATTCCAGTTTCTATATGATTCTTGAATGGAAAATCCACACAAAATTCCAAAACCAAACTTCTAATTTGAGGGAACACCTATGGCCATCTTCAATCACTCAAACTCAAAACATTAGTGATCATTATAATGAAAAGATAAAATAAGAGTAGTTTTGATCTGTTTTGCAAAATTACATGCAAATCACGAATAGTTTTCCCATGTTTACCGTACTTGTAATTTCCAAGATATAACACATCGATTGATCTTTTACAACAAATACTTGATTCAATACAAACAACAATTTAAAATATTACAACAATACCACCAATGTTTGATCCTCAATTAGTTCAAACTAGTTAGAAAAAAAAAATCAAGAAAGAGCAACAAGTAGAAATAACAAATCCATCAATCAATAATCAATCAAAAAAGGATAAGATTTTTTCTAAATCTTGATAAACAACTATAAATTATATTTACAATCCACTGCAACTAGTGGTTGTATTCAAAGATCAATACTACCTGGAGAACTCATCTTCCAAATTCTTTCCTCTATCCATGAACCTTTCTTCTATCCTCAAAATAGAATTCTCATTCAATATTTTAGGTTTCAAAAGCTTCCCAAAGGCCTTGCCAAATGAAGCTATGAATTTCATTGATTTTCTTAAGTTGCTTCTTGTATCGAAAAAATATAGTTTGATCATGTGATAGATAATTCAAGAAAGTAAAAATTTGTGTACAATATTTCTTAGAAGGCTTCATGTTAACAGGAAAACTTGGATATTTTAGATAGAAAAAAAATATTAATAGAGATGCTCAATATCACAAAACAATAGAGTGGATATAAAACTGCAAGTAGAACTAAAAAAATCCTAATTGTAATATAGTTGATTGATTATTCTAAGTGAAGCCAACTAGATACATATAAGTTTTCATTTTCAACTTTCTTTCCCATATCTTTATTGGACATGGAATCTAACTTGCATGCATCTCGCAAGGCTATTTTAGCAAGAGTATATGTTACATTCTCATATTCCACACTTTATTTTCCATGATCACTCACAGTGGGTATTAGAGGAATTAGTTTCTACATTGCTGAGTTGTCAACTTTCATTTTCTCGATTTCTGTTTTCCCACATGTGCAATATTTGAGTTTTCCTTAGTGGAGTTTTAGATAGGAAAAAAATAGGTCTAAAAAGAAAACATTAATCATGCAAAACAATGACTAATTATATGATGCTAACCCATATTTCTTTATTGTTGGAAGAAAACCAGTCAACTATGCTCAACTAACATCATCAAAGTTATCCAAAACCAACCTGGTGGATATTTGAAGTTCTTCTACATGAATCTGTTCCTTTGTGTGGATAAATTTCACTTTGTTTGTGGAAAGGGATATTAACTTTTTTTAGAGTGATGACCTATACTTACCATCATATTTTCCTGTTTCCAACTAATTTTTTAGCATCTTGACGTATAATCTTTTTTGTTCATCTCAATTGCGTATGATCTCATTGCCCCTAACATATATGACCTATGCATTAGGCTACTGGTACAAATAATATAACACATAACCAGCAATATGAAGGGAATTAATGATTATAGATGTCTATGGATCAATTCTATAGCTTATAGGAGGGGAAGGCCATAAGAGAATGAAGCTAGGACTCGTTAGTGGTCGAAAATTGGACCCACTAATTTAATTTTTTTCTTTACAAGTAGCCATGATGAATGTTCTTAACCCTTATTTTCATTATGTAACAAGGTGTGAAGTTGGATTAGTAATACTTCTTAGTGGAGATACTTACTAGTGATATTTTCCAACATTCAACACATTCCTTCTATTCATTATATTTTCATTTTTCTTATTTTATTCCATTGTGTATGCTCCCATCCACAACTATAATACATAACTAAAATATTTCCATGAATTCATTCTCCTGTAAATTCGTATGCTCTAGGCCCAAGGTGATTAATATGATATTGTTTGAAAGAAATATGAACAATATATTGCAATAAACAAGCACAAATGTGGTCATAATGTAGCAAGCCAACCAAAATAGGAAATAAGAAAAATGTCTAACATGGTTGAGAGAGATGGAGATGAATATATCAAAAAGTGATACTTATTTGTATCATAATTCAAATCACCCTCAATATATCTATCTTAACCCTACTTGCCAAGCACCAAGACATACAAAATCCTTTGAAGTGCGAACCTTTCCTTAAGTTTTTGCACTCTAAAAAATGTTTGCACCTTGAATCTCAACACATGATAGATACATGGTTAATACGAATCTACACTAGTTTATATTTTATTGATAATACATCAAATTTATATATTTATGGTTTTTGGCATACTAGAGATGTAGATTATAGAATGCACCTCTCGATGCAATGTCAAATGTCAATATATTTAGTTGAAAAACTACAAAGAGAGGATATTCTCTAATGGTTTCATTACAAGGCTAATATCATAGAAACTAGAGAAATAAAGAGCAGAAAAGAAACTAAAGATAGACAAATCAATTAAGAAATATTTTAGTAGGAGAAGTTGTTGATATCTTAAGCCATGTTCGCTCTAGCCCAACCATAAGACAAACAAGTGACTCAAAGGGATTTTAGAGACAATAGTCCTAAAATAGTTTAGGAAAGATTCAAGAAAACTAAATGTGACTGAGCAAAAGAATTAAATTTATGTCAAAACACAATAGAAAGAATATAAAGTGGCCTTAATCAGCCAATTACATGTGCATCCCCTATTCTTCATAGATTATAACCAATGTAATATCCCATCCATGAATTCACATTACCAAAAATAGTCATGCATTTGAGTAGGCACCTTCACACCTCTAGTCTACAGTGTCTTGCCTACCACTACATGCACAAAATTTCTATGATAGGGTCATTCATAAACCATCTCTAGTTGGAAATGAAGTATTATTTACATGTTCAGGTCAACATGCAATTAATTTGTCCACTAGGATTCCATTTTGAATGTTCTTTTCACCACCCGAATGGCACAAATTTGAAAGGAATGGCACTGGGTAAAAGTCCTAGGTGCAAGCTCTTAGTGGAATTAACCGATATAGCTTCTCATGGTTCCCCCATCGATCCAGTAAAATTGAGTCATTTTTTGTAAAATAGTACATCACTGGTAGCAAAATTCAATCTTAGGGGGTATTTTTCCATGTTGATTAGTGGTAGACAATATTATTTTGTCTCCAAGTAAAATGCAATAACCAGTTACAACACATAAACATCATAATTCAAATGTGACATATCTCCTACCATATACAAACTTTTACATGAAATAGGGCACTCACCTATTTGATTGTAGACAACGAATATGAACCTAGCACTGCAACATTTGATGAGCATACATGTAGGGATATACACCATGAGATGTTCAAAACCACCACATCTAATTGTGTTATCCCAATGTATACTCTCATAAATGATGTAGTGTTGGGTTTATTAATTGATATTAATTGTATCAACATATGTCATGACTGTCCAATGTTAATCACTATTATGTTAAGCTAAATACCAGAATGAAACCTTCACTAATATGCACTTCAACAGGGAAGCTTACAATGTATCATCCAATATACATTACAAGGAGATAATGTCATTAATACATATCAAAATCCTCGTGGAAATACATGTCACTTAAATTTTTATTTTAAGTTATCTTACAATTAAAACGATATCACAAAGATAATAGGGAAAAATAAAACAAACAAGTACCTCTAAGCAATGTTAGTTCCTAAATGAGGGATAATATATTACAATTATAGAAAAAATTAAAATCTCTACCTTAAGCTGACAAGAAGACCAAGGTATATGTCTCATGTAGTTGATTGTAGGGTAGGGGTAGATATGTCATGAATGTCCTACTATGCTAAATATCATAACACCATCTTCACTAATGTGCATTTATAACAGAGAAATTTGAAATGTATCATTCAATATGCATTACAAGGAGATAGTGGCACTCATGCTAAACAAAATCCTCAAAACGAGATATGCCATATTAATTTTAAGTTAGAAAACTTGTTGTGAAGAAGACATCAAAAAGTCAACAAAACCCTCAAAATGAAATATATTACTCTACTTTTAATTAATTTTCTTATAGACACCACAAATACAAGAAGTAACCACAAAGTTGACAAGCCAAAGAAATATACATTGCAATTTTAGTAGTAAATATTAAAATACAGCCTAATGTGAACACTAAGGCTACGATGAGATGAAGAACAATCCAGGCAAATGAAAATCCCATAAGTGACCAATGCCCGTGTGGGATTCCTTGTATTACAGTCAAAGCACATCTACCATGAATAAAAATCACATTAGATCAAATGATCTCTATAGGAAATCATAAATGCCTATATAGATCTGGTCTCAAATTATCCAAATCACATTAAATTTTATTGTGAATAATAAAAAACAATGCACCCACAAAAAAAACATTTTTTTCTCTAGCGAAAATATTTTGTTCCCACTAAAGAAACAAATTAGCCATAAAGAATTTGAAGAGAAAAAGCATTAGGAAATATGAATAGACAAATCACATTAAATCTTATTGTGAATAATAAAAAACAATGCCCCTGCCAAAAAACATTTTTTTCTCTAGCGAAAATATTTTGTTCCCACCAAAAAAATAAATTAGCCATAAAGAATTTGAAGAGAAAAAGCATCAGGAAATATGAATAGAAGGTTGTTTTCGGGTTTGTCCGAGAGCTTTCTAAATACAATATTCTTGTCCATGAAATCCTTCGTAGCCAAATTTGGTGAATAATGAAGGTAATGATAAAGAAATTCCTAGAGTGCTCAAAGCGCAAAGATTGGAGTACTACGTCTTCTAGTAGTGAAATGTCTTCTTCATGCGAGTCCTCCTCAAGTATTGCTTGACTCTTAACAATTTGTATATATTTGGTAGCAGAAAATGTAAAGTGGTTTTTCAAATTATTCATAGTTTTACTTATAACTTTACAAATAATATACCCTTCCTATGGTTCTTGTAGAATACTTTGTGAATCCAGGTTATAGTTAAGGATTTTCAAGAATTTAGGTAACATAGGGTTTTAGAATTTCCCTCGTAAAAATATACTTTGTAAATCGAGGTTATAGTTAAGGATTTTCAAGAATTTAGTTAACATAGGGTTTTAGAATTTCCCTCGTAAAAATATAATTCAAACAATTTTACTGGAAAAAAATTTGCAAGATCTAGCCAAATTTGGGATTTTCAACAATTTAAGTAACATAGGGTTTTAGAATTTCCCCGTAAAAATATAATTCAAACAATTTTACTGGGAATTTTATTTTTGCAAGATTCAGGCCAATTTACAATTTTACTGGAAAAAAAATTGCAAGACCCTGGCCAATTTTGGGATTTTCAACAATTTAGATAACATAGGGTTTTAGAATTTCCCCAGTAAAAATATAATTCAAACAATTTTACTGGGAATTTTATTTTTGCAAAATTTAGGCCAAGTTTGGGCCATCCCCGCAAGTTTTTGGCCATCCCTGCAGCCTTGGTAGAACGATGTCATTATTTATTGGCAAACTAATTTAAATTTTTATTGGCCAACTAATTTAAATTGTTATGTGGTTTATATTCAAATTTGGTGTTTGGTTGGTTTCCCTTTGAAGTTATCATTCCAAAGAGGTTCCATTGCATAATTTAGACTTGGTATGGAGCTCCCATTAGAAAGTTGGGACTAATTGATAAAGACATTAGAGATTGCATTTGATGGTACTTGTTTAATATATTATTTTTTTTATGGAAATGCTCAGTGTAGAGTACATGTTTAGGTGTAATGTAAGTATGTAAACAATTTTAAATACCAATTTAATTAAAAAATAGGAAGAAAAAAAAAGTAAAAGTGATATCGTGGATGACTATAAACATTTAAATGTTGGGTTAATTAAAAATAAAAATTTACAATAATAAAAATCAATTTGTTATATTTTTATTTTTTTATTAACTTGTGAATATGTTTTTTTACAATACCATGGGCCAATACCATGGCTTATCAATACCACATGCCCAAAAACCATAACTTATTTCACAACCAAAATATTTTATAATAATATCACAAGATTCTTAACCATGGATATTCACCCCCACATTACCATGGATATCATTAACCTGTAAAAACTAGGCTCTGTTTCAATACCATGGGCCAATACCATGGCTTATCAATACCACATACCAAAAAAAACATAACTTATTTCACAATCAAAATATTTTAAAACAATATGAAAATATTATTAACCATGGATATTCACCCCCACTTTACCATGGATATTATTAACTTGTAAATAGGCTTTGTTACAATACCATGAGCCAATGTCATCGCTTATCAATACCACATGCCCAAAAAACATAACTTATTTCACAATCAAAATATTTTATAACAATATGAAAAGATTCTTAATCATGGACATTCACCCTCACTTTTCCATTGATATTATGAACTTGTGAATATGCTTTGTTATAATAGCGTGGGGCTAATACCAAGGCTTATCAATACCACATGCCAAAAAATCATAACTTCTTTCACAATAGAAATATATTTTAACAATATGACAAGCTTCTTAACCATGGATATTATTAACTTGTAAATATGATTTGTTACAATACTGTGGCCAATACCGTGGCTTATCAATACCACATGCCCAAAAACCATAACATATTTCACAATAAAAATGGTTTATTTTAATTTAATTTTATAACATTTTTTAAATTGAAGCGGAATAAGATTATAACTACTTTGAGATATGTCTAAACTCTTTATCATCACCACTACTAAAAATAATCCCATAGAAATTAAATTAAGGTTTTAATAAAATTAAAAATGAGAATACTTTTATATTTAAAGATGTGAAATTTATATAATATAAATAGTGTTAGTAAGCACCAACATAGATCCATCTTAACTAAGCATCCAAGGGATGAAAAAAAGAAAAGTGAACGGGAGAGGGGGCTGGGGGAGACAGAGGGAGATAGTGACAAATCCGGAAAGGGAGGGTGGGGGGGGGGGGGGGGGTGCGGTGGGAGAGGGGGTTGGGGGAGACAGAGGGAGATAGTGACAAATCCGGAAAGGGAGGGGGGGGGTGCGGTGGGAGAGAGAGAAAGAGAGGAGAGGAGGGAAGAGAGATAGGGAGAGAATGAGAAGAGATAAATAGGGAGACACATAGATGGAGGGGAGAGAGATAAGGGAAGAGAAAGGGAGATAGTGATAGAGTTGTAGAGAGAGAAAGAGAGAGAGATGGGAGAGATAGAGGAAGGTGGGAGAGAAATGGGGAGAAAGGAATCAAGAGAGAGGAGAGAGAGATGGAGTTGGAGGGGGAGAGAGAGGGAAGGAAGAAGAAATACATAAGGGGATAAAGGTGGAGAGAGAGAGGAGAGTGGGAGGGAAGAGAGAGAGAGAGATAGAGACAAAGAGGAAGAGGGAGGGGGAGAGAGATAGATAGATATGGAGAGAGTGTGTGCATGTTTGGGGGTGAAATAGAGAGAGTGAATAAGAAAGAGATAAATAAATACAAAAATAGATATTATTATTATATAACCCACCTAGATCCATCTTAACCCCGGATCTATCAAGCACTGAGAGGGATCAAATGTCTCAAGGTGCACACCTTTCCTCAAGTTTTGCACTAAAAAAAGAGGTTTTCACCTCGAGAGATTGGATCCCTCTCGACGCTTGATAGATCTGGGGTTAAGATGGATCTAGGCTAGTTATATGTATTTGAAGTTTTTATGAGGAAAATCATACTTGGATATTTTGTATAATTTTAGCATAATTGCATGTATTTGATGTATGTTTTTTTATAAATTATAAATATATATTTTTCATGAAATTTATTTTTGCACATCAATACCAAAGCATGGAGTATTTAACATAGGGTTTAAGGGGTGGCACAATGTTCTTGTAGGATTCAAGGTAATGTCTTGAAACCTCAACAACCTTTCATACAACACAAAAAACATTGTGCCTACCAAGTTTCAAACCCCATATTCACATTCAACAAGTTGTGTGCACACCTAGGGGTTCACATTCCTACTAAGAGGAATCCCAACCATCACAGAGCCATCATGGAAGCCCAACATTGACCCTGATATTCAATCTTTAGAAGTACTCAATGTGCTCTTCCATTGAACCCTTTTATTTGAGATTTATTAATTGGCTAAAGAAGGTGTTGCATTTTGTATCCTCATAATGTGCTACCAATTCTTTCGTAAAAATTTTCCAAGTGACAATTGACCATCAATACCACACAAACTGATTTGTTCAAAATATAAAGATGCAATGTGCACCTTTTGTGTGTTTGACACATCATGTATATCAAAGAATTGCTCCATCTGTAGTATCCATGTCATCGGATCCTTTCCATAAAGCTTCCTCATATCAATATTTGGAATGTGGTTAGTCTTCAACCCACTATGGGAGTCTCTAAAATCATAATTTGTATTCATTTTATCCTCATCATCATTTTCATGGAGTACCTTTTCACCACTAGGAAGCATTTCTTATAGCAACTTTGTCGAACCTCCTTCAAACCTTCCATGTCCCTTTCATTTATGTTTCTAAACCATCCTTCAAACCTTCCATCTTGAAATTTATAATTACTTCCTTGTTAAATTTTAAACCATTCATCTTAGCTTCTAATTCATTTTTCGTTACTCTTTGCAAGAGTGAAATTTGTTGCAGTTGGTCTCATAATTGTGATATATCATGGTGCATTTATTCCTCTTGTTCATGCATCATAGAAGAGATTTATGGTTTCTTATTAGGTGTGTCAATTTTTTTTTTAGGAATTTTGGAATCAAACAATTATATCTATGCTTCACTATTCCCTTTGAATCACTTCAAATTGTTTTTCAAACAAAATTTATACAAAATTAAAAACAATGCACACCTTTTTCTTTCTTTTTAGGAGCTCGATATTGAAATTTATATATCTTTGTAATTTTTAATCTCGAAGGTTTGAAATTGTATTGCATGGTATCCCTCTGAGTCTTCTTTCCAACCCCACAAGTTAGACCGATATTGGATTCGGCAAGAAAGAGTTATGCCCAATCTCCCACAATGACCTGATTATAGACTTGTTTAGTAGAGTGAACTTGTATGGAGTTCCACGTGTCACTGTTTTGACCTTTAGCCTTGAAAATGATATACAAAAATATAAAATCCATTCTCTTTTAGCCACCTCTTACGAAATTCAAATCTGATGCTTAGAGATAAAGTTATGATGATTCTCCCTAGGTCACATGTTTGAGATGAAATTCTAGAGCCTGCACAAACCCTAACTTCCTCGGATAATATCTTTGAAAATATAGCGAACCAAGATCTAAAATTTGTACACAAAGTTCACCAATATTTTGGTTCCATATGGTTGCAATTTTAGCTTCTGAAGCCTTGCAGAAAAAAGTTATAAAGAAAATGATAAGATGACTTGTTTGAAGAAGTGAAACCCTAGAATCTAAAGCTATGATACCAAATGTTATGCAACCAACTCTCCTAGCAAAAGAAAAGATAGATCAACAACTTAAAAATTATCATATTCAAGGGGGAAACCTTCTTTACATCACATAAATGAAAAATTATTGGATGATACAAATGACAAGACCTCCTTGGTATATATAGGAGTCTAAGGGGCCATAATATAGTTAGAACCTACATAACAATAAAACGTAAGGGAACAATGGTAACAATATTGTGCTTCTATGGGGCACAATAATAAAAATAAGGGGCTAAATTAACAATAGAAATAAGGGAGCTACACTAGTATTAAAGGGGCCTAACATTATAATCCAACTTGGGTGAGATACCTAACCTACCAAAGGTAAGGATCACACACTCCAAAGCCTCCTCAACCCATTTTCCAGACAGGGAGGGACAATGCCAATAAGCCTGAATTGTGGGTATGATGCTAACTAGTGTATACTCTGCTAGACCAATATAGGGGAGCATACATCTTCCACCCTATGGGTGGCAAAGATGGGAGATACCCTATTGTCCAGAGATCCCTCAACCCCAAGAGCCCTCAATGCTCCATTCCCTCCTTAGGGAGCTCAACTAAGGG
This sequence comes from Pinus tabuliformis, assembly GCA_031772625.1. Lineage (NCBI taxonomy): Eukaryota > Viridiplantae > Streptophyta > Pinopsida > Pinales > Pinaceae > Pinus > Pinus tabuliformis. Next base: position 488,579,888 of record CM062807.1, on the reverse strand, counting down.
AGAAGGTCTATGCTTAATGTTCTCGATCAATTCGGACCCTTTCCCAGGAGGGTCCATCCATCAACCCATTCTTCTCTTTATAGATCAGAAACACATCAATGTGCTCATATCCGGTATCGGCTCAAAGAATTCATTAAAGAATTCAGTCATACTAATTTATGTAGTTCTTTTCAGCTATAATCCTTTTTTTTCCTATTCATATGAAACATCAAATCAAATATCTTGTTAAAGAAAATACATTTCATAAAAGGATACTTTATTCATCTCCCCCCCACATGGAGGCAACAACCACAAGCCTAAGCTTGTCTCATACAACAACACTATCTCAATCTATGACTATATCTCTATCTAAAATATATGTGCGATTCTCTTCCATTCGGATCCTAGTCTTGTTGTTGCAACATATCACTGTCATATCTAGAACCTACTTAAACAACTCTCTAGAGCTTCCTTAACCAAACTACCTTGCAGATAGCCATGTTAGAAATAATGTACTCAACCTTGGTCATGCTTAATGCTACAGATTTCTATTTCTTTATCATTCAAGATATTATGGTAGGTCCCAAGCTAAAACAACACCCAAATGTGCTATTTTTATTAATAACGTATCTAACCTACTCAACATCAATGCATCCATGCAGTTGTACATCTCCTATAGTATATCTTAGACCAAGATTGATCGTCCCATGCAGATTATTTCAAAATGTACTCGACAACAACCCAATTTGTACTCAAGGTGATTACTACAAAGCATATATCCATACGAGTGTTCTCAAGGAACATCAATGCCTCAATCAATTGTTGGTACTCAGAGAAGTCTGCTAAGTTAGGTCCAACAACATCTCTGAATAATTTCTTGAAATTCAATTCCATTGGGGTGTCCAAACATTTTCATTATGTCTTTCCAAATATTTCCACTAGCTTCATGTTATATTTTCCTTTCCAAACTTCTAATCCCAGAAAGTAATGCATCATGCCAAGATTTTTTATTTTCAAAATCTGAGGCCAACTCCCTCTCACTTTGATTATCAAAGGCTCATTAATTGTTAAAAATAGATCATCAATCATATAAAACCAAAATCAAAGGGATACCTTGGACCATTTTGAAGTAGAGGTTTAGATCGACATGACTTCCAAGCCTCACCAGGTGGCTGTCAATGTAGACATACTAGGCTCAGGGAGCTTGCTTCAAACGATACAAAGATTTCTACAAACATGACAATAACCAAACCAATATACCCAGCTTCAAACAAGTCAATAATGTGCAATCAAATCAACCATGTCTGCTTATCAAGCCTTAAGTGTCAAACCAAAACTAATATCAAAGCCATCAAAGTTTCTACCAATATTACTGTTAAAATTTTCAATCAAAGTCCCCAAGTACCAGGATACAAATTTGTCTATTTTATTAACAAAAACCAAGTAGTATCAAGAAAAATTCATCAAACCATCCACATGACCATAATATGAATAATTTCTATCACTGAATGTAAATGCATATACCAAGGACAAGTCATATAAATTTATGCCATCCATTCATCGTGCAATCTTACTAATAACATAAATAGAAATTACTCCATATTATCATACTATCTCCGGTGATAAAATAAAAACAACTAACATACTAATATGCATACTATAGACCCATGCAAACACAAGATGAGTTAAGACATTCACATATCTGCAACATAAATATATCTGCATAAGATAGTAATCATGTCAATTATGAAATTCTCCTCAATATTTTATTAGTGATGATTCTCTATATTTCAGCCCCTCAACACAAGTAAGAGTAGATTCCAAATGGTAGGTCACTTCATATATTATAGAGAGACCAAGCTTCATTCTGATCCCTGCGACAAGTAAAACATAACGTAGATCTTACTATTCATTTTTTGTCCATAGAACTTTCTATTATGTGCTTCATGACTGTAGATCTATCATACTCTTGGTGCACTCCTATTTTCATGCATAAGAATTCAGTTTTTGTGTCCTACAGGATCAGCCGCACCCATAGACCTTATTTTGTGCAGCTAGGATGCCTGTAGCCGCACCCTTAATCCTTTCTCCCAGTGGCTAGAGCTTGCACTAGGAGAAAACATTTATACGCAAATAAATTTTTTCCAAAACTTCTTCCTTCATCAAGATCATCTATTCATGTCCATAAACCTTTCTTCGATAATCAAGAGTCATCTATTCATTTATTGGAAATAATAATAGGCTTTGGGATATTATGGAGAGTTTCTCCCTTAGAATGGGAAGCCTCTTCAATCATCATTCAAAACATTAACTTGCCTATCATAATTCTTTCATGCATCAACAAAAATGCTAGATCACGAATTCACAACTATATCAGGGTTTTAAAACATATATGCATCATAGTCATAAAAATTCGTCATCAACACATATGAACATGTCATCAAATCTTCATCAAAGTTTAGTGTCATATAAGTGTATCATCATATTCAAGGATCATAATCACAAGATCATTTATCACATTACTCAACCATCAAGTCAAGGCACCCATTTTTGTCACATTCTTAAAATTACTAAGTTTATCAAAACCTAACATAGATCAATAAGAAGATCCTGAGTCTCAATCTTATTGTCACACCTTTATTATCAGAGTTACCATGCTTTACACAAATGTTAATAATAGTATCAAGTTACCATATAACAAAATCAAAGTTTCTAACCTTCTGTTGTAGCAGCTACAACCACCCTCCAAAATTTTTCGTTAGCTTCCTTTTGGAAACTCCCTAGAGACCATCCTCGACAGCATGTCTTGCACTATCAAGCACACCATCTTCAGCTATTGCATAGAGTCTTGTCAGCCTGTGCATGTAATTTTGTTCCACCTCCTTCACATGCTGATTTCTGGACTTAGTGTCAGTTACTGGTTGAGCAGCTCCCTTTGGGAATTGTGCAATTCTAGAGGGGGGACCAACCTTCCCTTGAGAAATTAGGAAAACCCAGCTAGACAACCAGCTAGGCTCTAGAATTGTGCAATTCTTCTTGACAATCTTCCTCTAAAAAATTACGCAATTCATCCTAGGACAACTACTCATCCTAGAAATTGCACAATTTTGGGCAACAGTCACCTGCTTCTCCTAGAAATTGCACAATCCCTCTGGGAAAACCAACCCAAAAACTCGAATAAATTGTGCAAATCAGCTAGGCAGCCTGTTAGGTTTAGAAATTGCATAATGCAGTCAGACAGGCTTCCTTAAGAAAATTGCACAGTCTGACCCAAGACAGTTGCTCAACCTAGAAATTGCGTAATCCTACGAGACAATCACCCATTCCTCCCATAAATTGCATAATCCCTCTAGGGAAACCATCTTTGCTCATCCCAGAAACTACACAGATCCCTCTCCCAAGCTCGTGTACCGGTGCATGTGCCTTCAGGTTGACTGGTTCCCTTCGGGACTGAGCAAAACTGAGTTGCATGCATGGAGTGTTTTTCCCAAGGTATCATGCAAATGAATCCCTAGATTTAGGGATCTATTTTTAGCAGTTGGAGGTCACATGCAAGGATCATTTCAGAAACCTCCCACCAAGTGTCGCCTTTCCTAGATTTGTGGCATGCACGTCATAACCTCGATTTTATCAAAACCTATGAACCAAATGCTGCAAAGCTCATTCCTCACATCGATCTTGTAGCTCTGACATCCCACATCGCATCTAGGATTCGTCAGCGCATTCAGCTTAGCGATTTCAGGGTAAGCCTGCTTCGCATGTCTTGCACTACGTTTCTGTCGCTTTTTGTGTTTCGGCTTGTGTGAATATTGTCTGCTTGATTTTTTTGAACGCTTGTTGTTGTTTGAATTCATGTTAGCTTGTATAAGCTTTCTATTTTTCATTCACATCTCACTATTGTCGCATGCATGACATTTGTTTTGCACCAATGGTCACCGTCGTGACGACCCGCTTCACACACATGCATGCATCCCATTTTTTGAATCCTACACTTACTATTTGCATGCATAATCATTCACTCTTGTTTGCACTCATCTCATCATGCATTCAGATTTCTGATGTTTTCAGTCACTCGTCATTTGGTCTGGGATGCCTTGGTCCGGACCATGCCTTACCCAGCTAGCACTGCACATTTATGGAAGCGAAGGCTCTGCCTTCCCTCCAGAAATTGTGCAAGTCTGGCCCAGAATTGGCCTACAGGCTTGCATTGCGAAATTCTTAGAGGCAGTGTCTTGCTCACCCCAGAAACGGTGTAATGCAGTTTGCTGGTTGCATGTCACTGCTGACTGAAATTGCACATTGCGCAGTTTCAGTCCTTAGCAGGCCATGCTAGACCATGCATTGCATTGTTCTAGTAGTCAGCCAACCTCTTGACATCCCGGACTGTGCCTTGTGTAGTTTTGACAGTCACTCTCCTAGCCTCCCGGTGAAAATTGCACAATCTTCATGGACAGTCACACAGGTATGTTGCATGTCAGTCGTCTAGTTTGTTTTGTTTTTCAACTGATAGATTACTTCCCATAAGTTTTATTATGTCTCCAGGTATCACAAGTGTTGTCCGCCTCCCAGCAGCACAGGAACAATGGCTTTCAAGAGAGCAGAGTCAAAGACACCACTAAGAGCGCAACTGAGGATGCAGTCGATCAAGTGTTTATGAACTTGCTGAAGACATCAAGTTGTTCATGGAAAAGGATATCAAGATGAAAGGAAACGACATCACAACAAGCAACACCATCAACAACAGTATAAGGAAACACACCTGCACGCTATTAATGCAAGGGAAAGGTTATTGACAACATAGAGGTGGAGCAAAGCTACAAGTTCAAAGCAGATCCACTCATGATGAAAGAAGCTTTGGAGACTGAGGCTATGAGGTGATGGCACGACACAAAGATCACGCAAAGGTAGATAAAGAAATAGAGAAGGAGTTTCATGTGCTGAAGCAACAACTCAAGGAAGAACAGGAGCTGCACAGATGAGAGAATGAGTTACAGCAGGAACATGTACAATAGGGGGCGCAACATGCACAGATGGATGAAACTGCACCCGTACAAGTTATAGATCCATCCCAGTAGCTAGCACAAAGCAGACAAGGTGAGAAATGCTATTGATTGCATGCAAGGGAATTCAGAAACATGCATGTCATTGTGCACACACATGCAATTCCACCCTTTTGGCACACTCACTGAGGCGAAGACAAGAAGCAAGTCCAACTGGAGCTCAACATGTATTCCGACAAGTTGATGCGCACGACCACCAACACATTCTTGGAGATCAGTGCAGACACTATGCATTAGTATGTTTTCAGTTTGGCCACACCCAAGACGACCATGTGCATGCTATGAAATAAGTTGGACAGATGAGCCATATTAGTGTACCCGGATGCAACAAAAGTAAGAGTTTGCTTTCAGTAGGATGTCACCATTGAACGCTCGAACACCACCATGAATCACCAAGTTTGGAATGAGTCTACCACAGTCGACCACCATGAGGATGTTGAAGAGCTAGTCATCCCACATATGTCCGAGTGTTTGTGATGTTTTGTATGCCTTTCTCAAGCCATTTTGTCTCACATGGGTACATGTGCAGATTATATGTAACGTCTTGTCAAGTGGAAGTTCAAGTGTCGATAGTTGAATGTAATAGTCATAGAGTAGTTGAAGAGTCATGATGGTAGATGAGCAGTGACAAAGGGGAATGTCAAGGGTCACCCCACCCTTTGTTATTTATAGTACCTCATAACTCATTGTACAGGCTTTTGGTCAGCCAAGCTTCCAATAGGAGTATCTTAGAGAAATCTTGGATAGTATTGTAATGAACCTTGACTTCTCCACTGTGTAAAGCTAGTATATCTCTTGGGAGGAGCAGGCGACAATGACTGTAATGTTCCGCTGTCAGAACTAGTGGTTGGTCATGGTTGTATTGTATGACTGGAACTTTCACTTCTTAATATAACAGAGCCAACACATTTCATGCATACATCGTATTGTATTTCAGCTATCTTATTTACTCTAAATGATATATGTATTTCTTTGCTTACGCATGCATGTGTAGCTATTTTCTGTATATTTATATATGAATCTTACCAAAATGTGTTGTTGGTTTAACCATCACTTTGGATTGCTATCTCACTTGCCTTCCAGTTTGTGATGCATCTTAGCTCATGTGTTCCCTTCTTAACTCCATGCTTTCATAGGTTTCCAAGGGGCAAACTCACCTCACCTTCTAGGTGTTACAACCACTCATGCACCTTCCTTGACTTACTGCATATGTCACATCGTTGCTACTAATAGGGACATATTACTTTCCTCTACGCACCATCATGGTCAAGGTGATACCGTACGACCCATTGCTAGGACTCCTACACCAAACGGTCTGAGGTCTAGTTGGGATTTCTTACTGGGGAGATCCTCTGACATGTTGGTAGGTCCAGTATCATCAACACCTTCTTTATAAAATTATGAAATCCACCATGTCTAATAAAATGTAAGATACTTACCAAATATCAAGAGCACCAATATATCACATATACTAGAAATCAAACTAACTTTCATATGCATGCATGAGTCATTCATGAAGGTGATATTAAACATACCTTAGGACTTAATTTTCCATCCAATATTGCAGCTAAATCATAACACTAAAAGAATATACTTCACATACCTTGTAATATTCATATACCTTTGCAACTTGTAACACTTATTTGTCATTGGCATTTTTAGTACTTGCATATTGTCATTTCCGGATGCTACTTTGAAAACTTTCAAAAACTTTCCTCAGATACTTCTTCCTTCTTCCAACACCAACTCTTCACTTCCCGCACTAGCTCTCTTTTCCTGCAACTTAAGTGATCCTCAAGAAGGATCTGTTTATCACATCTCATCTGGAGGATAGAAGTATTCAAAAACTCAAATATACAGAAAGGCTAAGCAATGATCAAAAAAAAAAAATTTAAGCAAGAATGAAGAAATAAATTTCAAAAGGTTACTTATTTTTAATAAGAGGTGATCATATCCCTCTTGAACCAACCTTCAAGGGTTAGTATTGTCCATTATCCATGAAACAACATTGTCTTCAAATATTTCAACCAACTTCATCATCAATTAGGCCTAATTAAGACTGACCCATTTGGGGTTACACTGAATTTATCACAAGTGCTAGAATAACATATCAATCATCATGCTAGGGTTTCAAGACTACATAACTCAAAACTTTGTCATATTTTAGGGTTTCTTCCAAGACCTAACCTCATGTAATCCATCAAACCCTAATAAGCAGAGTTCCTAGGATTTCCTTGAAGCCCTGGCATTCTTTTAGGTCTCCTCCATCTTCTCTTATTTCCATCAAAGGTGTCTTCTCAGGGGTGATCTCAATGACTTTTATTTAGGCCACCTCCAATACCTTGTTAATTTTTCTTAGGGCTATATTGTTCTTTTCTTTATATAATTTCATTTCATCATTTACACATTTAATTCACCCCACAACATTATAACATCATTACATCATATGCAATTATGTAGAAAGAAAAATATCATCAAAAATGCAGTGGAACATAAAGGAACAATGGAAGAAAAGAATTGACACATGGAGATGTCAGGAGTTGTCGGAGACTGCGGAAAACCCCATAAGGGGGAAAACCCTTTCAAATTCTTCTTCTTATTAGATTGTCGTAAAATCTTCAACAAAGAGAGAGTACAATAATCCATTTATTCATTCACAATACTATCTAGTAGAATTAATCAAATCATATCCCAAAGATGAACCCAACAATAATACTAATCAAAATCATGATTGAAAATCTTATAGTCAAGTGTCAGCATCTGTGGTCAACTATCGAAATTTGTGGTGAACTATCGAATGAAACCCTAGGTCCCAGTTGTAGAGAGAGAGAGAGATATGTGTGTGACTAAAACTTTTTGGCTCCACACAAAGCCTTGCGTGCATGTGAGTGAAGCTTTCTAGCTACACACAAAGGCTTGTGCGTGTGTGGCTACAACCAAAATTTTCATGTGGAAACCCTGCGAGTGTGAGCCAAAAACCCTAATCACATGTGCAATCTTCGAACCTTCTAATTCTAGACCTGTACAAACAAATTCCCTGTGAACCAATTTCAGTCCTATGCGAGCCAAAATCAAAGAAGAGAAAAGAAGAATGCATGATGATTGTCTCTAAATGAGGGTCACTTGACTTGTATTTATAGCCATCTAAGGGTGTCCAATTTCTCTTTTGGGCTGACTTGTCATTTTGTGCACATGAGGGTTTCCATATTAAAAATATATTTTTCCTTAACCAAATTAAATTCTTCCAAGGGCTAGAATGGATCTTTGTTAATGAGGAAGATTGTCCTAAGGAGGGAATTTGTCCCTGAGAAAAAAATAGTTTCAATGAAAAGAAAGGGACAAGGCCTCATTGTCAATTCTCCTAGCATTCTTGTATTTAACAAAGGAATGTGCTAGTTTACTCAAACATACTAGCCTACAATTGAACTCATTCAAGGAACCCTGATCAACAATTGACTAAATTCACACATAATTCATGTCACATTGAGAATAGCCACATAGATTCATATCCTAAACATGAAAAAAATTAGTGAACATCATTAATTAGACATTCATGCCTATTCATGTGGTTGAATATGTAAATTATAACAATGATGACAACACAAATTTCTATAAAACCAACATAAACATGAGAACATATAAGCAAATATTCATCATCAGCATATAAGAATATCAACGTTCCTTCATTGCTAGTGTTAATCCACACACTTTCACATTAGAAATTGGACATTATTAAGTATGTACACGAGTAAGTACACTTATTTGATTAACTTGATGGTTCACAAATGAGTGAGGTACTTTAACTCTCCACCTAAACATAGGCCAACTACATTGTATTCTTTCTATAGTTCACCACCCTAAACCCAATTTAGAGTCTGATGAGTTATTTGCTCAACGAAATTTTGCACTTATGACAAGTCAACCAGAGTAGAGAGGGAGTGCATTGTCGAGTTAGTTTATCAATTGCCTCATGTAGTAAGCACCACCGCAATGATCCTTCTACTTCTCTAAGGTAGATAATAGGGATTCACCCAAGGCTCAATGAAGTTATTCTCATTTCTAAGAGAACGATCTCACCCTAAGGGTGGTTTATCAACTATATTTTCAAAGAAACCACTCAATAAGTCCAAAGCCCACTATCCAGGTGATTTATATGCGTACTTAGCAATAAATTAAGTGATTTATCCGCCCAACATAAAGAAATTAGTGGTTTATCAACCCTTTTCAGCAAGAACTTGAGTGTCTCAACATGTCAAGTGGTTTATCAACCTTCCAACAAGCACCTCAGTGGTTTATCAGCCCCAAGGAAAGAACTTAGAGGTTTATTAGTTGAGACAACAAACACTAGCAAGTCAATATATCCACTGATTTTTCATTGGCAATCACACCAACATACAGTCACTAGCCACATCGAAAAGTTCACGGAATGATGTCCCAACACAAGGCGGTGTATTGTAGCCTTCTTCTCTTCTCCTCTTCTATGCAACACTTCCTCATTGTTGCTCTACATGCACATCCCTTTGTGCTCTGCATCTTCGTGTATGTCTCCCCTGCTTACTTCAATGCTCTATGTGTTATGTTTTCTCGTTCTGCCCCCTTTCGTCCCCCTTTTCCTACTACCCTATCTCTGTCTAAATTGTGTAGTCTATACAATACAAGTGCACAAAAGAACTTTAATACATTGTATCCATTTATGCATTAAAAAATGCAATATATATATATATATATATATATATATCAATTTCAACCACAAATGATTTACATATCAAGAAATTTGATTTCTCTATATCCTTGGTAGATTTGAGATTAAGATAAATCTATACTAATTATATGTAAAATATGAAATTAATAAAATATCCAATAATTTATATAAAACAAATTACAGTTGATAAATAATACTTCAAAGTTTTCATTTATATTTCTAAATTTACTATACATTATTATATACCTATATAAATTTACTATACATTATTATATAAAAAATAGGTAATTATTGATACGAAGGATATATATATATATATAAATTTAAAATAATCTAAAGTCAATATAAAATTCTTTATTTGTGTTTCTTTAATATTTAATTGTGAAAATCCATTCTTCAAAGTGTCCCAAGGATATGCTATTTGAATTATGTCTTTATTCTGTTTCTTTAATATTTGATGATGAAAATCCATGTGTATTTTGTAAAGCTCAGCCCAAACCAATGTGCTGAAAACCTCGGATGGATGAGGATGATTTTTTTTTTTACACATTGAGAAAAGAACATTAACTTCATCCCATGTCCTTCACGAGGATGTTGATAATGTTACAAGGTTAATAGGTTAATATTTATTTACATAGTATGTCCTATGTGCATAAGTGGCTACGGCATAAACCCTATGATTGACTACCTCACAGTATTCACATTTCCGACGGGCGTGAGTTCATAGAGTCAAACTCAGTCCTCAAATCGGGGACAGTTGGCTTTCATATAGGGAACAGTTCGCTTTCACATATAAAGTGCTGTCAAAAACTTGTTCATGGATAAAGATAAACAGTACAATCAAACACATGGGATTCAAAGAAATAAAGATAAACGGTACCAAAAAACACATGGGATTGAAAGAAATAAATGAGAATGATAATAGTACAAACAAACGCATGGGATTCAAAGTGGCATAATAATTATCTTTTTGGATGAAACCCTTCATCAATGGCGTTGGCAGGAAAAGACAACTTGAAAAGTAGATTATGCTTAAAAATGGGACTTGAGAGGTAACGCCATATTGTTGGCCACTTCAAGTTTTTGCTTCTATTGGCATCGACGACAGGGCTCATTATAGTCTGTACATTACCAGCGTCACAATCTAGCGGAAGAAATCTACTGATCATTTTACCTTTTCTGGTCATTTCTGGTATTACATGCAGGGAGTAGAAGTTGGTTGGGTTGTCCTTGTGAGTGGCTATATTATTATGAATATCTGAGCTGGCCAATAAATTGATATTGATACTTTGTAAGTCAAGCCAATAAAACTCACCACAGCCAATAAAACTCGCGCGAGCTAGTTGTAAGGGTGTCACTTACTTTCATGACCTATTTCGTTGGAAAAAAATATTATAGTTTTTATTTATATCTTTCTGTTTATTATATGTACTAGTTCAATCAAATTAATCAATGTGATTGATAATAGTCATATATCAATCATATTTATAAGTGCACATTAATATACATTTATATGAACTTCCATATATACACGGTGTATTTTATTTTAACATAAATATTGTTAAGGAATTTAGACTTCTGTGATCCATAACATTTATAGAAATCTTCGGCAAAATCACATAACCAATATTTCGTCGACGCGTTTCGAACCAACCAGTGTGGTTCATCGGACAAGATGAAGAACTGATCTGGCGTAGCGAGAATAAATAGAGTGTGCAGAGATTCCAACAGCTAAATCCTAACGGCTTCGAGGGAGAATTCTATGAGCAAACTTGCGGAGTTGCCATGGGATCCCCCTTGTCCCCTGTCGTAGCTAATCTCTTCATGGAGGATTTTGAGTCGAAGGCTTTGGCCTCCTCTCGTCTCTTACCTAAGCTTTGGAGAAGATTCGTTGATGACACTGGTGTTGTCTGGTCTCATGGTCCGGCCGAGCTGGATCGCTTCTTCTGTCATCTCAATAACCAATCCGCCGCCATTAAATTCACGATGGAAAAAGAAGTTAATGGTTGTCTTCCGTTCTTGGATGTTCTCATCTCTAAAAAGGTGGATGGTTCATTTTCTCATCAAGTTTATAGAAAGAAGACGCATACTGAGCAATACTTGCATGCTTCTTCTCATCATTTCCCCGCTCAGAAGTTAGGAGTGCTTAGCACGCTTGCCACCCGTGCCGTTAGGATTTCGGATGAGGAGAGCTTGGAGAAGGAGAAGGCTCACCTCCTTGATGTCTTTGAGAAGAATGGTTACAATAGACGCCTCGGTCATAAAGCCTTCCTCAGGGCCAAGAAGGAGCCTTCTATCCGAAGGAATCCCGATGGTCATATCTTGGGTGTGAACCTTCCTTACATCGAGGGAACCACGGACAGGATTGCGAGGATTCTGAAGAAGCATGATGTTCCTACTACTTTTAGACCTCTCAGTACTATCCGTGGATCCCTCAGATCTGTGAAAGACCCGATCGACCCTAAGGACATGAAGGGCGTCTATATCATTCCTTGTTCCTGTGGAACCCCCTATATTGGTGAGACTGGTCGCTCGATCAATCAGCGGATTAGCGAGCATTCGGCTGACTTAAGACATGGGAGGACCAAGTCCTCGGCCCTGGCTGAGCATGTGGGAAAGACTATGCATCATGTGTGTATAGAGGATGCTCAAGTCATTGCCAGGATTGCGCAGTTTCACCACCGCAAGTTTAGAGAGGCCCTGGAGATTGAAAAAAGGCCGATCAATCTTAATAGGGATGATGGCTGGAAGATTAGCAGTTGCTGGGTCCCTGCCTTGTCTTCCTAACCTTTTTCCCCCCTCTTTTTTTCTCTCCTTTGGCTGGTTTGTCCTGTTATTATTTGTGGTTTGGGTCCTTTTTTTGCTTTGTTTGAGTTTCGGGCTTAGTAATATTAACCTTTCATACTATTGGGCATATGAGTTTTTCCCCTATCTCTTTATATATTTTTAATTTTACTTTTTATGTTTCTTATTATTGGCATAGTTAATTATATAAAATTAAAATAGTTATATTTTATATTTTGACCATTAAGTTTTAAGGATGGATTTTGATATATCAACCCTAGATTTCGTCATTCTTCTATTAGTATTAATTTACTTACCTATAACATTATAGTTCTAATATTGATTTAGTTATTAGTTATGATATTAATAGTCCTAGTGTTAATGACCCTAGATTATGAGGTTATATAATGGAACTTATTTCTAGAAATATCAATTATTAGTAGACATATATTGTTTATAATTAATTAATGACCAATTAATTTAATCACTTTATATGTTTGATTCTAAAAAGCATGATATATCTTACCTTAGATAATTATGAATAAATTACCTAGGGTAAATAAAATTCGAATAATATTAATAATGTGTTGTCTTTACTTATAAGTTATATTTGATTATAGCTTAATTATTATATAGTATGTCCATCATTATTATAATTTTCTTAATATTTAGGATAATATTAATATTAATATTATTAATATTAGTATTAATATTAGGATTATTATTATTTTTAATATCAATAACCCTAGATTAGGGATTTACCTATTGTGACTATTTTCTAGAAATATTAACTATTGGTGGATATAGATGATGTAATAATCATATTGACCCGGGTTTTTAAACATTATTTATGATTGATTCTAAAAAACACGATCTTTTTTACCATTAGAAAATTATCAATAAATTACCTAGGATAAATAAATTCTAATTTTAATAATGGGTTATAAGGGATTAGAGATTATTTATTATATAATATGACCATTATTATTAAAATATCATTTTTTCTTAATATTTGGGATAATATTAATATTATTCTTTTCCTTAAATTAGCAATTGAATTTCCTTAATTTACCTTATTTTACTTTCTTCGAGAAATTTTAACTAACTAATTTAGTGGTTTGACCGGGTCAAAATTAGCCGTTAGGATTTAGCTGTTGGAATCTCTGCACACTCTATTTATTCTCGCTACGCCAGATCAGTTCTTCATCTTGTCCTGACGATGAACCACACTGGTTGGTTCGAAACGCGTCGACGAAATATTGGTTATGTGATTTTGCCGAAGATTTCTATACAATAAATATTGTTGTTAGTTGTTACTATGTCACCTTTGTTTATGATCCATTTCGTTGAAGAAAATCATATAGTTTTCATTTATATCTCAATTTATTATATGTACTAACACAACCACATTAAGAAATATGGTTGATAAACACAGATAGTTATATATCAACCACATTTATAAATACAAATCAATACATATTTATATGAACTTCCATATACAATAGTGTGCATTTCACGGTAGATGTTGCTGTTAATTATAAGGGTGTCACTTTCCTTTATGGCTCATTTCTTTGAAAAAATCATTATAGTTTTCATTTTTATCTCTTGATTTATTATATGCATTATTTATATATAAAGTGCATAAAATATCTAACAAGGTTATTATCATCTTAAAAATCATATTAGAAGAGTATAAAGTTTTAATAGTATTTTTCTTTTTTGTTTTTAATTATAAAAGTGATTTGTTTATAATAATAAATAAATGAAGTTAAGATAATTTATTTATTTATTTTTTAAGTTAGGTATTTTATAGTATGAGGATTTCATAAAATAATATTTTTGGCACTAGTTTTTTTAAAGGGAAATAGGATAATTAATATAAGTTTATAGTTTTAAGTTGTTAAGACTTTAGTTAACTATAATATTTTGTAAATAGAAACTTATAAAAATAGGCTGGTCTTGTGAGACCACATACATTTACATGAGAAGATAAAAAAAATTACTAGTGTTGCAAGCAAAAATCTGGCATTGATAGTTACCAAGTTCTAATTCTGATTATACATCTTAAACATTTAAATAGATATATTTCTTTTCATGTAACATGAGTACTCTGTGTTCATTTTCTTCAATTCATTTAGAAATTTAAATTATTTTAATTGATATAAACAATTTTAAAACTACAATCTATTAACCAAAACCACAACCACAATTAAATGTTATCTTCAAAATATCTATTCTTTTCAAAACCCTTAAGTAAATCCTTGATCTTATCTAAAATCTTTTACAAATTAATATATAACTAAAACTTAAATATTCAAAACTCAAAACTAGATGTCTGATGTAAAATCTTTTAGTAATTAATATATATTTAAAAATAAATATTCAAAACTTATTTTTATAAGATTCCTATTAACATAAATATATATAAAAAATCAATTCTTAACATAAGTATATCTAAAAAAATAGTTATTTTTATAAAATTTGATCAATTCAATATAATTTTTTTATCCTGCACCCATCTCCATATTTTTGTTTAAGAGTCATCCCATTTACCATTCCAGATATACAAATTAACAAATCCTAGCCATAAACTATAAACCATGAATTTTCATTTATCCAGGCCACATGATCGAATTTTTATGGAATTATTGGATATAACTGTAGAATTTCTTGACTTTTTTCTTTGATTTGGGCTTATTTGGTAACCAAAGCCATCTAAAATTTCAGTATTTCTTTTTCTGATTATATTTGGTAATTATAGTCATCACTGTCAATTGAGGAGGAGATGTTGGCTGATCTCCCTGCTAGAATAGTTAGCTTGTAACCTATACTATCAATCTTTTCCTCTTGCTATTCTAATAAAATTCTCTTATTGAATAAAATGACTAAAACAACATGTAATGGACCAAATATGATGGGAGGCAAAACCCTAATATCATATAGGAGTAAAAAAGAACTCACTCCATTTTTATTAATAATTAACATAAATTAAAAATAATTTTAAATTATTATAAAATTCTTGAAAATGTCTCAAGGATATGCCATTTGAATTATTTTTTATTTCCGTTTCTTTAACAGTTAGCGATGAAAGCCAATGTGCATTCTGTAAAGCTAAACCCAAACCAATGTGCTGCAAAACTTTGATGGGATGACCAATATCAACTTATACGTTGTCCTTCACGTGGACGTTGATGTTACAACGTAAACATTTATTTAGATAGTATGTCCTATGTGCATAGGTGCCTACGCCATAAATCTAATAATTGCTTATTCCTCAGTATTCACATTGCCGACGGCCGTGAGTTCAGACAGTCAAAACTCACTGCCCAATCAGGAACACTTCGCTTTCACGTATAAAGTGCTTGAAAAAACTGGTTCATTTAGAGAAATGAACAGTACAAACAAACACATGGGATTCAAAGAACTAAAGATAAACAGTACAAAAAAACACATGAGATTCAAAGAAATAAATGAGAAAGATAAACAGTACAAGCAAAAGGCATGGGATTCAAAGTGGCATCATAATTATCTTTTCGGATGAAACCCTTCTTCATCACTGGTGTTGGCCAGAGAAGACAACCTGGAAAGTAAATTATGCGTAAAAGTGGGGGACTAGAGAGGTAACGCCATATTGTTGGCCACTTACCAAGTTTTTTCTTCTATTGGCATCAACAACAGGTCCCATTTATAGTCTGTACATTGCAATCTAGCGGAGAAAATCTAGTGAACATATTACCTTTTCTGGTCATTTCTGGTATTACATGTAGGGACTTGTCACAAAAAGTTAAGGTGGCTGCATTATTATGAATATCTAAGCTTGCTGTACTGGTTGCGTCCAGGAAAAATAAGCAAAAATCCTTATTATAAGGCTGACACAGAGCCATCTGCCACCTCCCAATTGATGCATCGACACTATTTTTCGGGGAAAAGTGTTTTTAGATTTTTTTGGAAAGTTTTTTGATTTATTTTTGAATTTAAGTCACACTTTTAATTTGTGAAAGCTTTACGGATCTAAATCTCTCAAATTTTTTTTTAAGAGTAGTAAATCTATAGATAATAAAAAAATAATTTAAACAATACAAATCAAAATTTCACTATATATATCTTAGTTGAATCCAAATCTCAAAAAATTCAAAATTATCCCAAACCAAAATATCTGCAAAATACAAATAATAGACCACAGTCATTCATTTGTAATAGCAGTGACCTACATATGGGTTGCAAATATAGCGATAATTTCAGATTGAATTCGGTACATAGAGACCCATCACATCACATCAGATCAGCTCAGCTTTTTCAAACAGCCTCTCTCCTACCGACCATTTGTCGCGTAGAATTTCATTCCGAATCTGGTGACGAAACTAGAAATCTTCGAAATCTACCGTGGCATCAGTGGCCTTCAGTGCGGCCTTAAGTGCAAGAATATTATGCTGTCTACTTAATAAAATTAAATAGAAAGGTCAACGACAAATTCAATTTACAAGATTCCAAGAAGATCGCCAGAAATAGAACAATTTTAGCAGAAATTTAAGATGAAGAATTAAAATATCATTGCGTCACAATCGTGGGATGGTGATTCACGTCCTGCGCGCAATTCATATACTTTTTAACATACACTTACATTACATTGATCTGCGTATGCATATATATAAGAACACTTTCTCTGTGAAAAAAATATATATAATAAAACGTGAGAAGGGTAGAATTCTCCGATCATATTCCTTCCATGTTATATACCAGTTTTGTTACACAGTTTGTAGTTTTTTAATTAGTTAGCTATATAAATTAAATGTTCTGTAAATGTTAATAATAATCAATTTATTCTATATTTTAATATTTTTGTTGGTTTGTTAGCATCCACTCAGAGGTATTTAAGTTATAAAAATCACCCCAATGAAGGAGCATCTAACGCATCAATTTTATGATCCATACTAATTTTCAAATATGCAATCATCATAGTAATTTTTGTATTCAAGAGCCTATACCATTTTTTTTATCATAATCTTGAAATCTTCCCATCCCCACAAAAGAATGCAAACAATGAGTTTAAATGTATTTATGTTATACTATTATTTGTAACATTAAGGTAAATTTTGTTTTCAGTTCCCTCTTCTCTAATTCCATAATTTCAAGGATGAACATCACCTACTTTTTATTTTGAAATTTTATTGGATAATCATGTTTGGCCTATTTATTTTTTATTTTCAAATAATTATGTCCCTTGAGAGTGCACAATTTCATTCTTGTCACCAATGGAATACTTCTAGAAACCTTTTAAATGTTCATCCATACTTTATCGATTCATTTGAAAAATATCTTGGATTTCGACTGCACATGAATATTTTTTATTTTGTCAGTGTTCAACATACTTCAATATTTTAAAATGTGTCATTCAACCAGGCATGATGTTTCTTCTTCCTTTGAACTTAAAATGTATCATTCAACCAGGCATGATGTTTCATCTTCCTTTGAACTTCTTTCAATTATTCTCTTGAAATACATGTTGGTTTTCATGATCTTATAGCCAAAATTTTGGAAGAATTTCAAAGTAAAGCTTTTGTAAATAAGTTAATTTTGCCAAATTTGTTATATGTACATAGGAGGCTAAATCTTTCTTTTAATAATTTAGCTAAAGTTTTATTTTTACCAATTTTTACGGTTTCATTAGTGCAAAAATAACACTGAGAGAGTGGAGAGTGGCTTCAATGGAAGTATGCTTATGCTTAGTCATATGCTTTTTGAGTAAGTTAGATTAGGAATAGAATTACTTTAGTTATTTTTCTCTTTAGTGTTTTTAGTTTAATTTTTATATTTTTAATAAACAAGTAATGGGCTCAAATGTTTCCTCTATTATCTATTTCTTTTTGACAAAAGTGACTTAGAGCCTTTTGGATCATACACATATGTGAGGCTTTTGATTATCCTTCATTACAAAATTTCATCATTGAAATTGCTTTTCTCAAACAAAATCATGAATGATGAAATTTCGAAAAATCGTTCGAGCATACCAATCTCCCCAAACTCACAAGCATTTGTTTATGGTCGCTCTTACTACAATTTCCTCAAATTAAATATGATGTGAATTGATCATTATTTAGTTGTTAATTTAGATTGAATAATCATATGATTTTGAACATATACAAAATTATAGATAATGCAGGGAGAATGTCAAGATCTATAATGTAAATTTAGAGTCAAAGTTCATCTAAGTATGCATTGACATGTTCATCTTCATCTATTGTCAATTTCTCCTTTCCATTAGTTTGTTTCTTATTTCGGTTTTTGTTCTTTTGCAGGTCTTAGTTGAATTGATTTAGAGACTTGAGTTTTACAAGCAAATCTAATTAGCTTTAGAAATAAAACAAGTAATTAGTCTTTCAGGGAAATATTTCTTTCTGGTGAGCAATATTCTGATTTTAGTTCTGTATTATTCATATTTCTTCCCTTTTACAAATTTTGATATTAATCAAGAATCATATTTCGCTTTGGGTTGATGCAGCAACTAAAATAGAACGTTCGACTGTTTCTCATTTAAATTTGCTACGAGAAAAACAAATTGCAAAAATATTGCAGCAAATACTTTTTCCATGATATTACCTCTACCTGTTTTGAAACTTATAGTTATCGATTATATTAGAACCTTTCCATTCCATTGCACTCAATCATATTACCCCTGCCTTAGTCACATTTTTTCTTCCGAATTGATTTAGGGCCTCTATTTGATAACTATTGGAATCTAGATCTTTTGTTTTTCACTTTCCGATATCTTCAGACCCTATGGGTTTATGTTATATCGAAAGCTTTTGAAAACACATTCCAAGATTTGCCTCTAAGATCCACCAGGCTTATTTTATTTTATCTACTCAAATTCCTTGACTTAAGAATCTAGTAGAAGTCATTAACATTATATCAGAACCTCAAAACTTTAGGATATTAGGATTGTATCATTAATCAATTTAAATTTCTTCCAGAGATTTCCTTTTTTGCCTCTTTTCATTTTGGAACTTCAAAATATTGGGTTAAGTATCCTCTTAGGCCTCTTCATTCATCGTTAAATAGTCTAATCTGTCACTATGCTCACACTGAGTCCTATTTGATTATCTCTGTATTTATATGATGACTTTCATGTTATCATGGTGTTCTATAGTTTGGTTGCATTTTAAATTATAATTTCATCAAACCCCAAGCTTTCATTTCTCTAGTTTTTTCATGGTGTGTGCACTTGGGCCTCTTTTTACTCTTCACGGAAATCCTCCTAGCTAATGAAAAGTGCATCATGGGTTGCCTACTTTTTTGTCAAGATGTTGATCCCATCATCCTGATCATCTTTTAGTATGTATCTTTTATTTGTTTTTCAAAGATACTTAGCAACCACTATGATGATGCAACTAGCCTGTAGGAATTTGGAATAGGTAAAAATAATGAATCATGGTTAATTCATATTTGTTTTCTCTTTTGTGTAAATGTTTGATATATTGCTCCATATTTAGCATGTAAAAATTCAAGACTTCTCCATACATACATAAGTACTACATAGGTTGGGTCTTGGTCTTGAACTTTAAGATTTTATGAAAATCTTGGAGTAGATATAGAATCTGAAATATAAAGAGAATAGTTCCGGTTGCAATTCATAAAGAAGCATATCTTCATTTTCATTTGGATTTGATTTTTTCTTCCAACTCCTTAAACATAAGATATCATTTTTCTAGTTTTACTGCTTGTTGTAATTTAGATTTAATAAATTATGATTTTGGGTAAATGATATTTTGAAGAACACAACTTCTTCATGCTTTTAATGTCAATGAAACAAAGAGGTTATCTGTTGTTGGAGAAAATGATATATCTCACATAAAATTAAATGAAATTATCCAATTGTAAGTTTCATATAACCACTTTCATCCTTTTTCATTTCTTTACATTTCAGTTTCATCTTTTATTTTTTAGTTTCGCTGATCTCAAACTCTGTTTTGCATGACTTCAAGAATTGCTTCACAGTTCTACCAACTCAGATTTGGAGTTCATTCTCTTTGTTGTTTGCCTCTGAATTTTGGAATAGCATTAATGATGCTCATCAAATCTACTAAATTGGGGGTTCTTAAACTTTCAATCTGTTTCTTTAGCATTGATTTTATTCATTTTACTTCATTTTACTTCATAGTTGCTATTCTCTCTATGGTTTAAGGGCCTAATTTCTTATAACTCTACAAGATAAAATTCATTAAAATCTCAAATATAAGATGGAAAATACATGTGGTTTTCCTATTTACTCTTTTTTTGAGACATTTTATAGTTGTCTTGTTGGACTTATCTTTTTAATTTGGGATTTTCTTTCACCTTTTATCCATATTTGACATTTTGTTTTCTCTTTTTCTATTGGTTTTGATTTGATTTTGGTGACTCCACTAAGATTTATGTGGAAGGAATTTTCCTCACCCAACTTTGGTTAGCATACATGAGAAATATTCACTCTGTATATTCAATGAGTTTCATTTACTATTAAAAGTATATTTTTATGGAATTCCAAAGCCCTTTTTCTTTAAATATTTTCCATGGAGGAACATGCATCCTTTCTTAGTGATATAGTTCACATTTCAAGGAAATAACCGACCTGAGTTTGACTCAACTAATTCCTCCTATCCATCCACATTATAAAACCTCTCATTGATGGTCGTGGGGAAAGACATGGATTCAGTATTATGGAAGTATTATATCCATTAACATAAGTCTCTATTACCATCCAACTTATTTCACTCAAGTACATCATAAACTAAAGATTGCAAATGCACTTATCAAAATGGTGATCAAAAGGGGAAGCATGGGAAATACAAGTAAACCCATAGGGGCTATGGACGCTTGTTGACAGCTGGGCCATGCTTGTATGGCATAATAGATAACTTCTTCAGGGTACTGTTCAATGTCAGAGACCATTCATATTGATGGATATATGCTTTATGGTACCTTCTTCTATTTTTCATACGAGGTAATCTTAAAATACTATTTTTCCCAAAAGTTTGGATTCATGATTCTAAACTGAATCTGCTTTGAGTACTTACCTTTTTGAAGCTATATTGATTTGACCCTTGAAAATGTTTTATTGTTTGACATCTTAATAAAATTCTTCATTTTTAACATTTAGGTAAACTGAAGATCATTATATTTAACTAGAGATAACTCTTCCCATTGTTGAGTTGAAAAGTCAACATCCCCATTTTTGTCTTATTTATTTCAAATAATAGGGACCCTTTCTATAAATTTTGATTAAATCTCCTTTTAATGTTTTCTTTTGTTGAAGTGTCCTACAATTTTTCCAATTTTTATTTTCTTTGGATTCTTCTTTTGAATGTTTTATTGCATTCGACTTTTCACAAGATTTCCATCACTTTCATCTCATTTGGATGCACTGTTTGTAAATGACATTTCACCAAATGTTGGTGATTTTTACCCCGAGGACTAAAAAATGTACAAAATGTATTATTTTAATTTTTGTAAATTAATTGTAAACATTGATTCCTAGTTAATTTCTACAAATTAATTCATTTTTCGTTAACATTCCTACAAAATAATCATAGCACTCGAACCGAACTCGCCCTGGGCACAGGGACGCGAGAACCTGACAGAACAGAACCATAAAGCTAGGGGAAGGATAGAAAGCTCTCACAAAGCCATGAACCGGAAATCTTCCTATAATAAAAATGGGTCGAATCCCTGTAACCGAAGCCTCTCCCTCTCTATTCCCTATCCGAGTCGACGATAGCCTAATCCCATAACCCTTCAAGAACAGAACAATTAAAGTTATGGTGTTTTCAGATTTCGTAAGTCTATGTTAAATCCCAATTTAAAAGAAATTCTGAGATCCGAAATTTCAAAATTACAAAGTAACTCTCCTTTTTTTTAATGTCATGAATTTAGTTACAAAATGGATGTAGTTATTTTTAAACATTAAAGTGATCGTATTTTATATATAGGAAGGAGGGTTCCACTCCACGTGGGCCTCGTCTCCTCCTTCACACCATACCTTTCCCTCATTCATATATTGGAACCAAAAAACTTTTATAATATCGTAACTTAATTTTAAAGAGCCTCCAATATTTTTCTGTGATGGCCTATTTAATAAGGACGTTTATTTTTTTATAGAAAAAATCTCGAGGCCATATCGGACCTCAAGCCTCTTCTCACCTCAAGGCTCCTTTTTAAAACGCTGGATATATGATCTTTGTTACATGAGAATGGTTATTAATATAATCTCAAAACTCTTGTAATATCAGAACGTTTTAATATGACCTCCCGATGTTTCAAAACAGCAATACCCCATGCTCTCTCGTCATATATCGGAACCTCGGGGAAAATTTTATCGTAACTTCAAGTCAAAGAACCTTCGATATTGAACACTCCCAATGCCCGATGCCTAATCTTATTTCAACTCGAATATTTCCAATGTCTAATTGTAAGAGAGTAATTGTAAAGGTTGGATGGATTTGAGACGTTTAATAAAATGCCTCCACTTTATTATAACAAAGCCTCCTTATGTGTAAGGTCCTTGAGTTCTACCTGAGCGCAGGCGCGGTTGGGCACTGGGCGAGTCGACGGGCGCGTGGGTGCACGGGTGGTCGACGGGCGCATGAAGTGGGCACGGGCTGCATGACGGGCGGGCGAGGGCTGCACGACGGGCGGGCGCGGCGACACGGGCGTGCGACGAGCTGCGGAAGAAATGTGACGTTTTATGCGACAAAAGGCAGAAACGTTGTGCGACACTTGGAAATACGGCTAAGTGTTGGAAGGTTTATAGTGCGACTTGAAAGGAGCATGTTACAAGGGCGTTGTGGGCACTTGTAGTGGTTTTGGGGGTCGGCCAAGGGGCTGCACACCCCATGTAAACCCACACATGAAAAGTTAAGAAGTATATAAGTATAAGAGCATGAGATCTCATTTGAAACATCATTCACTCTTCACATCTTCGCATAAGACAAGAAGGAAGTGCGCAGTTAAGGAGGGAACTGCGCATATCTCATGCGCATTACCTTAAGGAGGACTGTACGCTTGGTGAAGTCTTGTGATCAGGTCGAAGGTTGGGCAAGTGTGCCCGGGGTGGATTCTAAGGTGTGATCTTGGTGTAAGACTTGGCAAGGATTCTTGGTGGCTCGGGTGAGCACTGTCCTTTGTGCAAGAGATGCACAAGATGTTGTAAAGGCAGGGTTGCCTCTCTTTGTATTATTCGGTTAAGTGTGAGACTTGGTTCGGCCAAGACACACTTGTATTGTAAACTGATATTCTTAATAAAATTGTCGGGCAGACTCACATTACGGGGAGTTGCCCCTCCCCTTTATACTTGTTGCAATTGTTGTTGTTCTTGGTATAATTGCATGATGATAATGAATGAGTATGGACTTCATTAAGTATAAAGGATAATTGCATTTTACTTAGTTGTGAAACACAAGCTAAGTATGTTAATGTGAAAGTAGGCGTAGTCCATGAATGTTAGTATTGGTGAAAAGAAAGCGTTCGGTGGTGCCGCACCTTGCTACAAGTGGTTGGAAGACTACTGCAGGTGTAGGGGCGTGACAAGTGGTATCAAAGCAGCTGATCCAGGTATTGAAGGTTGTAGCTGCTACACACCTTCACCGAAGTGAAGGTGGTATCAGAGCAAGGTTTGCTCATGAAGGTTTGAAGTTGATGACAGGTGATATTGAGACTTGAACAAGGTTCAGGTGTTGAAGCATTTGAAGGTAGTTTCAAGACTCGGTTTGAGCAGGATTGCTCGTGATAGTGGAAGCAGGTTTAACAGAGGTGAAGCTTAGTGCTTGGACCAAGCTAAACGACAATGCATGGCAAGTTTGGGAGAAGGTGAAGGGAAGCTCTTGCTTACCTTATACAGGTTGAAGAGGTTGAAAGAAGAGAAGCCCCGGATCCGAAAGGAACTTGAAGTCTTGGAAAAGAATGTTGAAGACGAACTTCTTCAACTTGGATGGACAATGGAGCAAGGTGAAGTTGCAGATTGTGCTATCAGGGAAGAGGAAGCCATGATGTTTGGAGATGTTGCAGACATGACCATGATGGAGGATGAACTTGAGGATGATCAAGTTGGACCAGGATCGTGCAGTTTGCGGACATGGATGAATGAGGAAGAGCCTCATGATGATGATGAAGTAAGTATTGATACTTGTGTTTCATTTGAGCATTTGGTGGATGGACCATATGCAGGGAGAGGCAAAGCCAGTTTGCCTATGCTATGGAGGATCTTGCCATGGATGACTAGGATGAGACCTTGTATGGAGAAGCAAGGATTGTTGATTGTTGCAGGACTTGTTGGGGTTGTTTGTGACCTTATGGTAGAAGGTGCAAAGGCCCTTGACAAGGGTGGAACTTGATGATCGTTGCAGATGATTGGGTCATGCTTTAGCCATATGGAGATTTGGCTAAGTGCCCGGCATGACTCATGGACAGTTGAGGAGGGCACACACTTGTGATGTTTGGGTGGACTTCTCATGGCCGAGACCAAGAGATAGTCTTGGTGGACACTTTGGTGGAGGAGCTATGATGGAAGGGACTCATGATGATGATGATATGGTTGGGTGATCGAGTTCACTAAACCGAGGATAGCAACTTGGATGAGGATGACCAATTGTTGTGATAGGTCTACTTGGTTGGACTACATGGGCAACATAGTCATGGACATCAGGTTGGAGGCATGGAGCATGGTAGTCTTATGCAGGGACATTGTGTGGGAGCACTTGTAGAGGTGTCATGGACATCTAGGGAAGAGTGCCAAGGCAGAGATTTTGTGCACATGGATTTGCTAGTGTGACATGGAGACTTATGAGTTGATGGAGAGGTTGTGCACTCTTGTACAACAAGACCATGGACTTGGATGGATTTGTGAACAGATTATGGAGCATTCCTACTACATGGAGATGTTGGTTGGAGGTGACTCATGGAGCTCATGATGACATGAGATTGTTGTGACTTTTAGGGACTTCATATACGGTGGACTTAGAGGATTTGATGCATTGAGGAGCTGAGGTCAGAGACTTTGATGCAGTATGGGATGCATACTTTCAAAGTACATGTATGGGCATGGCTTGAAAGAGTGACTTGATGTAGAAGATCGGTATGAGACACTTTAGAGTCATGGAGTTACAACGATGATGATGATGCCTTGACTTGGGCATGGGTTGAGCCGAGACTCAACTACTTTTGGCACATGGGAGCTGATTGAGCAGCACATGGACAGGTGAGACAAGTGCATACTTGTTTCTATGGCAGACTTGAGGGATGACACATTGTAGATATGATGAAGGGGTGCTTCATGGACCGAGATGTGGCACATCGAGAGTCGGGTTGAGGAGATGATCTCTTCACATGGAGAAGACGCACATGATGATGTTGGGATAGATGTGGCTGATTTCATGTAGCACATTGACACCAAACATCATGGACAGCATGTTGCAGATGAGATGGATGGAGTTTCCATGGACCTGAGCATGGATTATGGAGATAGATTCTTGATGAGTCAAGGATGTGGCAGATGTTTGAGAAACAACTGATGGTGGCATGAGGATGTTCACTCTCATGGTTTGAGCATGGCAGTTGGACTGGCCATCCGACTAGTTCAAACATGGGGTCACGAAGTGTATAAAGATGTGTTAGCATTATGTTGGAGTATCATGGCAGCAGTTCACATGAGGACACATGATGAGGACAGGAGGTCAGTAATCATGGATCAAGATGACATCTGATGGTGAGCATACCGTTGAGGTGCATACCTTGGTATGGTGAGCTTGGTAGCAGTTGGTCACTAAGTCGAAGCATGATGGAGATGAGGCTCTACATATGTTGCAAGGATGGTTGCTTTGTGTGGAGAAGTCAACATCGTGGATGATGATGATCTCGGTGGATGGCTACCGAGATGGTATGTTGTCGAGGACGACAACGATTTCAGGTGGAGGAGGATGTAAGGTCCTCGAGTTCTACTCGAGCGCAGGCGCAATTGAGCACTGGGCAAGTCGACGGGCGCGCGGGTGCACGGGCGGGCGCGGGCGCACGAAGTGGGTGCGGGCTGCACGACGGGCAGGCGAGGGCTGCACGACAGGCGGGTGCGGCGACACAGGCGTGCGACGAGCTGTGGAAGAAATGTGACGTTTTATGTGATAAAAGGCAGAAATGTTGTACGACACTTGGAAATACAGCTAAGTTTTGGGAGGTTTATAGTGCGACTTGAAAGGAGCATGTTGCAAGGGCGTTGTGGGCGCTTGTAGTGGTTTTGGGGGTCGGCCAAGGGGCTGCACACCCCATGTAAACCCACACATGAAAAGTTAAGAAGCATATAAGTATAAGAGCATGAGAGCTCATTTGAAACATCATTCACTCTTCACATCTTCGCATAAGACAAGAAGGAAGTGCGCAGTTAAGGAGGGAACTGCGCATATCTTATGCGCATTACCTTAAGGAGGACTGTACGCTTGGTGAAGTCTTGTGATCAGGTTGAAGGTTGGGCAAGTGTGCCCGGGGTGGATTCTAAGGTGTGATCTTGGTGTAAGACTTGGCAAGGATTCTTGGTGGCTCAGGTGAGCACCGTCCTTTGTGCAAGAGATGCACAAGATGTTGTAAAGGCAGGGTTGCCTCTCTTTGTATTATTCGGTTAAGTGTGAGACTTGGTTCAGCCAAGACACACTTATATTGTAAACTGATATTCTTAATAAAATTGTCGGGTAGACTCACATTACGGGGAGTTGCCCCTCCCCTTTATACTTGTTACAATTGTTGTTGTTCTTGGTATAATTGCATGATGATAATGAATGAGTATGGGCTTCATTAAGTATAAAGGATAATTGCATTTTACTTAGTTGAGAAACACAAGCTAAGTATGTTAATGTGAAAGTAGGCGTAGTCCACGAATGTTAGTATTGGTGAAAAGAAAGCGTTCGGTGGTGCCGCACCTTGCTACAAGCGGTTGGAAGACTATCGCAGGTGTAGGGGCGTGACATTATGCCTCCCACTTGTCCACCATGGCTCATACAATTGAGACAAAATCCACTAGGTCCATTCACTTGGGAGCAATAGCCACTTGACACTTGTAATTAATTAATTTTAATTTAAAATAGATTTAAATTTTAATTATTTTAGTTAATTTGAATTATAATATAATTTTAATTAGTTTTTAAATTAATTTAAATTCTTAATTAATTAATTTTATAATTATAATTAATCAATAATTTTATAGTTAAATAGGATTAAAATTTTTAATTAAATTTTCCTAGTTTTGGCCTATGCATAAATGTTTCGAGAATTCTGGAAATTATGACACTTCAACTTTGGAGGTTCATAAGTTGAGGTTTATTTGGTCAAATGAGGTTCAGAATGGCTTGTTAGATATATAAAATCATGGAGAATATTTATAAAGCATTTGCATGACTAGATTTAATCAATAACTGAATCTAAAATTTAGTAGAAAATTAAGCTCCGAATTTGTAACCAAAACTAATTTTTTGAGTTTAGTTTTTTCGCATTTTCATTTGCCCAAATCTTTTGTTGATTGTAGATCCATTCAATTGTGTTCTATTTGACCATCAAGATCTTTTCAATGATCAATGAGAAGCTCTTATTTATTTTTATTTATTTATTTAATTGAATTTTAATTAGAGATGTTTGTTTCCTAGATTTGATAATTCTAATTTTGATTTTCAATTCAGTTTACTTTTGATTGGTTTTTGGGAGGAGAACAATTGAGGATATGAGGAAGAAAAGATTTGGATCAATGGAATTGCTCCAACAAGAAAGGAAAAAGAATTGTGGTGAATCAAAATTGTGGGATCAAACTTATTCTCCAAATGATTCTCTCATTTTGTTTTTCATTTGTAATTATAAATATGATTTTTAGAGAATACTCACGGGTTCTAGATCTAAAACTTGGGGAAGAAATTATTTGCAAATAGAGGGCTTTTTGCACTACTATAGGGAGCAATATTTCTGTAGAGAATTAGCTAGTTTGGTCTAGACTTATGGAGATTAAAAGAGATGTATTTCAGCTATGAAAAATTCATGCTATCATGAAATATTCTGAGAATTTCATGCACTCAAAGGTTATGACCGATCTTTAATTCTTATACACTATTGTCGAAGAGAGAGGTTGATTGATGTCCTGCATTTAATAAAATTTAAGACAATTCTTTATCCATATAAGTATGTGTTGTTTGAATTTTTTCACTATTGTAAATTCATTTAATATACGCTTGTATAAATCATTTGAAAGCTATCTTTTAATAATGGATCTAATTTCTATCAAGTTAAATTATGAATTCAAATAGATAAGCATGACATATTTGTTATCTACTTAACAAATTCATGTCATGTTTATCTTGGTTTTAATAATGATTGTTTTATGAGATCTATTTCCTTAATGCAGTCATATACATTTTAGTTTTGAATTCATTATTATTATTTGAATTTGGATGTATGTGCACCATAGATCTGTTGGCTATTCATTGGATAATTGAATACATGTACTTGCTTGAATTAGTAATAAGTCTTGGAAGTATTTCCTTGGCTTATTAGCTTCATTTTTTATTCCAAATTCAAAGATGATCCTAATCCCCTTTTACCTTGCTCTTGGTTGAGAGGGAGACTAATCCTTCTTTCAATCAAGATAGATTTAGAATTTGCTTTTTGTTAGAGTAGATTTGCATTTAGTTTTAATTATTGCATGCTAGAAGTCCTATTACACATGGGCAAATTTTAGAGTAGCTTAACTAGGACATTAATTCAGCTTAAGGATCACTTTTTTGCACAATCTCTACAAGAGGGAAGATCCGATGTCTCTTTCATATTGGCAAGTAATAGACATACTATAAGCTAGTAGAGAAAGAGGGAGGGTAACTGGACCCAATTGAATGAGTCAAAACCACCATTCCAAATGGAAAAGGACCTTCTTTAAGTTTCCCACCGGATGGTCTTCCTTAGAATGTTGACATGGTCATTTTGGGCCATCGAAACAAACCTGCGACTGTGAGCCGAAAACCCTAATCACACTTGCGAGCTTGGGACCATGTAATTTTGGACCTGTATGAACAAATTCCTGCAAACCAATTTCAAACTTGTGTGAGTCAAAACCAAAGAAGATAAATGAAGAATTCTTGATGATTTACTCTAAATGAGGGTCACTTGACTTGTATTTATAGCCATCCAAAGGTGTCTAATTTCACTTTTGGGCTGACCTGTCCTTTTGTTTACATGAGGGTTTCCATATTAAAAATATATTTTTCCTTAACCAAATTAAATTTCTAAGGGCTAGAAGGGGTCTTCTTTGATGAGGAAGATTTTCCAAAGGAGGGAATTTTTCCCTAACAAAGCAATAGCTTCAGAGACAAGAAAAGGACAAGGCCCCATTGCCAATTCACCTAAAATTCTTGGCTTTAATAAAGGAATGTGCTAGTTTACTCAAACCATACTAGCCTACAAATGAACTCATTCTGAAAACCCTGATCAACAATTGACTAAATTCACACATAATTCATGTCACATTGAGCATAGCCACATATATTCATATCCTAATCATGAACAAAATCAATGAACATCATTAATTAGACATTTATGCCTATTCATGTTGTTAAATCTATAAATTATAACAATGACGAAAACACAAATTTCTATAAAACCAACATAAGCATGAGAACATATAAGGAAGCATTCATCATCAACATAGAGGAATATCAACATTCCTTCATTTCTAGTGTTAATCCACACACTTTAACATCATATATTATACATTATTAAGTATGTACATGAGTAAGTACACTTATTTGATTAACTTGATTGACTGGTAACTGAGGGAGGGACTTCAACTATCCACCTAACCATAGTTCAACTATACCATATTATTTCTTGCAATTCACCACCCCTGAACCAAATTTAGAGTCTGATGAGTTATTTTCTCAAGCAAATTTCAAATTGATGACAAGTCAACCAGACTAGAGAGGGAGTGCATTGTCTGTTGAGAAATGGCAACAAGAAATTTTAGTTTAATTTGTCCTCGAATTAAACTGAGAATTAAAATCGAATTTTATTCTCATAGCAACCTGTAAATAGCTAATTAAGTTTAATTAACTTAATTAGATTAGGAATTTCAAGTTGGAAGTCTTTTTGTAGTCATGTATATGTTCTTCCTATGTTTTAGG
This sequence comes from Pinus tabuliformis, assembly GCA_031772625.1. Lineage (NCBI taxonomy): Eukaryota > Viridiplantae > Streptophyta > Pinopsida > Pinales > Pinaceae > Pinus > Pinus tabuliformis. The sequence continues at coordinate 488,549,196 of CM062807.1, read as the reverse complement.
GGTCCAATATGAGTTTAAATTGAGTTTTAAATTAGATCACTCACTTTATTGAGTTAAGTTAAGTTAAATTAGTTCCAAAATGTTTGTGGATCTAATTGAGAGTTAATAGTCAGTTGCTGCAATAATGCATCCACAAGTGTTACTCTAGTTATTTGAAGATTCCCTCATCAGAAACTCATGCATGTTGATTTTTAGAAAGACCCAGTTGAGATTAGAGTGGAGGGACAATGTACTATCAGTTGTATTATTTACAAGAGTGTAAATATCATGCATGCATCAAAGATTGATCCTATTTTTGGATTGCACAGTTTTGTAAGCATGAATTCCCTTTAAATATAGGTTATTCATCCTAGGAATTACACAAGAGATTAGGGGCTTGGAGAGCTACAAAATTGGCTAAGTGTTGGCCAAGAGCTTGATTGTGAGTTGAGAGAGTTGAGCATACTTGTGCCGAATTGTTCTAGTGAGAACAAGCCTTGTATCTTCACTCATATTTCTGATTTACTGAAATACAGATAGTGGGGTTTTGAGCAATGACTTTCCCCAGATACATCTTGTGTTATGTGCCATTGGTTTATCTTCTTCTTGTTCATATTGTTTTCATTGTTCTATTGGCTTTCGCTGGTTGAAGGTAGAAGTAATACATTACATGAGCTTTTGAATCCATGGGAAAATTTTACATAGTATCCTAGCTAAGAACAATATATGAGAAGAGGTTTCGAAGTTTTGAGTTTTGGGTTACAAGTGAAACTCGAATTTGCAATACATACTTCAGAATTAGCATATGGCGTTCTATGGTTTGTGACTCGAGTATTCCTTGGAAGGCAGCTCAAATTTTATAACCCAAAGGAACAGAATGGAGGTTGTGCTAGAGGATAATGGCTTAAAGGAATTCGTTGATCAAGAAATTCCAAAGCCAGCAACATCGGATGCACAAAATTTGGCTGAATGGAAGAAGTGTGTGGCGAAGGTGAGGAGGATAATCCTTGAGGGAGTTAGAGACAACATTGTCTCGAGTCCCCATGGCAAGGAAAATCTGTATCTTATGTGGAAAACATTGATGGACTTGTATCAGAACAACAGTGACCAAAGGAAATTGGCACTGACAGACAAACTTCGGAAAATCAGAATGGAGAAAGGCAAGACGATTCCAAAATACTTGACCAAGTGCACTCAGTGTTGTGATGAACTTGAAAGTGTTTGAATCATGGTTGTCGAGGATGAGATGGTGAGTCTTTCTCTTCTAGGACTCCCAAAGAGTTGGCATAGTTATCAGGACTTTGTTAATGGTCAGGATAAGCTGTTGGATTGGGAATGACTGTAGTCAGATTTGATGTAGGAGGAGAATAGGAGGAACACGAGGGATGGATATTCATCAAAGACCGATGATGAAGAGAACTATGCCTTAGCGATTAAGGCGAAGAAGGGGAAAGGGAACGCTTCCCATTCCAAATCGGATTATTATCATGGAAGTAAGAAGAAAAACATGACGAAAGTTAAGTGCTTTCATTGTCATGAGCAGGGTCATTTTGATACAAATTTTCCACTCAAGAACTCCAAGAGGAAGTCCTTAGGAGGAGCAATGAGTGATGCTTTGGCCTCTCAATTTGAATTGGACTTTTCCCTCATTGCATGCATGGTGTCATCAATTATGGGAAGTGGATGGTACTCACATAGTGGAGCTTCATTCGACATGATTGGCGACAAATAGTTATTTAGTGACCTGGAGGAGAAATATCTCTAGATGCATATTGAGATGGGTGACGACAAAAAGTATAATGTTACTAGATTGGGCACAATTAATTTTCAGACGGAGCATGGGGCTCTACTCACCTTGAATAATGTTATGTATGTTCCCGACCTAAAGAAGAACTTGGTATTTGTTGCCATGCTTGAGGATAGAGGCTATGATGTGATCTTCTTGAAAGGAAAGGCATTCCTTCAACACATAGCCATAGGTCAAGTAAAGAAGATAGGGATTCAGGTGAAGAATCTTTATAAGCTGGAGGTGGAGGAGTGTGCTTCTTTGAGAACAAATGTAGAAAGGGTGCAGAGCCAAACGTTGGCGAGTTGTAGCATAGGTGATTGGGCCACTTGCATCATGGGGCTTTGAAGATATTGCAATAGATCTCCATTGGTCTTCCCAAAATTTGTTTAAGCAAGTTGATACATGTAAGGGATGTAATTTGGGAAAATACACCAAATATCCATTTCACGATAGAGACAGTCGATCAGAGGCTCTTCTAGAGTGAGTCCATTCAGATGTGTGTGGACAATTCTCGACAAAATCCACGGACAAACAAAAGTATTATGTTATAGTTTTTGATGAATTTTCTTGAAAATGTTGGATATTTTTCATGTAGAAAAAGGATCAAACCTTCACAAAGTTTTGTGAGTTTAAAGCATTAGTGGAGAAAGAGTCGGGCAAGAAGGTTAAAGATATATGGATTGATAATGGTGGTGAGTATGTCTCAAATGAGTTTAATAACTTCAATGCAGTGAAAGGGATTAAATGAGAATTGACGAAACCCCATAATCCTCAACAAAATGGGGTGGGCGAGAGGAAGAAAAGAAGCATTGTAGGGGCAACGAGGGCAATGTTGCATGATCAGGACCTACCAGTACACTTGTGGGCTAAGGCATGTAGCACAACGGTTTATGTTCAGAGCCGTAGTCCACATCAGATACTTGAGATGAAGACACCAGAGGAGGCTTATTCCAGTAAGAGGACAGATGTTGGTCGCTTTAGAATTTTTGGGTCATCGGTATATTTCCATGTGACGAAAGATGCATGGAAGAAGCTTGAGCCAACAATGGAGGTGGGGATATTTGTGGGGTGCACTGATATACCTCACAACTATCGAGTGTACTTTCTAACTAGGAGGATGATTGTGATTCACAGGGATGTCACATTGGATGAGGAGAAGGCCATGCGAGTTTCCCTTGAGAGGGAGCTTGAGCCACATGAAAATGAGGAGCTTTTAGCTCCCAAGGTTGAGGAGCCTCAGATTGATGTGGAGTAGCCACATGCAAAGGATTTGGGAATGGAGAAATCCACTCAGGAAGAGTCTTCCAAAGAGGAAAGAAAGTGCACCAGAGAGGCTAACAGATTGTTGGATGATGCACAGGAGAATGTGGGAGCACCCACTTCTCAACGCACGCAGAGGAGGTCACCTAAGAGGTACACTGGATACATGGCTCTTATGGGCGAATGTGTTGTGACAAAGGCATCTTCCTTTAAGGAAGCAGTGTAGCAGCTAGTTTGGGTTGATGCCATGGTGGAGGAGTATGACTCCATAGTTCGTAATAGTGTTTGGAATGTGGTCCTAAGACCAGAGGACAAGTTAGTGGTGAGCTCCCATTAGCTTTAAAAGGTAAAGCAAGCTACAAATGGTAGTGTGGAGAAGCATAAGGCTAGATTTGTGGCTCATGACTTTTCACAAGTAGAGGGGATTGACTATGATGAGACCTTTTCTCCTGTTGCAAGGTAGTCATCGATCAGATATATATTGGCACTGTCAGCACAGATGGGTTGGAAGATACATCATATGGATGTAAAGAAAACCTTCCTTAATGGTATGATTAAGGAAGAGGTGTACATAAAGTAGCCTGAAGGTTTTGAAACCTTCAACTGTGAGTGTTTGCCGGCTCAAGAGAGCATTGTATGGGATGAAGCAAGCACTTCGTGCTTGGTACACCATGATAGATAGCTACTTAACTGGGTTGGGCTTCACAAAGAGTGAAGAAGATGAAAACCTGTACCACATAGTGGTGGAAGGTAAACTGCTAATCATTGTACTTTATGTTGATGATATCATACTAATAGGTGATGATCAACTGATCAAATCTTGCAAGGAGAACCTTGCAAGAGAGCTTGAGATGAAGGACATGGGGCTCATGCATTACTTTCTTCGCATGGAGGTATGGCAAGGTTATGGGGAGTTGTTTGTGTCTTAGGGAAAGTATGCCAATGAGATACTCAGGAGATTCCACATAGAGAGCAACAAACCCATGGAGACTCCTCTAGCAGGTATCTGGAGGAAGGGGGATGCGACTTCAACGGAAGTAGTGGAAACTATTGTTTACAGGAATCTTGTGGGTTCACTCATGTACTTGGTGAACACATGACCAGATATGTGCTATGCATTTAACTAGCTTAGTCAAGCGATGGTTAGGCCTACCAAGCCGTATTGGAAGGCGACAAAACATGTGTTGAGATACCTCAGGGGAACTTCTCAGTATGGATTATGGGAGGGAGTGAAGCTTCAAGGCTTCACCGATGCAGATTGGGTAGGGAGTCCATCCGACAGGAAGAGCACAACAGGATTATTTTTTAGTATTGGGTCAATGACAGTTTCTTGGTACAGCAGGAAACATAGATCGATTGCACTTAGTTCAACGAAGGTAGATTACATGGTTGCGAGTTAGGCAACATGTGAGGCCATTTAGATGAGGAAGATCTTGGTTGGTTTGTTTGGTCAGTAGATGAATCCAACTGTGATTTACTGCAATAATCAGAGTTGTATCAAACTACTTGAAAATCCAGTTTTTCATGATCGATCCAAGCATATTCATATCCGATATCATCATCTCAGAGATTGTGTATTGAGGCGATTATGTTGTTAGAGTACATTCCCATGGAGGAGCAAGATGCCGACATTTTGACAAAGGCATTATCAAGATGTAAATTCAAGTTTCACAAAGACAGGATCGGGGTAGCTGATAATCCCTTTCTTGTTGAGAGGGAGTGTTGAGAATTGGAAACAAGAAATTCCTGTTTAATTTTTCCTTGAATTAAACTAAGAATTAAATCAAATTCTATTCTCATAGAAACTTGTAAATAGTTAATTAAGTTTAGTTGACTTAATTAGCTTAGGAATTTCGAGTTGGAAGTCTTTCTGTAGTCATGTTTATGTTCTCCCTAAGTTTTAAGGGTTGAGTATGAGTTTAAATTGAGTTGGAAATTATATCACTCAGTTTACTAGGTTAAGTTAAGTTAAATAACTTCCAAACTGTTTTTGGAACTAATACAGAGTTAACAGTCAGTTGGTGCACTAGTGCATCCACAAGTTTCACTCTAGTTAACTGAAGATTCCCTCATCATAAACTCATGCATGTCGATTATGAGAAATACCCAATTGAGACTAGAGTGTAGGGATAGAGTACTATCAGTTGTAATAATTACTGGAGTGTAAATATCATGCATGCATCAAAGATTGATCCTATGTTTGGGTTGCACAGTTTCGGAAGCATGAGTTCCCTTTAAATATGATATATTCATCCTAGGAATTACACAAGATATTAGGGGCTTGGAGAGCTGCAAAATTGGCTAAGTTTTGGCCAAGATCTTACTTGTGAGCTGAGAGAGTTGAGCATACTTGTGCAGAATTTTCCTAGTGAGAACAAGCTTTGCATCTTCACTCATTTTTTGATTTAATGCAATACAAATAGTGGGGTTTTGAGCAGTGGATTTCCCTAGATACATCTTGTGTTATGTGCCATTGATTTATCTTCTTCTCATTCATATTATTTTCATCGATCTATTGGCTTCCAATAGTTGAAAGTAGAAATAGATTCTTGTCTTTTGCTTTAGTAGAGTGCATGAACATGTGAATCTATAGGAAAATTCTACATTGTCCAAATAGTTTATCAATTTCTTCATGTAGTAAGCACCACAATGATTCTTGTACCTCTCTAAGATGGATAAAAGGGATTTACCCAAGGCTCAATGAAGTTATTCTCAATTCTAGGTGACTGTTCTTACCCTAAGGGTGGTTTATCAACTAGATTTTCAAGGAAACCACTCAAGAATTCCAAATCCCACTATCTAGGTGATTTATATGCATAATTAGCAAGAAATTAAGTGGTTTATCTGCCCCAAGGAAAGCAATTAGTGGTTTATCAACCCTTTGCAGCAAGCACTTGAGTGTCTCAACATGCCAAGTGGTTTATCAACCTTCCAACAAGCACCTCAGTGGTCTATCAGCCCCAAGGAAAGCACGTAGAGGTTTATTAGTTGAGACAACAAGCACTAGTGAGTGAATATCTCCACTAAATTTTCATTGGCCATCACACCAACATACAACCACTGGCCATATCGAAAAGTTCAGGGAATGACGTCCCAACACACGGTGTTGGATTGTAGCCTTCTTCTCTTCTCTTCTCTACTACGCAACACTTCCTCATCGCTACTTTACATGCATGTCCCTTTGTGCTTTGCATCTTTGTGTATGTCTCCAATGCTTGCTTCGCTGCTCTATGTGTTATGTTTTCTCGTCCTGCCACTTTTCGTCCCCCTTTGCCAACTACCCTATCTCTATCTTTCTTTTGTATGTTGTCTTTTCTCCTAACACATCCTATGAGAATAGGGACAACATTGGCATTGTCCCCCACTTCAAATTTCCCATACACAACTTCAATGCCTGCCAAGCATACCATCAATTCGTTAGGGAGATAGATAGGGAGAAATAAATGAACTAGCTTGGATTTTGGGTTTAAACAAAATACAAATAACTTCCCTCTCCTTAGACCTCTAGATCCGTGTCCATTCCTTCAGCTCAACCAGATTTTCATTTTGACATTTATTTACATAAACAAATATACAAGGTGAAATTTTACATGGGGTAACAAAAGGGGATGTCTCCTAACACATCCTATGAGAATAGGGACAACATGGGCATTGCCCCACACTTCAAATTTCCCATACACAACTTCAACGCCTGCCAAGCATACCATCAATTCGTTAGGGAGATAGATAGGGAGAAATAAATGAACTAGCTTGGATTTTGGGTTTAAACAAAATACAAATAACTTCCCTCTCCTTAGACCTCTAGATCCGTGTCCATTCCTTCAGCTCAACCAGATTTTCATTTTGACATTTATTTACATAAACAAATATACAAGGTGAAATTTTACATGGGGTAGCAAAAAGGGATGTTACAATAATAAAAATATTAAATTTGGATCATAAACAAAATATCTCATTCTATAATATTAAGTAATATAGAAAAGTTGCTTTTTTCCCCGGAAAAAAAAAAGTAATATAGATGTGTATTTGAAATATATTAATAACTTAAATAAAATTTAACATTTTAATATAAACAATGTGGTCCAACTATGCATATATGTATATATTAATATAAAACAATCAATAATGTAATTTTTTGTTTTGTTTTTAATCTCATGATTTGTTGGAATTGCAAATTTAAGTTGTGTAGTGTATACAATACAAGTGTACAACGGGACTTTAAGACATTGTATCCACTTATGCATTCAAGAATGCAATTTCAATTATATATATATATATCTATATATATATATATATATATATATATATATATATATATATATATATTAAGAACAAATGATTTACATATCAAGGGATTTTATCCCTCTAAGTATGTGGTAAATTTGAGATTAAGACATGTCCCTTTGTGCTCTGCATCTTCGTGTATCTCTCCAATGCTTGCTTCGCTAATCTATGTGTTATGTTTTCTCGTCTTGCCCCTTTTCGTCCCCCTTTACCAACTACCCTATCTCTATCTTTCTTTTGTATGTTGTCTTTTCTCCTAACACATCCTATGAGAATAGGGACAACATGGGCATTGTCCCCCACTTCAAACTGCCCATACACAACTTCAATACCTGTCGAGCATACCATCAATTCGTTAGGGAGATAGATAGGGAGAAATAAATGAACTGGCTTGGATTTTGGGTTTAAACAAAATACAAATAACTTCCCTCTCCTTAGACCTCTAGATCAGTGTCCATTCCTTCAGCTCAACCAGATTTTCATTTTGACATTTATTTACATAAACAAATATACAAGGTGACATTTTACATGGGGTAGCAAAAAGAGATGTTACAATAATAAAAATATTAAATTTGGATCATAACAAAATATCTCATTCTACAATATTAAGTAATATAGATGTGTATTTGAAATATATTAATAACTTAAATAAAATTTAACATTTTAATATAAACAATGTGGTCCATAAGTAAAATATTTTGATGTCAACTATGCATATATGTATATATTAATATAGAACAATCAATAATGTAATTTTTTGTTTTGCTTTTAATCTCATGATTTAATGGAATTGCATATTTAAGTTGTGTAGTGTATACAATACAAGTGTACAAGGGGACTTTAAGACATTGTATCCACTTATGCATTCAAGAATGCAATTTCAATTATATATATATATATATATATATATCAAGAACAAATGATTTACATATCAAGGGATTTGATCCCTCTAATGTGGTAAATTTGAGATTAAGATGGATATATAGTAGTTAAATATAAATCATAAAGTGAATAGAATATCCAACAATTTATATATAACAAATTACAAATTAGAATCTATACATAATACCTCCAACTTTTCATTTATATTTCTAAATTTACTATGCATTATTTATATGTAAAATATACACCACCAATAATTATTTATATAAAAAAGATTAATATCATATTAAAAATTCATTATTTATATATATATATATATATTTATGAATAATAAATAAACATAAATACATAAATTTAAAATAATCTAAAATCAATTTAAAATTCTTCAAAATATTTTAAGAATATGTTATTTTAATTATATATCTTAATTATGTTTTATTTATGTTTTTTTAATACTTGATGATGAAAATCTACGTGTATTTTGTAAACCTCAACCCACCAATGTGTATGTGTATTTTGTAAACCTCAACCCACCAATGTGTTGAAAAACCTTAGATGGATAATGATTTTTTTTTATACAAAGTGAACAAAGAAGATTAACTTCATCCCATGTCCTCCACGAGGATGTTGACATAGTATGTCCCATGTGCATAAGTGGCTAAGCCATCAACTCTATGATTGACTACCTCACAGTATTCACATTGCCGACGGCCGTGAGTTCATAGAGTCGAACTCAGTCCTCAAATCGGGAGGTGGCTTTCATATAGCGAACAGTTAGCTTTCACATATAAAGTGTTGTACAATTTTTTTGGTAGGTAAGTATTTATATGAGATTTGAATCAGTTATTTATTTTAAGGAGTGCTTTAATAGTGTATTCATTCACTGTCAATCTAAAGCCTCGTAAAAGATAAACAGTACAATCAAATACATGAGATTCAAAAAAATAAAAATAAACAGTACCAGATTCAAAGAAATAAAAATAAACATTACCAAAAAATATAACAAACCTATAAAATTTAAAATTTTATAATTTTAAAATTAAAAAAAAATAAAAATAATTATACAAAACATTTAAATAATATATACCATATTATAACACAACATTGTTAACTAAACCATATTTTTGGGGACTCACCAAGTTTTTGCTTCTATTGGCATCCACGACGGGTCCCCTTTGTAGTTTACATTACCAGCGTCACAATCTAGCGGAAGAAATCTGCTGAACATTTTACCTTTCCTGGTCATTTCTTGTATGACATGCAAGGCGTAGATCCCTAAGTTTTTATAATTTAAGAGGAGATGCCTAAGTTTGTTAGTGTGTTTATTTCTCTTAAATTTTATACTTTCCAAAAATATTTCAACAAGAAATTTAAATAAACTATTTGAAGATATACCTTAACTAATTTATGTCCATATCAACTTCATATATATCTATATATAGAAAAAAAATAAGTTTTTATGGTTAAAATTTTTATTTGGTCCTATATATATTCCATTTATCATTCAAAAATAAAATTTAAACAATGAAAAATCACACATCATATTTTGCACTCAAAAAAATTTTGCACCTGAACAAATTTGATCCCTCTATGCTCATGCTAGATCTATAGTTAAGATCTATGTAGTTAAGGTAATTTCTTCATTTGTTTTTGAAGTTAGGTGTTTTATATTATGAGTATTACATAAAATAATTTTTTTGGTAATAGTTTTTTTTTAAGGAAATCAGATCATTAATATAAGTTTATAGTTTTTTGGCCATAGTTTTTTTTTTTTTTTTTTGAGAGAAATTAGACCATTAATTTAAATTTATAGTTTTAAGGCTTCTTTTAACTAGTACATCTTGTAAATAGATATTTATAAAAATAGGTATATTGATATGACAAGATAATTTCTTTTTACTAGCGTTGCAAGCAAAAATTCAGTGTCCAGGCATTGGCCTTGGTTGAGCATTGCTCTCATATTAAGAGTAGATCATTACTCTCATACGAGGAGATGTTGGGTGATCTCTAGGCTGGAATGGTCTTGCTGCCTATAGTGTCAATTTTTTCCTCCAGTTCTACCCTTCATAAAATTCTCTTGTTGAATAAAGTGACGAAAGCAACCTGCAATAGACCAAGTATGATGAGAACAGCAACCCGCTGGCATCATATCAGAATAAAGAAAGCTAACTCCATTTTTGTTAGTAGTTAACCTAAATTTAAAATAATTTTATTTTTTTTATAAAATTCTTCAAAGTATCTCAAGAATATGCTATTTGAATTATATTTTATTTCCGTTTCTTTAATATTTAATAATGAAACCAATGTGTATTCTGTAAACCTCAACCCATACCAATGTGGTACGGGAGTCAAAACTCACTCCCCAAATCAGGAACAGTTCGCTTTCACGTATAAAGTGATTGAAAAAACTGGTTCATTTGCAGAGATAAACAGTACAAACAAACATATGGGATTCAAAGAAATAAAGATAAACAGTAAAAAAAAAACATGAGATTCAAAGAAATAAATGAGAAAGACAAACAGTACAAGCAAAGGCATGGGATTCAAAGTGGCATAATAATTATCGTTTCGGATGAAACCCTTCTTCATCACTGGTGTTGGCCAGAAAAGACAACTTGGAAAGTAAATTATGCGTAAAAGTGGGACTTGAGAGGTAACGCCATATTGTTGGCTACTTACCAAGTTTTTTCTTCTATTGGCATCAACAACAGGTCCCCTTTATAGTCTGTACGTTGCAATCTAGCGGAGGAAATCTACTGAACATATTGCCTTTTCTGGTCATTTCTGGTATTAAATGTAGGGAGTAGAGTTTGGTTTCGTTGTCCTTGTCTACAAAAAGTTAAGGTGGCTGCATTATTATGAATATCTAAGCTTGCTGTACCGGTTGCGTCCAGAAAAAATAAGAGGCAGAGATTTAAGCAAAATTCCTTATTATAAGTCTGACACAGTGCCATCTGCCACCTCCCAATTGAGGCATTTAAACGGTTCTGTCTTTAACTTTTAAATTGAATGAAGAATGGAGATATTTTTAAGTTAGATTTTTTTGGAAAATTTTGTTTTGTTTTGTTTTTTTTTTAAATCTAAATTACAAATTTAATAAGTGAATTTTTCATAATTTAAGTGTTTCAGAAAGTATGCAGCTATATTATCCTTTATATTCATATTACTGTTGGTTGACAGAAAATTCAAGAGAAAGTGTCTTCACAATAAGTGTGCAAGTTTATTTTAAAAATATTGCATCCACATATAATAAAAAAACCATTTTAAATAACAAAAATAAAATTTAGCCACAAATATATTCGGCCTATCTAAAACAAATTCAAAATTATCCAAAACCAAAATATCTGAAAAATACAAATAATAATAAACGAAGGTCATTCATTTGTTGCGTTGAGTGAAGACAGCACAACTGATAATAATGGCCAGAAATATAGACATAATTTCCGGTGAGTTTAAGTCGATTGCAGATGCGATCAATTCAGTTAGATTCTTAAATATTCTGGGAATCTGCAATGGACTCAAAAATAGTCATAAGCAAGATTAACTTCAGTACATAAAGACCCATCAGCTCAGCTCAGCTTTTTCAAACAGCCTCTCTCCTACCGACCATTTTCGTTCCGAATCTGCTGACGAAATTAGAAATGTTCCAAAACTACTATTTTACCTCAACCTTGGCCTCAGTGGCCTTCAGTGCGGCCGTAAGTACAATAATATTATTCTGTCTTCTTATCAATTTCTACGGACGACTTAATAAAATTAATTCGAAATTTCAACGACAAATTCAATTTACAAGATTCCAAGAAGATCGCGGGAAATAGAACAATTTGAATGGCGGTGGTCTTCCGTTTCTACTGTGCAATTTGTTTTTTTTCCAATTTTAGCAGAAATTTAAGAGGAAGAATTAAGATATCATTGCGTCGCAATCGTGGGATGGTGATTCACGTCATGCGCAATTCATATAGCTTTTAACGTACACCTACACTGATCTGTGTCACCATATATATAATAATACTTTCTCTGCGAAAAAAATATATAAGAAAACGTGAGAGGGGCAGAATTTTCTGATCATATTTCTCTGAGAACAGTTATGTTATATTTTTTTGTATTTTTTTAATTAGTTAATTATATAAATTAGATATTATGTAAATGTTGATAATAATCGATTTATATATGATATAAAATTTTTAGTTTATTATATATTTTAATTTTTTTTGTTGGTTTGTTAAGTTATTTGAGTTTTTGAGAGTAATTATGGCTTGATTGGTGGGTTGAGAAACTGCGGCCAAGAGGCATCTAAGTCATTAAAATCTCTGTCACCAAGAGGCATCTAAGTCATTAAAATCTCTGCCACCAAGAGGCATCTAAGCCATCAAAATCACTAGGGAATAGCACAGACCTCTGTCACACCAGCCATTAACATGGCTGGATTTTTGGCCACTCAAGTTTCCAATTGCTGACCTTCACATCAGTGAATAACTTGACAGCACACCCTATCACTATCTACTCATGAACATCATATATCTCAATTTACTTAAAAAAAAAAGTTCATAAAAATAATTAAATTATGATTTTATTTAAGATAATAATAATTATTAATAAAGATATATAATTATTAAAAAGTATCTAACTAGATTTTTAATATAGATTTATCATACATATTATTATAGAGATTCTTAATTATAAATAAGTTTTTTTTACAATATTATAGGTCAATATCATTATTTATTTATACAACATTTTTTAGTTAATTAATTAAAACAACAAAAAAATATAATTATTTTAAAAAAAAAATCTTGAATTTATACATATTACTAAAAATATTCTAAAATATTTTATCACATTAAATTCTTATCATTCATTTAATAATTATTAATAATTTTAAGAAGTCTATTTTAAAATAAGTATATACCTATTTACATGATTATTCAACATCAATACATACTACGACAGATTTTATTGTATCCAGAGAATCGCTGTTTTCTGCTAGACATTCAGTTAATTATTTGGACTCCGTCCAATATGACCACAATATTAACAGAAGAGGTGATTTGCTTACACCAAAAGACGAGTCATTTAACGTTATCTAATTGTATTGTGGACACACAGGAGATTTTAAGGTTCAGGTAAAGGATATTTAAAGTCATATAAATTATAATTCAAATATGTGTATTTAATTGTTATTATTATTAAAAGTATTCAACTACCATATTCGAAATCTTATATTTAGAATGTTAAAGTTACCAGAACATCAATATTTTCCCGTTATTCTATATTTTTATTTTATTATTTGTTTAAAATTAACTATAAATTGATTATCCATTTATCCTAACTTTTTAAAAAATATTTATAATTTGATTAATAATTAATATTGATTTATTGAATATCAAATATATTGTGATAAATTAATTTATTTTATTAGTATTTTTATTATTTTAGTATTTTATTAAAGTCACATTATTATTATTATTATTAGAAGGTAGTACTCAACTCCATAAAGTGATCTGCATAAAAGGTCTTCCCTTGGTGAAAGGTTCAAGGCATCTCGCTTTTGGCTTTTGTTGGACTTGGCATGGCTGGTGATGAAGGTGGAAGGTTGAATGCTTGCTGGTGATGAAGGTGGAAGGTTGAATGCTTGCTGGTTTCTCTGCCTCCTTGCCTCCTTGATTGAATGTTGAATGCATGTTCCAACGGACCACCTCATTATGCTTAGGATCATTGTGGAGGAATGCCGCAATAATAAATCCAATCTCTTTTATTGCTTTGTGGACTTTAGAAAGTTTTCGATACGGTTCCTAGAAACAACCTATGGAATAGATTAGAAGAGCTAAAGGTTCCTTTCGAGTTGAGAGTTTCCGCTATAAGGTTATACAAAAATGTAATTGTGAAGTGAAAGAGCAATGAGGGGTGGTCAAAAGATATTAAGTGTAATATCGGAGTTAAACAAGGTTGTTCCCTCTCCCCTACCCTATTTGGCATTTACATCGACAAGTTAGAAGGTTGTTTAGAGGAAGCAGGTTGTGTTGGCACGATCTTAGCTAGGATAGTCATCGTCCTTCTTCTCTATGCTGACGATATTGTTCTTCTCGCAAGGTGCTCATCTGATCTTGATAAGCACCTTATTCTCCTTAAGGATTTATGCTCTACCATGGGTATGAATGTTAACACTGACAAATTAGAAGTTATGATTATCAAATCCAAAAAGGACACTTACGCTAATTTTATGTATGACAATATTGACTTGGAGGAAGTGTCTTCTTACAAGTACCTAGTAATTGATATTCATCACAAGCTCAACTCGAACTATAGCATTGAGAAAAGGATTAATGGGGGGTGGAAAGCTCATTTTGGTCTTGAAAATAATTGTAAAACGGAAAACCTCGTAATGTGGGATAGAAAGAAGTTCCTCTTTGAAACTTTAGTCACTCATGTTATCTTATATGGATGTGAGGTTTGGGGTTGCGGCATCTCTAGAGATTCCTGGAGAAAGATTGAGCAAATCCAAAAGTGTTTTATAACGTATAACCTCAAAATTAAAAGCAATACACCCTATCCTATTCTCCTTATAGAAGTGGGTCTTTCTCCTATAGAGAGCCTAGCTATGACTAGGCTTTTGTTGTACAAGAACAAACTCAATAACATAGGAGACCATAGACTTCCTAAGCTAGCTTTAAATTCCAGCCAAAACCACCTAAGGCTCAAATGAGGTTGGTATAAAGACACCAGGGCTTGGTTAAACCATTGGGAGATTGACGAGAATGTTGCATTGCAAAACATTAATAACATTAAAAATATTGTTACTTCTAAGTTCAAAGAAAAAATGCGGCATGAGAAAGATTTAGCAGCTAAAAGAAAATTAAGATATTCTAAGGAGGTCATCAACCCCACCCTAGAAGATCAAAAGTATCTGTCTGTTTTAACTAGCTCAAAGAAGAAAATTAATATAGCCAAGATTAGAACGAACTCTCATGAGCTCCATAGTGAAATAGGTCATTGGGCAGTTCCTAAAACACCATGGATGGAAAGGATCTGCCATCTCTGTTAGAATATGAACATCGAGGATGAAAATCACTTCCTCTTAGAGTGTCGCATGTACAACCACATTAGATCTCAGTTTCATAATACTTGTTGCAATACTCACCTTACTATCCTTTTACGGTGTCAAAATTATAGTGAGCTTCTCTCCAATCTTTTTTAGCATAGGAATAAAATCTTAAATCAAATTAAATAATTTGTTTCTTTAGGTTTAATAGACCAAAGTTTGGTCTCAGTGGACATTAACCATCATCATCATCATAATCATAATTAACTATTATAAGGCGCATGAAGAACCACTTTTAATATAATATTAAATTATTAAAAAAATTAGATAGTAATTTTAATATTTTATATAATTATTTATTTATATATTGATTTTATATTTTGCAGTTGAAAGGATACGATAAAGAGGGTAGTCTCATCTATGGTTTTGAGAGGCCCAGGTCTTTTTTAGTTAGTTTTATAAAGTGATGGACTTAGGGGTGGATTTAATGCACAATGGACAAGACTAGCCAAATTTAGCCTACAAGAGGAGCTTATCAAGATGTGGCAAAGTGTTGAATTATTTCTAAAGGATATGTTGAAGGATGAGTTGTTTATTGGATTTGATGAAAGAGTATTAGATGGAGATATGGGAGATCGTGTGGGTTCATAGTTATTGTTGGCCATGGTAAAATTGGGGCTTGTAAATCTAGAAAAGCATTTTCAAAAGTCATGGAAGAGGCAAAGACACCATCTAACAAGAATTCTGGACTTGTATTTCCCAAATACCATTGAGTTTAAGTGTCTAAGATCCTTCACAAAGACAAAATGACAACTTTATACAAATCTACTAACAATTCTCACAACTAAGAGACCCCTATTCCTATAACTGAAGCTACAAAGCAATACATAATGGGCAACCCATGAGGAAGAGATGGAAGACAAAAAACATTAGGATTAAACCAAAGAAGGTAAAACATATAGCTACTTAGGATATAAACCTATAGAGAGTTGAGGGTCTAACCAAGCTATTAGTAGTTGGTTGGTTCATATGCAAGGAACTATAAAGGGAAATTGTTGAAAAATACATGGAAGCAAGTTGGATAAATGTGATAGGTTAGATTTGTATCTTCCATATATTAGTATGAGGTTTGATTTGTTTTGATCTCAACGACGAAATAGATGTCAAGGAAGTCTTAAGTTTGGAGTAACTATGGGACTTGGAAGATAAATTTTAAGGTGGTGGAAACCCAATTTTGACCTTTGTATTGAACCCATGTATTTACGACAAATTTAGGTGTTACTTTTAGGATTACATGTATAATTTCGGAGTAAAGAGATGTTTGAAGACTCCTCAGGAAGGTTCACAATTGTGGTAGAGGATTTATAGGGTAAAATCGATAAGTAGATTATGAAGGTCTTGGTAAAATTATAACCATGAGAAGACATTTTGTTTGAGATTGATTCTCATTAGGGAGAATAATTGCATTCACAAAAATTGTTCTATTGGAATATTCCTTTTCATATGATGGCTTTTCATAAAATTGGGCATTTGCGGAGTTTTTTCCTTTATCCAAGATTGGGAAACAATGTTTGTATTCTTGTGTAATTGAAGGATAATTTATGTAATTGAAGATAATTTATATATTTATTTGTGATTGGAATATAATTTTTATCTTCTTTTAATTGAAATCCATCTAAACATGGGGAACTGTGATAGTCAAAGATAAGTTATAAAGGAAAAGAAAACCCATATAGAATGTCATTAAAGCAAGACAAAAGGATATTAGGCTAGGTATATAATATTGATTTTTTGAAAAGGAGAATCTAACTTCTAGCACAATGGATGAACCTCCAATGAATATTCCATGAAAACAAAAATTGTTGTGGATCATCAAATGATGTTGAATTTGTTTGGAGATTATGGATGAAATTAGAGAGGTGACTGGTACACAACGTCTTAATGAAAAAGATCTCGTGGTAAAACATCCTTTTTGACAATGCGACATCTTAGAATGTACCCATGAGCACGTCAACTTCCCTTCCAAGAATGTAAATCTATAGTAGAGAGTTTAAGAGTTCTATAATACATGCCCATCACCCCTACAAACATTGGAAATGGTGTGATGAAGAAATCATAATTTCCTTCAGGTGGATGATTTTTTTTATCATCACTTGAAGGTAAGCGACTTGACCAAACTATTCATTACCAATCTTATGTGGTATGTGGTATGTTTTATATGCCATTAACTTATAAATTACTCCTATTTTTTATTAATTAATGAGTCTAACTCCATCATCCTTTGTTGTGCCCAAGTTAAATAATGAATCATAGGTACATGAAGGTTTGTTAGTAAGAAAAATGGTGTTTCTCAACACCATCCCAATGATTATTGGAAAGATGTGCTTGGTATAGATCAGATAGGTTCATGTAGTTATTTATCTTCATCTTCATCAATTTCATGCCTATATTACGAGAAGAGGCATAAACCCTAGAATGTGGTCAATCTTAAGCATCACTTATGTGCATCGATCACTATGATTTGATGTTGCATCACTTATGTGTAACAACATTTTTTGTTGCACCCCATGTAAATGTCACTATATAAATTGTTTATGTAAAATTGTAATTGATGGCTGAATTGAAGGAGAGGGCACATATTCAAAGATATGAGGAGGAGTGGTTGCTTGTGATGTGTTAAAACCAGGCCGCACCTACCTTAGTTAATTCTATTACCTATCACCCAACGAATTGAATGACCTGTAGATAAGTAGTAAAGTTTTGATATGGATGCCTGAGTGGAGTACAGTAATGCCCAATAATGTTCCCTTCATCGTGGGACATGATGGAGAGAGGAAAACCATCCAGAGGGGAGGAATTCAACACACAAAGCAAGAGAATGAAAAATATATCTCATAGAATACAAGTGAAGAAGACAAATGGGATGTGAGGAGAAGAGACATAATGAGAAGAAACACATATGAGAGGAAGTGCTCGATCAGTTATAGAGGAAGAAGATATATCCTTGAGCTACTGCACTATGATTGGGGGAAGTGTTACTATGGTTGTGTTGAGGCCTGGGTCATGTTCTCCTGTTGGATAGGATAGTGGGAGGCTTAGTGGAGATTTGAATCACTTAGTTCTTGCAGAGTAACCTGATAAACCACTAAGTGCTCATTGGACAAGATGGTAAACCACTCAGTGCTTGCTGAATGGATAATAAACTACGTGGGCGCTTGTTGGAAGGATGATAAACCATTAGGCATGTGAGATGAGCCATTGTGGTGCTTATTGAAAAGAGTTGATAAACCACTAAGTGCTTGTTGAGGAAGCTAAAAAACCATTTAGTGTTTCCTAGGTAAGGTGATAAACCAATTGAACATTAGGCTATAGACTCCGACAATGGTTGTCTTGAAAATCCAATTGATAAACCACCTATACAATGTATTTGATCTCTTGGAAGTAAGCAATACTCTAGTTGAGCCTTAAGTGAATCCCTTTGATTAATCTCAAATAGGTATAGAGTCACTATGGTTCTTATTTCCAGAGAGTAGTTGATAGACCACTAGGACAATGGACTCCCTATCTTGTTTGTTTGACTGAATCTTGGTGTGAAATTCCCTTGACCAAGTAACTCCTGATAATTTGAATTTGGCTCGAGCATGATCAACTACATGAGAGATTGTAGTGTAGATGGCCTATGGTTGGGTGGTTGAATTCCCTCCTTTAGTTTCCAATCATTTCAAGTTAAACATATAAGTATATTTTTTTTTATCCATTTGAACTATGAATGATGAAAATGTCTGATATGTTATATGTAAACTTATGGATCAAAAATACCTATGGAAGGTTGTTGATATTGTCGTATGTTCATGGTGAATGATTTACTTTATATTCCTTCATGGCAATGTCAAACTTTTGGATCTATGTGATTATTATTATTTTCATGAACTGTAGATTTATTTACATGAATATGATCGATTTCCTGAGCCCCCTCAGTTAACTTGTTATTGCAATTGTTTTCAATTATCTAATATGTTTATGAATTTGATGGATTACTACCTTGTTTAAGTTTGGAAACTACTTCACATGATAAGGAGATAATCCATGAACAATATGTACAATAAAGATTCAATAAAAAACTAATAGTTACTTATTTTAAGAGCAATGTGAGAATGACATAGTTATGCATACCTAAATTTTTTGTAATGTCTCGAGCTTCACAAAGTAATCATAGTTTGTGGTTTTCCCTAAGAAATTTGGCCTTTGGAGTAATTTCTCCCTTTTCTTAGGATCTGTGTAAGTTAGGTATACTAGTGCCATTAAATATTTTATGGCCATAGCGTAATACTTCTGAAGGTCGATTTTCAGAAATTTAATCTCACTCTTGGAATTTGGTGTTCTGGATAGAAGTTCTTCCTGAAGGAATTATGATAAAATTCATTGAATTCTCCTTCTTATAGATTTTGGTTGAAATATGGACTATGTTTCTAAAACCGAATGCTCTCTTAGTAGTCTAGTATCTATTCGGATACCGTTTTCCATCTCCCAATAGGAGTTGCATTCAGATACGTGAGGGGTAGATTCCAGCTTAACATCATGGAAGCATCTCGTAATTTAGAGCATTCGGTTGGATAGACCATGTACACTTTTGGAATGAACTAGATATAAATTGAGTTGTATTTCCTTGAGAAACATAGTTTAGGACTAGAGATATGGGGTGGGATCCATGTGGGAAGAACATATGTGCTGTTGGGCATGGGATCCCCCGTAGCATGTTTTGGGGCTCAAAGCCCAAGCTTTGGTCAATTGTACTGTAAGACTCCGTGAATTGCGGGTGGAGAGCACGAGGTCTACGATGAGTCATAGGGCTGTCTGCACTAAAATATTGTAAATTAATGTAAAGTTGTGTCAGCCTACCCATGGTCCACGGACCATGGGATTCTATAAATAGAGCGAGGCTCTAAGTGTAAAGGGAGGAGAAGATAGATAGAATAGCAAAGGCATGGTTCAAGGTTAAGAGTGAGATCTGAAGTGTACTGGGTCATAGTAGTAGGAAGAGGCTCTGCAGCTGAGTGCGCGAACCCCTGCAGCTGAGTGCACAGGGTGGAGTCAGGTCTGTACTTGAGATTGAAATTTAATAAAAATAATTTTACTCTGTGCATTTGTTCTTGAATCTGTATCTTGATTTCATGCATTACTTTTACTATGTTTAACTACCGCGGGCACTAGATAAATACTTGTATGAGTGCTTTTATATGAAAATAATCGAAGTAATCAGCTAACAGAGCCTAATTATGGAGGACATGGGTAAATAACACGGTTCGCGCTACGGCTAGAACTACGCGAAGACAGTATCATAGGGTGCGGGGTGCCCACTAGTGTGCGTAGCACAGGAAGTGCGAAGGTTGGACCGTGTACCAATCACCTCATATCAGACATCCCCAGGCTGTAGAAACCTAATTCTAGCACCCTACCATACTACTTCGGGTGCGACCTCAGTTTGCGCTCCACGGACTGTTGCCAGAAGGGCCAGTAGTACTAGGATTTGCTTGGCTAAATCACTTCTGAACCTGGGTCAAGCCCCACTAAGCCAAAAAATGGTTCCATTGCCGAGACCAGGATCTGCATAAGGGTTGTCTAATGTTGTGCCACTAGAACCCAACAAAGAAGGAAATTGAAGAGTGGTTGGACAAGAAGATTAATGAGTTCGCGATGCAGAAAAACAGAACTCCACAAGTATCTAAGGAAAAGTGGTTGGAGCGCTACATGTATATGGAAATCCATGAGATTTTCTTTGCATCCTTTCCTTCTGAGCTATATGAGTGGATCACGAAGTTAGCCGATAGCCAGGGAAGGTGTAGGCTCGACAAACCGATAGTGTGGACTCCAGAATTAGTGCACAGACTAGAAGCATCAGAAGATAAGGTCACACGGGTTGTGGACCATTGGCTTGACCAGATAATAGGGGGATTTATCACCGAGTTTACGGTAGACACGACCGTGAGCTACAGCGAGGTAGAATGACGCTTTCTCAAAGGACTGCGAGGTAAGTATATTAAATCTTTGAATACTTGGATTAAGATGTTATTGTGTGAAAAATGGGTCATGTGAATACATTAATGTTTGGGACTATGCAGAGCAGAAAAATCTACAAAAGTAGCGAAGAATTAGAAAACAGTCCCTTAATTTCACCCTTGCGAGGGAGCGAGGAAGAGCTCGTGAAGGTCTCTCTGAGAAGTGTGGTTAGTTTGATAAGGCAGCGCATTCCGCGGTTACCCCTTCCACCCACACCACCACCTGCTTCACCTCCCTCACCTCCATCTCCACCCACTCCACCTCTGCCACCTCCATAGTTCAGTATGGAAAGCGCAATCAAGCTACCAGTATTTAGAGGAGTAGAGAATGAAGATCTGAACCAATTCTGGCTCGTGGTAAGAGCAGTATGGAAAGCACAAGGTGTCATGAATGACAATATTAAGAAGGCTACATTGGTGAGCACACTGCAGGATCGCGCATTAACATGGTATATCAAGCACTCCAACGACCACCCAAATGTAGGGATAGCAGAGATCCGGAACACACTGAACAGGGAATTTAGCAGGCCAAAGTTAGAAACACAATCGATCATTGAGTTTGAAGAGATCGTGATGCTCCCAGGCAAGAACCCTTGGGATCTGGATCAACAACTAAAGAGTATGATCCGCGAATCCAATATGATGTTGACAGATGGAAAACATTGTGCGTGGTTTGTAGCATCTCTGACATTGCGCTTGAGGACGATGCTGTCACAGCAAAAACTTTCTAACTAGGCCGAAGCATTGGAAATGGCAATGAGATTACATGAGACCCTGATACAAGACCCTGGGTTGGCAGTTCAACAAATCCACGTGCAACTACAAAATCTGTGTCTGGAAATGCAAAGATTAAAATAGGATAGGGCATTGAGGCCAGAGGTGCGCGAGGAAGTATGGTGCATAAAATGCAAGGGCCAGGGCCATGACAAGGATCATTGTCCAGTGTTCGCAAACTACTTGGCAGAAGGAGGGCTAATGCTATTGAGATCAAAGGCATAGGTAGGGCCGAGTGAAGCACCCACTTTATGATGCGCGATCTGTCAGATAGGAGGAAAACACACGATGGATAATTGCCACTTGTTGTAGAAGTATGCACAGACACCCCAACAATTGTTTTGTAATTTCTGTAGGTCAGTAGGCCACAATGAGCGCACTTGCCATAGTTATGAGCTGATGATGGATCGAACCCCTACCTATAGGATGTAGACCGAAACGTGAGCCCTCGACCCAGATATGGGGATGGCGCGCGCTAGATTTCAGGGGCAAGGTTGAGGACGTGGTGGAATGGGACCAGGAAGGGGCTGCGAACAATTAATTTGTTACAATTGCGGAGGACCAAGGCACTATGCCCATGATTCTACCAACCCAACAAGGATATCCTGCATGTATTGTGCTCAGTTTGATCATGAAACAATAGATTGTCATACGTTGATCATGAGGATGCGCAAAAAGGGGGTATTCTAGCCTCCCCCGACTCAGAATATACAAATGATGAAGTCTGAGCCGCGCGAAGAGGACTCAAATGTAAACATGATGCTTAGAAGTGGTACAGCCATGGGAGAGGATACGGGGAAGCAGCCAGAGGAAAGTACGTGGGTTAGCAAGGCTCTTGCAAAGGAACCCAAGTTTGACGTAGAACGCGCAAAGGAGACATTTATGGAAGCTAAGAAGAGCTTCACAGAGGCCTCCACTTTAGGTAGTAAGGATCAACCAGAGTCAGGAATGCATCCTTCAATGCTCACTGCCTTTCTGGAGACATGCATGAAACTGCTGTGCGACAACAAGGAAGTTAAAGGACTACAGGGACTGATCACCAAGTGCGCAGGGTCAGGAGAACCGCGCATAGTTCAGAAATTGGGGAAGCATGCATTGCACACTAGAAGGGAAATGAGGTTGACTACACAGATTGGTGAGTATGAAATGGATCAGGTAATTCTAGATCTGGGTTTGGATGCAAATGCATTACCGAACCAGACATGGGAATGCATGGGCAGGCCCGCGTTACAATGGTCCCCTATTCAATTATGAATGGCGAACCAACAAAAGATTTTTCCCATGGGAAGACTGCAAGGGGTAACAGTTGATATTGAAAGTGTGAGCATGCAGGCGGATTTCGAAGTAATAGAGATTGTAGATGAAAACAATCCCTATCCCGCACTGTTAGGAATAGACTGGGCCACCGATATGAATGGAGTCATCAACCTGAAGAAGCGCAAAATGATCTTTGAGAAAAAGGCACTAGGCGTAGTAGTCCCATTGGACCTAGTTGAAGGAGCGCACTACACTGAACCAGTGCACAATGATGATAGCGATGATGATATTGATTGTATTTACAAGATAACTACAGACGACCAGGATTGGGTGAATCCGACTGCAGATGGGAGGATCTCGTGGGAGTGCAAAAGCTCTTGCACTTCAGATTCAGACAAGGATATAGAGCGATGGCAGAATTGGTTGCATGAAGTAACGACACTGAATTGTAACATGATGGTTAGATCACTGCGTTTTGTTAGGATATTCCGACACATAGGATATAGTTAAGTTCAACTTGGTCTAGTGTAGAGTTAGGTAAAGTGTGTTTCTTTACCGTTGTACATTTTGTAACTTACAATCCGACGGTTTACTCTCTCCTCGGTATTACCGACACTTGATCCGTGGCTTGACACCCGATTGGTCCATGAGTTCTATTTAAAGCGCATGGAGGGTCATTGTTCGGGTAATCCGTGCATGAGAGAAGCTTATGTAAATTTTCATTCTTTGATTAATAAATTGCCTGTAGTAGCCACGTTGGCGCAGGCCGTGGACTGTTTCCCTCTTTGAGGGTTTTAACCACGTCAAAAATACTGGTGTATTGATCTGTGATCTGGTTGTGAGCGGTGTCCTTTTGGTGTTCTTTCTGAGGAACTTACCCTGTAAATTCCTACATGGTATTAGAGCTATTTGAGGGCCGCGTCCGTTGGTGATCCAAATATGAAGCCGGTAGAACTGCATCCGACTGCTGTTTCCTAGATCTGTTGTTTCTGACTGCTTTCGGGCCGAGAGGACTGCTCTGTTGTGTTCGAAGCATCTGTTCCAGTGAGGAACCCCTTTCGTTTCATGCGAAAAGGTTTCCGGTAGCCCTAGCTGCGTCTTTTTTAAGATCTGGAGGTATACAGTGTTTATTTGCAGTTTACTGTTATTTTCTCTCTGCTTATTTCGGTTTCGGTTTATTTAGCTTTTTTTTTAACCGGATCTATACCTTTCATTTCTGCGTATGCTCTTTGCCCTGCGACTCTATGCGATCTGGGCAAATCAGAAACAGAAAGGAAGGATTTTTCTCATGCGTATGCTCTTTTCCCTGCACCTTAGTGTGATCTCGGAAAATCAGAAACATTGAGAAAAATATTTAGTTTTTCGGCTAAAGCTAACTTATAGCCGCAAGGTTCTTTTTTTAAAAAATATCTAGTTTTTTGGCTAAAGCTAACTTCGAGCCATAAGGTTCGTTTTCTTTGCATGTCCGTGTTGGGTTTTGTGTTTTGTGTTTTGTAGGGAAAAAGAGCTTTCTCAAGGCAAGCACGCAAACCAAGGCCCCCCCCCCTCCCCTCTCTCTCTCTCTCTCTCTCTCTCTCTCAAATTTTTTGTATAGATCAATTGGTTCAAAGCTATTTTAAGAGAGTAGAGGTCTTGGGTTCAAGTCTCCATTTTGTGGGGGCGGATTTTTTCATTTCCGCACATTCGCGCACTTTGCTGGCAACTTCAACAATTTTTTTCAAAAAGCCATAACTTCTTCATCCGGAAGCCTTTTTCAGAGCCGTTTTTTTTAAAAGCTCCTAAGTTTTCGAGATCTATCCATTGGACACTTACTTTCAGCATCTTCAGCTTCAGTTTTTAAAAAAAAAAATGGAAAGTCCATGCCAAGTCATTCTTGACAGCACTAACTACTTCGAATGGATATCCTACATGGAAGATTTACTTAGAAGTAAAGGTCTCTACAGAATAGCCACAGACCAAGAGAAGAAACCAAAAGATGAAGACAAGGCTGCAAAATGGGAAAATAGACAAGATCAAGCACGTGGTTTGATAGGGATGTCTATTTCTCTTGATCTTAGATTCCATATTGCAGAACTTGAGACTCCTCATGAAGCATTGGAACAAATCACTAAAGTTTTTGGGATTAAAAATGAAATTAGAGCCCATCAACTTGAAAATGAGTTGCTTACATTGGATCCTAATAATTTTTCTTGCATTGAAGATTTCTTGTCCAAATTCAAGACCCTTAGATATCTCTTGGAAGGTATTAAGGTTAAGAAAGAAGATAGTAACCTTATTTATTCCATCCTTACTAAGTTGGGACCAGCCTACTCTGTATTTGTTTCCACCTTCCATTCTACAAGGGAAGCTTTCATTTGTCAGGGAAAAGACTACAAGGCCCCTTCCTTTGACTCTTTTTGTGATTCTTTAATAAGAGAACAAGAAAAACTCTTACACCTTGGTCTTCTTAATCTTGGAAACTCTTCCAAGAAAGCGTTAGCCGCCCAGCGGCAACCAAATTCAAAGAATCCTAGGAAGCCATATCCTAAAAAGAATGGTCCTAAACCAAACAAGGGTCCTAAGCAAACTCAGCCTCAAAATGAAAGATCATTTCAGCAAAATGATAGGACCAATAAAAACAAATGGAAGAAGACTGATAGACATTGTAACTTTTGTAATCGAGATGGCCACTTAGAATCTAAATGCTTTAAGAAGATGGAAGCCTTGGAAGCCGCAATGAAGAAACATAACATCCATGTGGATCATTCTTCAACTTCAACTTCAACTTCATCTTCAGGAATGGCACTTTCTGCATGTCGTTGTCAATCATCTCAGTCTGTTTATGCATTAAATGTATCTTCTTCTTCTCATTCTCATGAGTGGCTCATTGATTCTGGAGCCTCTTATCACATGGCCAAAAACAAAGCCATGTTTTCTTCTTTAAATGATTGTAACACCAAAAATATATATGTTGGTGATGATAGATCTCTTAATGTTGTAGGGACTGGAACTGTTCATCTAGACAATGGTCAGTTTAATGATGTACTATGTGTTCCAACCTTATCCTGCAACCTTCTATCTGTATATCAGATAACTCATTCAGGTGAAGGTAAAATTGTTGAATTTTCACCTCATGATGTTGTAATCAAGGATCTAAGAGATCCTAAACAGATTCTAGCTACTGGTATTGCTGATGGTTCCACAAGGTTGTATAAGTTTCACAACTTTGGGTCATCAAATCTTCCCTCAGTATTTGTTGCTCATAATGATGAAGTGAGCAAACTTTGGCATGAGCGATTTGGTCACTTAAACTATCGCTCCCTTCGGCATCTATGTAAAGAAAATATGGTGACAGGTCTTCCTATGGTATCTTGCAGAGATGGTGTTTGTTCCGGATGTGTACTCGGAAAACATCATCGGGACAGTTTTGAAAAACGTGCCTCTTGGCACGCCTCATCCCCTTTATAGCTTGTGCACAGTGATTTATGTGGTCCACTTCCTGTTGCTTCATTCTCTGGCTGCAAGTATTTCTTAACTTTCATTGATGATTTCTCCAGACGCACTTGGGTATACTTCTTAAAACTCAAGAGCGAAGTATTTAACACTTTTTTGGCCTTCAAAGCCTTTGTTGAAAAACAATCTGGACATCAAATTCTTAAGCTAAGAACTGATAATGGTGGAGAATATGTTAAAAACACATTCATCAACTTTTGCACCGAAAATGGAATTCAAATGCAACATACTGTTCCATACACTCCACAACAAAATGGTGTAGCTGAAAGGAAAAATCGCACTTTAAAGGAAATGGCTAATTGTATGCTGCAATCTAAAGGACTCAGTCTTAGTTTTTGGGCCGAAGCAATTAATTGTGCAAATTATATAATCAATCGCACTCCTACTAAGGTTCTAAAGAATATCACTCCAGAAGAAGCTTGGAGTTCCATTAAACCAGATGTAAGTCACTTTCGTGTTTTTGGAAGTGAAGCATGGGCCCATATTCCAGATGAAAAGCATAAAGCTTTAGAACCTAAGAGTGAGAAATGTACTTTTGTTGGATATTCTGAAGATGTAAAAGGTTATAGACTTATTCCATTTAAGTCCAAAAATGTTATCATTAGAAGAGATGTAAAATTTGATGAAAATAAATCAGCCTGCGAGCCTAGTCCAGCGGATGTGCCACCTCTTCCTATCTCTTCTACTTTTGAAAACATTTCTTCTTCAGATGATGAAAGTGAGGATGACAATCCTCCCCCACCTTCTCAGGATCTTCAACTTCCAAGATGGGTCCGTGCTACTCGGGATGCAGCAGGTGATCTTGCCGGTGATCCTACAGATCAGCGACATACACTTTCTCAGTTTGAAAGAGCCTCTTCTTTACTGGCTCAAGCTCCAGTAAATCATGATCCTGACACTTTTGCAGAAGCTTCACGCCATCCACATTGGGAAGCAGCTATGAATGAAGAATATCATTCATTGTTGACAAATGATACATGGGATCTTGTTCCTCTACCAAAGGGACGCAAACTTGTTAGATGTAAATGGGTTTACAGAACCAAGTATGGACCAGATGGGAAAGTTGATAAACATAAAGCTCGTCTCGTTGCTAAGGGCTATTCACAGGTTGAAGGCATTGACTACACTGAAACCTTCTCCCCTATTGCCAAAATGAACTCTATCCGCCTTGTTCTTTCCCTTGCTGCCTTTTTAAAATGGGAAGTCCATCAGATGGATGTTAAATCTGCCTTCTTGCATGGGGATTTGGATGAAGAAATCTATATGGAACAACCCATTGGCTTCATCCAAACAGACTCCAGCCTTGTATGTCGACTTAAGAAATCTCTTTATGGTCTCAAGCAAGCTCCTCGGGCTTGGTATGCCAAAATGGATAGCTTTCTTTTAGAATCTAGCTTTTCTAGGTGTTATTCTGACAATACTGTGTACACCAAGAAAGTGGGCAACTCTCTTATCATCCTTGTTCTTTATGTTGATGATCTTATTCTTACTGGTAGTGATCCCAACCTTATAAACCATGTGAAGTCCAACCTTAAAAAGAAATTTGAAATGACAGACTTAGGACACTTACACTATTTTCTCGGTCTTCAAGTCTTGCAATCCAAGGAGGGTATTTCCCTTTCCCAGTCCAAGTATGCTTGTGATATTCTTCGTCATTTTCACATGGAAGACTGTAAGCCAGCCTCTTCTCCCTTTCAGTCTGGAGTCAAACTTTCAGTCTCTTGTACTTCTCCTGAAGTTGATGCTACCTTATACCGTCAACTTGTAGGATAACTCTTGTATTTAACCCATACTTGTCCTGACCTTTCCTTTGCTGTTGGCCTTGTTGCTCGTTTTATGCAAAACCCCCGTGAAAGTCATTGAAAAGCAGCTAAAAGAATACTTCGTTATGTTCGAGGTACAGTACAGTTTGGGATTCATTACAGTGCCAAAGCAGCTCCTCTATTAGTTGGTTTCACTGATTCTGATTGGGCTGGTGACCCTGATGATCGGAAGTCTACTGTCGGTTATGTCTTCACTCTTGGTTCAGGACCTATTACATGGGCTTGTAAGAAACAGGCTGCCATTTCTCTTTCATCAGCAGAAGCAGAGTATCGTGGTGTCATGGAAGCCAGTAAGGAAGCCTTGTGGCTTCGTCAGATCCTATCAGAGTTTGGCTTTGAGCAGCAGCATCCAACCACACTTTGGTGTGATAATCAAAGTGCCATTCAGCTATGCAAAGATCCAGTCCAGCATCAGCGCAGCAAACACATTGAACTACACATGCACTTCATCAGAAAGCTCATTCATGACCATGTTCTTGAAGTGCAATATTGTTCAACAGATGATCAGGTTGCAGACATCTTCACAAAGGCTCTCACAGAGGCGAAGTTCACTAAACTTCGATATATGCTTGGAGTTCAGGAAGTTGTCACTAAGGGGGGATAGGCTCTAGTGCCTCCTTCCTTCTCCTATTGTGTCATATTTGTAAATCCTTCAATCCTATCCCAAGTTGTTCTTAAGGGGGGATGTTAGGATATTCCGACACATAGGATATAGTTAAGTTCAACTTGGTCTAGTGTAGAGTTAGGTATAGAGTTAGGTAAAGTGTGTTTCTTTACCGTTGTACATTTTGTAACTTACAATCCGACGGTCACGATATGTAGTGATCCGACGGTTCACTCTCTCCTCGGTATTACCGACACTTGATCCGTGGCTTGACACCCGATTGGTCCATGAGTTCTATTTAAAGCGCATGGAGGGTCATTGTTCGGGTAATCCGTGCATGAGAGAAGCTTATGTAAATTTTCATTCTTTGATTAATAAATTGCCTGTAGTAGCCACGTTGGCGCAGGCCGTGGACTGTTTCCCTCTTTGAGGGTTTTAACCACGTCAAAAATACTGGTGTATTGATCTGTGATCTGGTTGTGAGCGGTGTCCTTTTGGTGTTCTTTCTGAGGAACTTACCCTGTAAATTCCTACACGTTTCGTAACAACAGAGGCAAGAGAATTGCCGACATATGATGGATTGACAGCGGTGGATGAATTCCTGAGCAAGTTTGAAAGTGTAGTTCCGAAAAAACAGTGGTTCGATGAATTGAAATGGGCACTACGCACAACACCCGCATGATGTTGGGGTACACATCAAGGAAATTTTAAGGACTGGCGTGGATGTAGAAGGATGATGTGCCTACAATTTGGAGGCCCCCAACTTTGAAAAAGAGTCGATCAGCAGGGATGGAGCAACTTGCGTGCCCACCTGTCTCGATGGGTACAAACATGTGCATACCCCAGACTCAGAATCAAAAATCAAAACTAGATGCAGCAGCAGGAAAGGCAATCAAAACTAGATGCAGCAGCAGCAAAGGCGACGCGCACCACAAATGCTCCATGTGGAATCATTCAATAAGGTGTGCGGAGTCCTAAACAGGGTTCACTAAGTGAGAAGAACTGATTGGGACCTATGCATGCCAGTGGTTCGATGGGCCTATAAGGCCATGTGTAAAAACTTGTGCGCGAAGACGATTCCAATGCTAAGGAGTAGAGTCAAGGCGATAAGTTTGGAGAAAGGGAATCCTCATGCAATAGCTCCCACAATTGGGATAGTACGTGAGAACCAGGATGAAGGAATTATGCAGCTACACGAGGGCGAACATATGCGAATTTAGGGAGCCATTCGGTGAGGGAACCTTGCCTCGCAAACTCGAAGAAGATCAGGTACGACTAAGGAGGAAAAGTAGGTTAATGGACACGAAGATCAAAAAACTGGAAAACGAAAATGCGCAAGCATGTCTCGTCGATAAACTAAGAATGACAAGACAACATACGAACAGATATACTACTGCATTAGAAGATTGTCACCGATAAATTGTGACTCTGCTACCATGGCTACGACCATACTTTACCAAACAAAGTAACCAAGAGAGCGCACCGCATAAGGAAGAATGCACAACACTAACTATCACGGGGGTAATTGAGGAGTGCCCGCGGACTGGGCTAGAAGGTGAATTGAAGTCTCGCACAGGTGGTGTGACCACCTGACTAGCCGTAGGGATCCCAGTCTCAGCGCTCCAAGCAGTTGAAAGAGAGCGCGAGACTATAAAAGAGTTTGTGAGGGAACTGCGTGATAAGGAGGTTGCGTGCAGGATCGACATGAAACAAGGGTCGTGTCCTTGCAGAGGGGCCTGTGCTGCCACGTGGGTAGGCTGGGAAGTGACCGTAGGTGTCACTATTCATGACAAGATGTCCAATATAAGACAAAGAGGAGCAGGCGACGGGCAATTAAGACACGAGGTCAGAGCTAGATTTGGGATGATCTACGGCCAAGCATGCATTAATGACACAGAAGTGGGGGGAATGGTCAAATTCAAATTCGAAAGGCACTATAAAACTACCAAGGTTGGCCACAAGACAACACTTGTTTGTTTGAGATTTGAGCTGTTACAAAGAAAACAATTGAGCGCCAAGCAGTGTTTAAGTCCCTGAAGTTGCGAACAACTATAGACAACTCAAACGAGATGAAAAGTACTAGGAGAGGTGTGGGTTTTGGTACCACAAAGGAAGCCACACAGAGCCCTACAGTGCAGGTGGGGGATGCGCCAGAAATTCCGAAGTCGCCCTGGATGCTGAGGCCCAAGACGGATACATAGGCAGCGGGACTAGTTCGCATGTCCTCGCAAAACCCATGGTTTGGTAAACATTCTATGGAATACAAGCACAAGACTATTACCCTCGAGACAGAAGATGAGGAGGAGGACCTCCAGGCTTTCGTAGAAGAAATAGAGGCAGATGAAGGAATGGAAGAAGACATCTAGTCAATGCGCACTGCAGCAAAACTGCCCAAGTATGTCCCTCCGCAGAAAGGGAAAACAAAAGTACCCCAGGATTTGGATGCTGCTAAGAGCGCACTCGAAACTCCGCTCCTCCGAGATGGAATTCTGATTGAAGGCTCGGTTCTGGGCCACGTGCCCATGATGAAATTTGAAGATTGGGACCTCGCAGATGTTGAAAAGTTCCCACATTTACATATTGAGAACCTCATGACACAAAGCAAGGAGGGGTCCATTACAATGCTAGAACCGCAGAAATGGTTGCGCGATGTGGAGAAGGCTGGGCTACTCCACCTACTATGGATTTCACATTTTCATCGCACACCAATTATGATCTTTGTCATCAGGCAGTTGCTTTGCCTGGTACATGATGGGTACCTGTGGCTGGAGGAGCCCATTCCCATCACAGTGGAGTTTATTCACAGGATTTCTTGGCTTCCTTATGAGGGCAGGGACCTCGCGGACATAGCTGGAAAAAGCAGAGATTTGGCGCTCATAGAGGCCATGAAGAAGAAATACAAGTTGGAAAAGAAGCAAAGAGGCTACGTAATTAGTAGCATTCCAGACAAAGGGGTGCATGTAGCCACCCAGCTGCTAGCCGGGAAGGTGATAAGAAAATGTCATGGTAATGAGATACCAACACCAGTCATCGCGTTGGCCAAACAATGCTCAGAGGGGGTCCAATTTAACTGGGCCACCTTCCTCTGTGAAGAATTCCTCACCAATTGCAAGGAAGTCCAAGAGCAGGGAAAGACCTTCCAATACACGTGGTTTCTCTTGTCCATGTTATTGGTGACAGGGGAACTACCTGAGGACAGTTAGTTCCCTCCTCTTGAATAGGACTTGTCAGAGGCCGCAAAATATGCGTCACTCTGGGCTACAAAGGACGCCACATGGATCCGTGAGACCAAGATCTTTTGGGTGCTCATGGAGGCGAGCATCCGAATGTGGATTAACAGAAGGCCACACCTATCTCCCATAGTCTACAGTAGCCTGCGGAACTTTACAGACTTCAAGGCAGATATGCACAATGTGTATATTAAGGCGCATAAGGATCCAGTGCAGAACTGGACCAAACTTCCTTTCATCGCGATTAATGATGTCGTTTTCGCCGTGCTCGACTCATGGCCTCTTGAGTGGTGCACCCCGGATATAATGGAATGCGGTAAGACAATGATACAAAAATGGAAGGATGCCACCAAGCTGCTGGCTTAGCAGAAGCACAACAAGCAGTTGGCCGTGGAGGTAAGGGACTCCCGCGAGGTAGCGAAGGCCACCGCAGAACAGATCAAGGCAGCCAAAAAAGCAGCAATAGCACAGGTAACAGGGGCCACCATGAAGTGGAGGAAGGAGGCCCGGACTTGACCACAAGACAAGGAACAGAGGGCACAACAGAAGGCGTAGACCCAAGCACAAAATCTACACAACTAAAATGGCCGCGCGGTACGGAATGAGCAGGCCCACAGAAGAAGACCAAGGCTTCCAAACTAGACAATGAACCTATTACACTAACACGGGGTGACCTCTATGACATTGGTGACACAGTTCTTGAGGTCACCAGGGAAGTTCTACAGGAAGCGATGATGGAGCAGCAGTGTTGGGGGCCCTCAGGGCCTAGTTGCAGGAAATTCAGGTGCGGCTCCCACAGGATGGAATGGTAGCTACCTATGGTGCTGCAGGTACATCAGCAATGGAGCAGCTGCTGCAGGCCAAAATGGCTAACACCATCGTGCTACCGGAAGGAGCACTAATAGCAGAAATCACAGAGGATAGAGCTGCAGTGGGCCAGATCAAGGGACTTGGCCTAAACTTTGCTGCCCTTCCGCGGGATACATTATACCAGTTATAGGACGAAGCGACAATAGAACTCCCCGCTAGGGAAGGACATTCAATATAGATGCTTAGCGAACAAAGAATCAACATCGAGCAACTTAGCCTACAATGCGATGAAGTACTGGTGCAAAATCAACAGCT
The DNA here is from genome assembly GCA_031772625.1 of Pinus tabuliformis. Lineage (NCBI taxonomy): Eukaryota > Viridiplantae > Streptophyta > Pinopsida > Pinales > Pinaceae > Pinus > Pinus tabuliformis. The sequence continues at coordinate 488,515,602 of CM062807.1, read as the reverse complement.
AGAGAAAATGGTAGAGGAAGCCTGTCACCGCGTTCTGGAGCTAGAAATTGTGGCAGATCTACTAGTAGGAGTGTGAATTCAAAAGTTGGCCAGTGGATTCCACGAGACAAAGGAGGAAGCAACGAGGATACACTGGACCTCAACCTTCAAATTGTCGAACTGCGATTAAAGGTGTAGTCATCCACGCCCCCGAAAGTTATGGAACAGTGTGCTGGCGCTATGCAAAAAGGGCTGTAGGAATGAGGACAAGCAGTGTAGACCTGTACTACTATGTTGGAAGAATCCTTCACGGTCCTCACTTCCTTACAAGAGCACCCCACCATACAACGACTGGAAACAGAGGCACGGGAGCTTCAAGTGCAATATGACAGTGTGCGTGGAATGGCACAGACAGTTGTCTAGACCCAATGACTGGCGAAGCTACAGTATGCGAAGGCGCTAAAGGAACAGGTGGATGCCGCACGACAAAAAGAGGCAGTCCTTAAAGAGCGCGTCCAGCCTTGGATCGATGAGGCCTTCCTCATCACTACCGATATCGAAGGAAAGCTTGCAAATATGAAGGTGATGCATGTCGTAAGTCAGGGATTTGCCCCTAACAGTGAGCATTCGGCAGAAAAAGCAGAGCAGATCCAACAAATGGAAGAATAGTGTGCTGCGGACCTTCGCACAACATAAGTACAGTTGGAGGGGCTCCGGGCCAAGATCGCCGCATCAACAAAGTGACTTGGGACGAGTCACAATGATTGTGTTGGGGGCATGTTGGGCATGGGATCCCCCGCACACGTTTTGGGGCTCAAAGCCCAAGCTTTGGTCAACTGTATTATAAGACTCCGCGAATTGAGGGCGTGGAGCGCGAGGTCTAGGATGAGTCATAGGGTTGTCCGCCCTAAAATATTGTAAATTAATGTAAAGTTGTGTCGGCCTACCCATGGTCCGTGGACCATGGGATTGTATAAATAGAGCGAGGCTCTAAGTGTAAAGGGAGGAGAAGATAGATAGAATAGCGAAGGCATGGTTCAAGATTAAGAGTGAGATCTGGAGTGTATTGGGTCATAGTAGTAGGAAGAGGCTCTATAGCTAAGTGCGTAGAGGCCTAGTAGAGTCTGCAGCTGAGTATGTGGACCCCTGCAACTGAGTGCGCAGGGAAAAGTCGAGTCTGTACTTGGGATTGAAAGTTAATAAAAAGAAGTTTACTCTATGCATCAGTTCTTGAATCTGTATGTTGATGTCATGCATTACTTTTACTCTGTTTAATTACCATGCACACTAGATAAATACTTGTATGACTGCTTTTATATGAAAATAATCTAAGTAATCAGCTAACAGAGCCTAATTAAGGAGGACTTGGGTTAATAACATGGTTCATGCTACGGCTAGAACTGCGCGAAGATAGTATCACAGGGCGCGGGTTGCCCACTGGTGTGCGTAGCACAGGAAGTGCGAAGGTTGGATTGCGTACCAATCACCTCATATTAGACATCCCCAGGGTGCGGAAACATGGTTCTAGCACCCTCCCATACTACTTCGGGTGAGACCTCAGTCCACGCTCTGCGGACTGTTGCTGAAAGGGCCAGTAGTACCAGGATTTGCTTGGCTAAATCACTTCCAAACCTGGGTCAGGCCCCACTAAGCCAACATGCACAAGACCATATTTCTTCCCAAGCGAATGTTTCATTTAGAATTCAAATCATCTAGTGGTGGCGAATTTTAATGCATATGAAAAGTCCTAGATAGGATCGATATATATTTTTTTATATACTTTGCGTGTTATTCAGGGAATCTGGGATCCAGGGGTTGAATATTTAGACTGAATGGGCCATAAATAAGAGAAACTAGAAGCTCTATTAAGAGTTACATAGTGGTATTTAATCTAATAGTTGGTTTCTATATACACATGTGTACTAATCTCATATTTACAACTAATATGATTATTGTCATAAAAAATTGTTGATATGTTATTTTGTTTTCTAACCTGCATACTAACCTAAGAATTAATGGTTAAACCAATTTCACATCATCATGTTTTTTGAAAACATACCAAGGTGATGAGTGAATATGTCTATTTATGTTTGATTTAACTAATAGTCATGTGTGTGTAACAACACATCATAAGACACGTAGGTACATCAAGGAAACCAAGGAATGAGCAGCAGAGTGGTGTAGAACAACATCGATAGATCCCAACATTATCAGGAAGAAGACTCAATTGGGAAGAGGAAGGAGGAAGACTCCCCTAACTAGATGGACACACTTGAGAGCTTAAGAGCTGAATTGAGAAGTTTTAAAGAAGATAATGGAAATATTTTCAAAGCTTAGGAGAAGAAAGTAGAAGTAAATTTGGTGATTTTGTAGAGCTTATCATACCTGTAAAAACGTAAGAAAGACAAGCTTAATGCCAACTACCTAGGCAGTCACAAATCCATTCAAATCATATCTAAGATAGGGAAGCATGGATTGGAGGCTAATCGGGAAGACGGTAGAAAACCTAAGAAGATGCATAGGAAAGAAAGTGAAGACATAGTGAGAGGAGGAAATCTACTCAAAACTCTAGACAGAAAAATATGTAATCATTAACGATTCTCTAGTGTTGTAACTAGGAGATACCACCAACAAAGAAGGAATGAGAAAAACTTAATACCAGGGGAATTGAAGAAGGAAAAAAATGCCATACCTATGATGGATAAGTTAGAAAGGCTGCAGAAGTAGAAATTTGGATATTGGGAATAAAGAAATACATCATAATGCATGACTAATTTGAAAACATGAAGGCTAGAGTGGCCATTTTTAGCTTGAATGGAAAGGGTTGATATATGGTGGGAAGACTTGAGAAATGTCAAGGACATCAGAGAGAAAGAGTTTTCCTAGAGAATATTTTAGAGATATTGCTGGGATAAGTACTTATTTGATAGGTAATATGACAACAAGGTTAAAGAATTTCATGAGCATAAACTAGGGAAACTTACTCGTGATGAGTACACTAACATATTTTTGGAGTTGTTGATGTATATGTTGTATATCTAGGGTGAGAAAGTAAATATTCAAAAGTACCGTAGTGAGTTACCACAAACTTATAGAAATAGAATTGAGTTTGATGAGATAAAAACATTGGAGGACACCATATGAAAAGCTAAGTACTGCTACGAACAATCCAAGCATAAAACCAAGTTTCAAAGTGCTTGGAAAATAAGAGGTAGGACTGGCTTTAAGGGAAAAGGGAAAAAAATCTCCAGGACATTAACTAGGGGGAAGGAATGTGAAGTTAACCACTATTTCTAAGTGTGATATTCAACAAAAATATACTACTATTAGTAGAGTTCAATACACAAAGCCAACAAGAGAAGAATATGAGGGGTCTAGGACAAGGCCCATGCAATGTTGGACATGTGGGGAAAACCATTTGTAGAAATATTTTCCTCAACAAAAAAATAATGGCCCAAGTTTGTATAATGTTCAAGAAGTAGTGCACTGAATGATGTGGCTTAGAGCATGCCACAACTTTATGCCACGTTAAACAATAGGTAGGCCAAACATCAAAATTTAGTGATTGAGATGGAAGGTATGGTTGTTAACCAACCTATTTCAATTTTGATTGAGCCAGGTTCTAATTTCATCTATGTGAGCATGAAGGTTGCAGATAAGTGTGCTTTGCATAAGACAACCCATGAGAAATCATGGTTGGTTTAGTTAGCCATGGGAACCAAAGGAGAGTGTCAGATGTGGTGAAATTTTGATTAGTGATGGTAAGAAACATGTCCACATAAAAAATATCAACATGTTACTATTGAAATCTTATGATGTATTATTTTGCATGAACTAGCTAGCAGCCCATAAATCCAAAATCAACTACTAAAAGAAGTCACTGGAATGTCTTAGTGATGAAGGAGAGAAGCTTAACATTGCAAGGAATAAAGAAGCATGTCACCATCAAGAAAATATCAACACTATAAGTGACAAGGTGTAGCAAGAAAGGGTGTGCCTTATATGCGGTCTAGGTGACCAATGAATGAAAAAGTAGTAGGAGAAGAATGGAAGAGAAACTAGTGTTAAGAAAACTTAATGACGTGTTTCTGGAGGAAATAATAGGATTACCTTCTAGGAGAGAGATTTATTTTTCCATCAAATTGCTACTAGAATCAACACTGGTCTCAAGAGCCCCATATTGCATGAGTGAACTAGAGCTAGTGGAGATAAATCAACAGCAAAAGGAAATTCTAGATAAAGTGTATATCAAACCCGTTGTATTTCTATGGACAGCCCCAATAATATTTGTGAAGAAGAAGGATAACAGATTTTGGATGTGCATTGACTACATGTAGCTAAATAAAGCCACAATAAAAAAAAGTGCTCTCTACCTAGAATTGATGACTTGTTTTATCAATTGAGAGGGGATGTGGTATTCTCAAAAATAGATTTAAGGTCTACCTAACATCAAGTTTGGGTAAAGATGAAGACATCCACAAGATGACCTTTAGAACTAGATATGGGCACTATAAGTTTGCGGTGGTTCCATTTGGGATCACAAATGATCCAGAAACATTTATGTGTCTGACGAATAATGCCCTCAACCATATTTGGACAAGTTTGTATTGGTCTTCACAAATGATATCTTGGTCTACTTGAAAACAAAGCAAGAGCATGGAGAGCATTTGAAAGTAGTATTACAATTTCTAAGAGAACACAAGCTTTATGCCAATCTCAACAAATGTGACTTATTCCAATGAAAAGTCTAGTACTTGGTACAGATTGTTTCCAAGGAGGGAATATAATTGCATCTTGACAATATCAAGGCCATCATGGAGTGGCCTGCTTTTGGTAATGTTACAAAAGTTAGATATTTCATGCGATTGGCTAGATATTACTGGAGGTTCATTCAATATTTTTCATATATTGAACATCCAATCATGACCTTGTAGAGGAAAGGAGTTAAATATATTGGACACTAGAATGCGCAACTAGATTTGAATAACTCAAAAACCTAATCTCACATGCACCACATAGATGCTTATAAGGAACATCTAGGTGGAGTCCACATTCAGGAAGGACATGTGATTTGTTATGAATTGTGAAAATCAAATGAGCATGAAAGGAATTGTGTCACTCATGACGTGGACCTTGCAACGATAATGAATGTATTAAAAATTTGGATACATTACTTGCTTGGAAGAAAGCTTTTTTTAATTTCAGACAATGGAGGGTTGAGATACTTGTTTGACCAACCCAAGTTAAATTCAAGACAAGCTAGTTGGCTAGAATTGATTAGTAAATTTGACTTTGAAATGAAATACATTAAAGAAAAGGAGAATAAAGTAGTAGATGTGCTTAGTAGAAGTTTGCAAGTGTCTCATTTGGTATCTATAAGAACTTGTAGAGTTGATACCAAATAAAGGATGAAAGATGAATTACTTCATGATGAGCGTTTCCAACATGTGACATAATTCCTATAACAATAACCAAAAGGATCATTCAACAAGAATTACTCACTCAAAGAAGATGATATGTTAATGTTTAAGAATATATGGTATGTACCTTGCATGGGAAACTTGAAGAAGCTCATCATGGATGAGCTTCACAAAATACCTTATTCAATTCATCTTCATTATTAGAAAATGATAATAGTTGTGTAGAAATTATACTATTGGTTGGGCATGAAAAAGGAAGCTGTTAATCACATTACTAGGTGTTTGGAATGTCAACATGTTAAAGTGGAATGTAGACACCTAGCGATATTGTTGCAACAAATCCCCATTCCTGAGTGTAAGTGGGAAGTCATATCCATGGAATTCATCACATAGTTTCCAAAAACATTCAAGCAACATGATGCTATAATGGCAGTGGTGGAAAAATTGAGAAAGGCATTTCACTTTATAGTTTTCAAGTCCACCCATAAGGTAATTGACATAGCTTATATTTTCATGAAGGAGATATTTAGATTACAAGGCATACCCAAGAAGATAATTTTCAAATCGAGATGTCAAGTTCACTTTAAAAATTTCAAAAGAATTATTTACTGGTTTCGAAACTCAACTAGCACTTAGCACAATGCATCATCCTTGAATTGATAAGCAAATTGTGAGATTAAATGTAGTTCTAAAAGACATGGTGAGGATGTATATCATGCATTAGCCAAATAGGTGGCTAGAGTTCCTAACATTAGTCAAATTTTCCTACAACAATGGGTATTAAGGGTCACTTAAGATGAGTCATTTCGAGACTTTATATGGAAGAAAATATAGTACTCCCATTAGTTGGGAAGATGCAGTGAATAGGTGAAAATGTTATGAAACTAGCTCACAAAATAGAAGAAAAGATAGATAACAGACTTCAAAATCAACCTCTTCGAGGGGGCAACCTCCTTTATATTACACAAATGAACAATTCTCGGATGATTCAAATGACCTCCTTCCTATAGATAGGAGTCTAAGGGGTCACAATATAATCAAATCTGACATAGCAATAATAATATAAGGGCACAACGATCACAATAGTGGGCTTCTATGGGGCACAATAATAATAATATGGGAACAATAGGGGCACAACAATAACAATAAGGGGCTACAATGACAATAATAATGGGGTAATCACTAGTATTATAGGGACCTTACATGCCCCTCTCCTTCAAAAAAGTGTTGTCCTCATTGCTTGAGTAGTTTGGGATGCTTATGTATAAAATTATCATCCTACCATTTGGAATCTTTAGCGGGTAAGTTCTTCCACTTGATGAGATCCTCTAAAATTGATCGATTCCATTGCTGTCGAGTTCTTGTTTCTGTGACTACTTTAGGTTCCAATACAATTTTTCCTTCCTTATCAAGTTCTGGCAATATTGTTTGAACTAGGAGCTTGTCACTTATAAGCTTCTTTAACCATGAAACATGGAAAACTGGGTGCACTCGGGAAGTTGCAGGAAGCTCCAATTTGTATGCCATAGTACCAATATTTTGCAACACCTTGTACGGACCATAATACTTTGGTGATAAATTATTATCCTTCTTAGCTTGCTTGAGGTACATTTGTTTATATGGTTGTAACTGTATAAATACCCAGTCACCTACATCAAAACTTCTTTCGCTCCAATGTTGATATGCCTGTTATTTCATTCTATTTTGCGCCAAAGTGAGGTTATCCTTTAAGAGTTGGAGAACTTGTTGTTGATGCTCGACGTGATCTTCCAATGCTTGAACCTTAGAATTTTCTCTTAAATATGATGTGATGGATGGTGGATGATATCCATAAAGTGCCATAAATGGGGTCATTTTTGCTTTAGTATGAAAGGAAGTGTTATACCACCATTCAACAAGAGGCAACAATTTGACCCATTGTGTCTGTTTATCGGATACAAAGCAACAAAGATATCCTTCCAAACATTTTTTTACTATCTCAGTTTTCCAATTAGATTGAGGACGATAAGATGAGCTATGAGCTAACTAAGTACCCAGACAAGAAAATAATTCTGTCTAAAAATTTCTAGTGAAAATGGGATCTCTATCGCTTACAATAATCTTTGGGTTTCCATGTAGCTTTTGAATTGTTTCCATAAATGCAATAGAAATTGTACTGGCTTTAAATGGATGAGATAATGCACAAAAGTGTGCATACTTGGTAAGTCTATCAACTACCACCATGATGAAACTCTTTCCTTTGGACTTGGGTAAGCTTGTGATAAAATCCATTAAAAACTCCTCCCAATGTTGACTTGGAATGGATAAAGGTTGTAATAGACTTGGGGTCTTAATTGTTTCAACTTTATTTTTTGGAAAGCCAAACATTCTGCCACAAGCTTTTGAATATCATATTTAAAGCCATCCCAAAAAAATTCCTTCTTAACCATGTGGTAAGTTTTTAAAAATCTGAGTGGCCTCCTTAAGAATCTTTTGTTTGAGTTGGGAATTATTACGGGGTTATAAGCAATTGTTGTACCATAACGAATCATTTTTCCAACTAAATGTATCATATGTACTAGGATCTTGTTGTAACTTTTGAATGAGTGCCCGCACTTCTTCATCATTCTTCCATTCATCCCTTGCTTCATTTATCCAATCTGGTTGGATAATAGAAATGACACAAAGCAATGCTTTCACATCCTCATTCTTTCTTAAGAGTGCATCTGCAACAACATTTTGCTTCCCTTTTTTGTAGATGATTTCAAAATCATTACCCAACATCTTTGTGATTGATTTTTTCTTCTCTTATGAATATACTCTTTGTTCTAAAAGGTATTTAAGACTATCATGATCCGTTTTTACCTTGAAGTGTCTTCCCATTAGTTAGGGTAGCCATTTCTTAAGTGCATGTAGTATTGCCAACATTTACTTCTCATAAATAGCTTTGTGTAAATAATTTCATTTGTTTGGACAAATTTCTAAAGCAATGGGTCTTTCTTCTTGCATTAAAACAACACCAATTTCATTTCATGAGGCATCACATTCCACAATAAAGGTTTTTGTGAAGTCCAACGTAGCTAAGATTAGTGCTTGGCACATTGCCTCTTTAAGATGTTCAAAGGCCTTCATTGCTTCTGGAGTCCATAAAAATGCATCTTTCTTCAATAATGTTGTTAGAAGTGCTGCTATTCTCCCATAATTCTTAACAAAATTTCAATAATACCTTGTCAACCCGAGAAATCCTCACAGATGCTTTATGGATGCGGGGATTTTCCATTCTTTATTGGCTTTAATTTTTCTAGGGTCTACCTTAACACCTTCATGGGATACAATATGACCCATATATTCCACCTCTTGTACTCCAAAGAAACATTTAAATGTTTTTGCATATACTTGTTTCTCCTCCAATAGTTTGAGCACCGTGTCAACATGTTGAACATGATCCTTCCAAGACTTGCTGTAGATTAGTATATCATCAAAAAATACTAACACAAATCTTTTGAGGAAGGGTTTGAAAATGGAATTCATCAAACCTTGAAATGTATAAGGTGCATTGGTAAGGCCAAAAGGAATGATAAAAAATTCATAATGACCCTCATGAGTTGTAAATGCTGTTTTCGGAATGTCCTCAGTCTTCATTCTAATTTGATGATATCCTAAACAAAGATCCAACTTGGTGAAGTAATTTGATCCATGAAATTCATCCAATAATTCATCAATGACAGGAATGGGAAATTTATCTTTAATAGTGAGCTTGTTGAGCTCCCTATAATCTGGACACATGTGCCATGATCCATCCTTCTTGTGCACCAATACTACTAGAGTAGAGAAAGAACTTTGACTAGGTTGAAATATACCAGCCTCTAGCATTTCTGCAACCATACATTCAATTTCACTCTTTTGAGCATAGGGATATCTGTAAGGCCTGATGTTTGGAGGAACATTTCCTGGAATCAAATGAATAGCATGATCATGATCATGAATAGGTGGGAGGCCTTTGGGAGTCTCAAATACCTTGGAATGATTGTCCAAGGCTTTTTGGAGATCTGGAGAAATAGATGATTTCGATGTGGGAACCTCTAGCGAACATAATTGTGCAATTACGCCTCATTGTTCTTTCTTTAGAAGCTTTGTCATTCCATTAGGGATGATTATATTTCATGATTTCCCTGTGATACCCCTTAATTAAACCTCCTTTCCTTTCAAAAAAAAATTCAATTAAAGTTCTTGAAAATTAAAATCTATTGTACCCAGAGATTGTAGCCATTGGAATCCTAGTACAACATCAACACCACCCATTGGAATGGAAAGCATTGGACTATTCAATACATATTCTACAATGGATAACGTGATATTATGACACTTTCTAGAGCAATTTATGGTTCTTCCATTTGCAACCATCACTTGACACTCTGGTGCTAGATATAGGAAGCAATTCAATTCCTTGGCTATCTTACAACGGATAAAATTAAGGGTACTGCCCAAATTAATCAACACTATTACCTTTTTCTTCTTGATATGTCTTTCTATCTTAAGAGTTTGAGGAGTGGTAATTCTGGCCAATGCATTACAAGATATGGTCGGATTCATTTCTTCTTTCTCTAGGGTTTGTTCATGGTGTATATCCTATTATTTTTACATTTCTTGTTCCTTTTCTTCCTCCTCTTCACAATCTATATAAAATAATTTCTTCTCAGCACACTTATGGCCTTTAGTGTATTTTCTATCGCAACTGTAACAAAGCCCTTTTTCTCTTTTTTCTTCGAATTTTTGTGGTGTCAACCTTGTAGGTTGTGGAATGTTAGGGACAACAACACTTCCATCTTTATAGTTATAAGTGGTAGGCTTCCTTGTTGCCATAATTTTTCTTTCAATTTTTCTTTTCAACTTGAATGCCTTCTCCAATGAATCAGGTTCGCAAAGTTGAACCTCATGTTGGACGTTATCCTTTAAAGTCCCCATGAAAACATCAATCTTATGCTCCTCTAGAATATCTTTTACCCTTATATTCAATTTTTGGAAGTCCTCAATGTGCTCCACCATTGAACTCTTTTGTTTGAGATTTATCAATTAGCTAAAAAAGATGTTGCTTTTTGTATCCTCATAATGTGCTATCATTTCTTCCGTAAAAATTTCTCAAGTGACAATTTGTTTATGAGAGCAAAGCCATCGATACCATACAAACTGATTGAGTTCCAAATATAAAGTTTCAATGCGTAACTTTTGTGTGTTTTTCACATTATGGAGATCGAAATATTGCTTCATCTGTAGTATCCATGTTACGGGATCCTTTTCATCAAACTTCCTCATATTGATCTTCGAAACATGGTGGGTATTCAATCCAACGTTAGAGTCTATGAAATCATTATTAATATTTTTTTTTTTTTCTCATCATGAGTTTCCTTTACTACCCTTTCGCCATTAGTAAGCATTTCTTGTAGAAACTTTGTCAAATATATCTTGAAATCTTCCATGTTGCCTTTAAGTTTTGCTTCTATACCATCCATCTTAGCTTCCATGCCATCCATATTAGCTTCCACACTATCCATCTTAGCTTCCACACCATTCACCTTAGCTTCCATGCCTTTCTTTAAACCATCCATCTTAGCTTCTATTACTTTTTGTGAGAGTGAAAATTTGTTGCACTTGGTCTCATAATTTTGATATATCGTGTTGCATTTCTTCCTCTTCTTCATGAGTCATGGTAGAGATTTCAGGTTGCTTACTAGGTGTTTCCATTTTCTTTCTTCGAGGCATCAATTAATGATATGTCTCACTATGCCCTTTGAATTACTTCAAACTATTTTTTCAAACCAAACTTATGCAAATTAAAAAAAAAAAAACTACACACCTTTTCTCACTTTGTAGGAGCTCAATATTGAATCTGTTGTATCTCTGTAATTGTGGATCTCGAAGGTCTGAAATTACGTCGTATGGTAGTGTTGTGGTCACCAACAACCCCCCTTCTTCACTTGACATTAGCAATAACGTCAAGCAAAGAGGGGACCCTGAACAAAAAATCCCAAAAAATATTTTTCTAAAGTTTTTATATTTCTCTCCCTAAGGCTTAAATCGCATCGCAAAGAAAGGTCGAAGCATTACTCGAGCGCGAAAAGCAAGACCGCGAATGAGCGATGCGAAGTTCATCGCGTCGCATACATCACACGCGCCCCTTTAAAAGAAGACCTTCGAAAACCGCCGACCGCCGATATGCGAAATCGCAAATCGCAAGCATCGCGCTATACGGCATAACCATTAAACAAAATTTGCGATATCTGCGATGGCAGCGATTTGTGATCTGCGATGGCAGTGATTTGCGATCTGCGATCTGAAAAGACTTATCACACGATAAGCCCAGGATTAAGTGCGCGCCTTGAAGGAATTTAATGACCCCATGCTTGAGTATCAAGGAATGATTACATCGCATTTATCGAAGACTCAAGTCATGATGCATGTCAGGATTACGCATTCATTAGAGTTTAATGCTTTCATGTCAATCTTTTCATTTCCCTTCTTCTTTGCGTAGATTGCAAGACACGCAACTGATATAAATCTATATGCAGGAAACATCTGAGAGAAAGGGGAAAGCGCCAATCAAACAGCAGAGAGAAGATGCCTCCGCAAACGGATGCCGCATGCAGCAGGACCGCGGATTCCAGACTATCAGACAACCGGCACTGATGAAATTAGACTATCCAGGACTCAGAGTCAAAGGCGCACAAAAGCAGCGTGTTCAGAAAAGATCCTGAAGCTCAGACTTGGTAAAGCAGAGAAAGAAGCGCATGAGAAGGAAGACGCTTCAGGAAAACCTGGAACAAAGAACGGAAACAATTCTTAAAACAGGGGGATGTCCATACAGCACGACTCCTAACCCACTCAGTCATTCGCACGACCGGAAACTGAAAACAGCAACAACAAAATCAGTTAGAGAAGAACCTGGGTTATGCTAAGTATACATGCGGCGAATACACCCAGCTAGAGAAAGGTTTTCGAAAATATCTTCTGGTCTGTCAGAAGAAAGTGTCAGCTCTTGCTATTTCCACTTTTATCTCCCGAGCAAAAGAAGAAGGCAGTCAGCCGACTCTTCCTAGGAAAACGTTGCGCTGTTGACAGCACTAAAGAGAATATACAGAAACGGTCAGAAATTAGATTTAAAAGTTTTAGAAATAAATTTGCTTTTAGTAAAGGGCGGTCATTTGAAGCCGATTCCCTAGATCCGTGTAATTAATATCAATTAGCTAGTAGTATTTAACCCTTCTCATGGCATTTGGAGAAGGGTCCGGAAATCTGTCAAAAAACTTATCCTCAGAACATGCACTTCTGCACCCTCAGAGGAGGTTTTTGATGAATAGATGGATCAAGATTTATTTATGTTTGCATTTTAATATCTGTTACTGATGTTGCACTTCTATACTCTTAGCAGATTTTAGAACAAGTAGAAATAAATCATTATTACTTGAAGTTTATTGGTGAAGTTAGTCATAAATGGTACTTTTATCTCTTGACTAGATTCTGCTAGTATCCCTAAAGTGATATGTAGCTGAGTTCTTTATATGTCATTGTATGAATGTCTGCATTACCATTTGGCACTTCTGTACGGTGGGATCATTTAATCATGCTTAACATATAGAAAACTGATTATGCGATATGTTTTTCACAACTATTCTGCCTAACTTCTTATGCAGAACGATTTATCTTTATTGGTTTATATTCTGATATCAGTTGAATGATCTTTATTACCAGCTGCTGTTAGAAATCTTTCTAGATCACATAAACAAAAGAAAAACACCCCGGGTTAGCATAGATCAGATGTATTTCTCTTCATTAGATTACATTAGCATAGAGTTAGTTTAGCAGTTAAAATCAAGACTAGTTTAGAAAAACCTCTAGATTAATATCATCAGACTCTACGCACACACACACACCCATCACATTGGGAAACTGGTCCCATTACCCCCAGTCGGACCCGCTACTCCAAACGGGCAAGGAGCCGCCAACCAGGTTCCGGACCGGGTGGGTACCCCCCTTGTTGTTGACCCGACCTCGGGGCCCTCAACATTTCTGGCGCTAGAAGGAGGGCCGAGCTATGAATGGCGCATAATACAAAATTCAAATACCATTCTAAGAGCAAGTCACCCTCACCAACTTCCCCGACTTCCCCGGTACGACTAAACTCGGAACTGGAAGTCGCTCGGACATCCACCGCTGCTATACATCCCGATACATCAGAACAACTTATTGTCGATCCCCCTGAAGTTCAAACCTTGATCCGTAAACTCCAGGGATTCTCTATTTTTAACCAGAAATCTGATAAATCTAAAGGCAGCTTGACTTCGCAATACAACCCTCCTCATCCCCTGACCCGATTGAAGAGTGAAAAGTTCGGCATTCAGCCAACTGAAATCCCTCTCCCCACTAGGAAAAGAGCAAGGAAAGCACTTCAAGAGTCTGACAGAGAGACTCTTTCATCCACCTCATCCATTTCAACTCCCTCTCCGTGAAGTCAACCACCCACATCTCCACCTCAAATCACTCATCCATCTTCCGCAACCCTTCCTCCACAATCGTCAAAGATCGTAACATCTCTATCTTCTCAACCTCGAAGATCATCTTCTACACTTTTATTAACCAGCAACTCAGCGATGGCACAATCTCCATGGAACAACCCTGGGGCGGTTTTAATGCCTCCACCCCTGAGTCCAATACCTGCCCATCCTGAGAAGTGGTTACCAAAGTTCAATCCAGAAACTGGAATGCTAGCTGAAGAACATATCAATAATTTCATGCTTTCTGTTAATCTCAACGGGGTCACCAACGAAGATGCCGTGGTCCGACTCTTCCCCTATACGATGCAAGGGACAGCCGGGTCATGGTACTTTTCGCTACCCTCCGGACCTATCACCAGTTGGGGTATTTTTCAAAATCAATTTCTCACCAAATTCGGCGATGATAGATCGACAGCGACACTGATCAACGATCTGTCCAATCTTAAAGCTGAGGCTAGGGAACCCATTAAAGATTTTAACTTACGGTTCAACAAGATCCTCAATAAAATCCCCGCTGCTTCCCAGCCCAGCGAGGAAGTAAGATGCGAATGGTACATCACGGCCTTACCTTCAAACTTGGCCATCTTCGTAGATAGGGCAAGCAAGACAACCTTAGTCGAAAACTTGGCCGAGGCATTGGCAGTCGAAAGACGCGTAGTAGCCCTAGAAAAGAGATCTACAATCGAAGAGCGTAAATCTAAGAAAATCTCTTTCAAAGAAGAAACCAAGAAGAAGCAAACGAAGGAACCTTTCGACATGGAAGGATTACAAAAAGTCTTGAAAGCCATGTCTAATGAGATGATTGACATAAGAAAGCAAGTAGCAGAATCGTCCCCAAGAAAGCCTTTTAGGAATTTCAAAAGAAATCCCCCTGTGGAGACGAAGCCACCCAACGTGGTCTCAAATGTGGAATCTGAAGAAGAAGAAGAAGAGAGCACCATCGAAACGTAGACCGACGACAAAGAAGTGGTGGAACTGCAAGGAATGTGGGATTTCATCCTCCCACAAGAGGAAGATCAAGAAGCACTTCCGGTTAGCACACGAAGCAGAAATCAACTTGATCCTCCCCAGATTACCCCAAAACAGAAGGGCGCAAGCCCTCCAGCGAAAGAAAAGGTCGCAACAAAGAAGACAACCTCTAAAGCGACCTCATTTAGTCCAGTCCAATCAGAGCAATCGCCTCCATCAAAGACACTAATAGTGTCGGATGAAATGGAGTATAACATCATCGATGACATGAAGAAGACTAGGGATAATATTACCCTGTACGAGTTGAGCAAATTGAAACACCAACAGAAGATCATGATGAAAGAGTTACACGCCGTACCTACTGCACCTCTACCTACAGCTATAGCTTCCCATAATATAGGAAGACCCCCAATCAACGCGATCAATAAAATCGATCCAAATGACATCGCTTTGATTGGAGGGAGGTCTAGATCTCACACTCCTCCTTTCCTCCTCACTTATGAGATCTTTAACAGAAACGTGCATAACTGCTTGGTTGATTCTGGTGCTTCAACCAATATTTCACCCAAGTCAATATGCGCCAAACTTAATGTTCAACCGCAAAAATCCGCAGTGCGCATAGTTCAACTTGATCGATCACAAGTCGAAGTGATAGGCGAACTTAATCAAGTGAACATAAGACTGTCGTCCAACCCCAAGGTATGCCAGGTCATCGATATTCTAGTTGCTGACATCCATGAATTTTATGGTCTAATTCTTAGCAGGGATTGGTCCGAGAAGCTCCACGGATATTTTTCGACTGACTGGTCACACATGTGGTTACCCTTCAACGGGAAGCCAAATCAAATAAAGGTTGAACAAGAACTGCACCAAAAGTACATAGTGACGGATTTGGAGGGAGAGAACGAAGCCATAGCATACAACAGCAGCATCATAGGCAACTACTCGGTAGACTCTTTCCTTGGAAATTTCAATGCTCACATATCACCATATTTAGAAAATTCAGTCGTGTCCCAAGTAGAAAACTTTTCCCAGACTGATGATTCAAAATGTGTTAGTTTTTTAGATAACCCTGTAAATACTTCTTTATTTTGGAAATTATATTTTGATGGCTCTAAGTCCAATGAGGGAGTGGGAGCAGGATGCGTCTTGATTAGCCCCGACGGAAATAAGACCATGCTCACATGCAGGCTGGAGTTCGATTGCACGAACAACACAGCGGAATACGAAGCCTTGGTGCAAGGCCTATACAAAGCAATCAGCTGCAACGTCAAATATCTTCAAGTCTTTGGAGATTCCGAGATCGTCGTCAAACAGGTACGTAACACCATACACTGCCTGTCTAGTCATTTAAAGCACTATCAGTCCTTAGTGCAAGATCTCACTGCGCATTTTATAGCATTCAATATTTCATCAATCCCAAGACTTCACAATGCAAGCGCAGACCTGCTAGCAAACGTAGCCTCCAGACTCATCCCCTCCGAAGACTTTAGTCCATATAGGTTTTCCATAGAGTTAATTTTTAAGCCGTCTATCCCTGACAACATCACCAACTGGAGAGTATTCAACGACGACCCAGACATCGTAAGTTTCCTTACCTCTGAAGGATCCTACTCAAACCAGATAATCGACGAGGACTGTCATGACCACCAAATACAACAAAATGGCACGGATAATGCTATACCCAAATCAGTGGTCAAATTAGAAGATTTGTATGACTTAAAAAGTCGGTTCAAAAGATTAGCTAACGCCAAACTTTACAGTTCAACTCTGAACTACGAATCAGTGAACTTAGGAAACGAAGAGAAACCCCAAAACGTTAATCTAGGCCAAGGCCTGGCTCCTGAAGAAAAGTCAGCATACATCCGTCTTCTACGACAGTACAAAAACGTCTTTGCTTGGAACTACGATGAGCTGAAAACTTATAACACTTCTATCATTCAGCACACTATCCCTATGATTGACAACGAGAAACCCGTCCAACGGAAGCTCAGGAAAATCCACCCCAACCTGGAAAATCAGATAAAAACTGAGCTGAATAAGTTGTTGAGAGCCAGAATAATTTTCCCTATCAGACATTCCAAATGGGTATCCAATATGGTACCTGTCAGGAAGAAAAACGGAGATATTAGAATCTGCATCGACTTCCAGAATCTCAACAAAGCCTGTCAGAAAGACAATTTTCCCCTCCCACCTATGGAGCAAATACTACAGGCTGTAGCAGGCTCAGAATTGATGTCTTTCCTGGATGGATTTTCAGGATATAATCAAGTGCTGGTACACCCAGACGATCAGCTAAAAACCACCTTTCGAACTAAATGGGGTACCTACGCATATCGGAAGATGCCGTTCGGTCTGATAAACGCCGGCGCTACTTTTCAAAGGGCTATGGACATTGTGTTCAAAGGGTTAGTCAATAAATCAGTAGTGATTTACCTGGATGATATAACTGTGTACTCCAAGAACCGAAGCGACCATCTCAAAGATTTGAAGCAAATCTTTCAAAGATGTTTAAGGTATGGAATCTCGCTTAACCCGAAGAAATCTTTTTTCGCGTTGAGTGAAGGAAAATTGCTAGGGTTCATAGTGTCCAAATCGGGCATTAACATTGAACCTGACAGAATCAGAGAAATTTCCGAGATATCCATGCCCCATAACAAAAAGACCATGCAATCTTTCCTAGGACAAATCAATTTTGTGAAAAGATTTGTCCCAGATTTTTCACGCATTATTTCTCCTTTACAAAAAATGATAAAAAAGAATTCAAGCTTTAAATGGGGTCTAGACGAGCACGAAGCATTTAACTTAATCAAACAAGCGATCATCAACGCTCCATCCCTAGCAACCCCAAATTTTTCAGAACCATTCATCTTATACACGTTTGCCTCAGAAAATTCTTATGCTGCGATCTTGACCCAGGCAAACCAAGAAAAGGCAGAAGCCCCAATCGCATTCTTTAGCTCAAACTTACAAGGTGCTGAGCTGAAATATTCGGACGTAGAGAAACAGGCGTATGCCGTTTTCAAAGCGGTCAAATATTTCAGACCCTTCTTGCTAAAGGCCCATACCAAGGTCATAGTACCATTCCCAGCAGTAAGAAACCTCCTGATTCAGAAAGACGTGGGCGAGAAGAGAGCGAATTGGATCACCGCCTTGCAAGAATACGACCTGGAAATCAAGCCGGCACACATCGTAAGAGGCCAAGGCTTCTGCAAGATGTTATCTGGAGCATCGAAAATCCCCGAAGAATCGCCTGAAGAGGTACACACGTATGAGGTAAGCCTAAACGACGCAGAATCATTTTATGCTGACATCATTTATTTCCTGAAAAACGGATATGCTCCATTTCACCTGGATCACATCAAAAAGAGAGCCCTGAGGTTGAAAGCCAAACAATATCAGCTCGTAGATGATGTCTTATTTAAAAGAAACTATGATTATGTGCTTCTTAGATGTCTTGAGAAAACTGAAGCCGAAAAGGTTTTGCAGGAACTCCACGATGGACCAGCAGGTGGACACTATGCTGGAGAAGCCACCGTACACAAAATCTTACGTGCAGGATACTACTGGCCCACGCTGTTCAAAGACTCGTACAATCACGTAAGAAAATGCCAAGTCTGCCAAACGGCTGCAGGGAAACAAAAGAAGTCATCCATGCCACTGCAACCGGTTAACATCGAACAGCCGTTCAGCCAATGGGGCCTGGACATAATAGGTGAGATCGTTCCTCACTCCTCTAAACATCATAGGTATATCCTCATTGCAACTGACTATTTTACTAAATGGGTAGAGGTAGTTCCTCTCAAGACAGCTAATTCTGAAAATATTATTGAATTCATAGATCAGTTTATCATTACTAGGTTTGGATTGCCAACGGCCTTAATATTCGATAACGCTTCATATTTTTCTAGAAATACCATGACTGAGTTCGCACTCAAAATAGGGTTCAAACTAAAGTATTCTGCCAACTACTATCTGCAAGGTAATGGGTTGGCTGAATCAACGAACAAGAACCTAATTAGGATTATCAAAAAGACAGTCGACCAAAGCCAAAAGAATTGGCATAAAGCGCTAGTAAACACCCTATGGGCAGACAGAATTACAAAGAAAGCCTCTATCGGCACTTCTCCCTTTAATTTAGTTTACGGGAGAGAAGCAGTTCTTCCTACTCACTTAGTCATTCCCTCCGTGTCCTTAGTACAATACATTGATGAAGTATCCACTTCTCCCTTACAACTAAGGCAAACAGAAATAATCAAGATAGAAGAACAACGAGAACAGGCCAAGAAAACCCACGTTCACCACCAAGCGCTGATAAAATCCTCTTTTGATTCGAACATAATGACCAGAAAAAACTTTCAGATGGGAGATCTAGTTTTGAAGTGGGATAAGGCTCACGAAGAGAAGGGCAAACATACGAAATTCCAGAAGCTATGGCTTGGTCCTTTTCAAATCGTAGAAGTCATAGGCCCATCGACTTTTGTGTTGCAGGACTTGACAGGCAGGAGAGATTCTCTGCCTGTAAACGGACAAATCCTCAAAATGTATTTTCCATAGAAGGTTATCCTTCTAATTTTTGTAGGATAATTTTAGTTTTATTTTAGTTTTATTTTTTAAATATAAATAAGGTTGGTTGTGAGTGATCATAAATTGTATTTATGAAGTACATACCATTTCTCTATCAGATTTTGATTTCACTTGTATAAATAGTAAAACTTTTCGAAAAATCTGACTTTTATTATTGACAGGTAGAGTTAACTTTACCCTGAATGTGATGTTAGTTTCAACTTTACAAAGAAATCTGGGATGAAGGTAACTTTTGGCAAAAATTGTTCTATGCCAACGCAATGAAAAGTATCATCAATAGCAAAATAAGTATTCTCTGCAAAAATGCTGTTCTTAAACTCTATTATTGTCGTCCAGAGCTTTCTTAAGGAAAAACAATGATTTCCTCCCTGTTAAGGAAAATCGCAGCATCCAGAGAAACAATCCAAGAAAACACTATATCTCAAAGAATAAGAGGTCTCATCACGAGCCGGCTTATCATGATCACAGATATTATAACTTGCTGACTTTGCCACTACTGTCTATCAAAACAGGGCAACGACTCAAGATTGTTGCAATCAAAAGACAAGGGGTCTCATCGCGAGCCAGCTTGTTCAGCAAAAGTGTAAATCAAGTGAATGACTGTGTCATAATTTGGCCACCAAACTAAGACATTGTTCTTTAGAGAATAAAAAATTAAAAAGGAAAGAAAAAGTGTCAAAAGGGTTTTTCTCTGGAATGTTGTAAATAACCTCAAGCAGGAAAAAGGATCATTGCTGGATAATATGGTAACCCTGTCGAGGCTATGGACGCTTGTGGGCAGCAGAGGCTCTACCTATGACAAATGGGCATACTTTACAAAGCCAGTACGCAGAGAAGACCTTATTTTGTCTTTGAAGAGACTAAGTAATGTCTAGGTGTAAATACAAGAAATAACCTAGAGGAAGCAAACAATCTGAATGAAATAAAAAGTTGTGACGAAACATCATTGACAGGATAAGGGGTAATACTCTATCTGTCCATAACAAAATTTAGGCGTAAGAAAACTTTTCTGTTTTGGAAGTGTAAATGCAATAGAACAAGCAGAGATAACTGGTTCTTCATAGTGAATCGCCATTGTTGTGGTCACCAACAACCCCCCTTCTTCACTTGACATTAGCAATAACGTCAAGCAAAGAGGGGACCCTGAACAAAAAATCCCAAAAAATATTTTTCTAAAGTTTTTATATTTCTCTCCCTAAGGCTTAAATCGCATCGCAAAGAAAGGCCGAAGCATTACTCGAGCGCGAAAAGCAAGACCGCGAATGAGCGATGCGAAGTTCATCGCATCGCATACATCACATGCGCCCCTTTAAAGGAAGACCTTCGAAAACCGCCGACCGCCGATATGCGAAATCGCAAATCGCAAGCATCGCGCTATACGGCATAACCATTAAACAAAATTTGCGATATCTGCGATTTGCGATCTGCGATGGCAGCGATTTGCGATCTGCGATGGCAGCGATTTGCGATTTGCGATCTGAAAAGACTTATCACACGATAAGCCCAGGATTAAGTGCGCGCCTTGAAGGAATTTAATGACCCCATGCTTGAGTATCAAGGAATGATTACATCGCATTTATCGAAGAGTCAAGTCATGATGCATGTCAGGATTATGCATTCATTAGAGTTTAATGCTTTCATGTCAATCTTTTCATTTCCCTTCTTCTTTGTGTAGACTGCAAGACACGCAATTGATATAAATCTATATGCAGGAAACATCTGAGAGAAAGGGGAAAGCGCCAATCAAACAGCAGAGAGAAGATGCCTCCGCAAACGGATGCCGCATGCAGCAGGACCGCGGATTCCAGACTATCAAACAACCGGCAGTGATGAAATTAGACTATCTAGGACTCAGAGTCAAAGGCACACAAAAGCAGCGTGTTCAGAAAAGATCCTGAAGCTCAGACTTGGTAAAGCAGAGAAAGAAGCGCATGAGAAGGAAGACGCTTCAGGAAAACCTGGAACAAAGAACGGAAACAATTCTTAAAATAGGGGGATGTCCATACAGCACGACTCCTAACCCACTCAGTCATTCGCACGACCGGAAACCGAAAACAACAACAACAAAATCAGTTAGAGAAGAACCTGGGTTATGCTAAGTATACACGCGGCGAATACACCCAGCTAGAGAAAGGTTTTCGAAAATATATTCTGGTCTGTCAGAAGAAAGTGTCAGCTCTTGTTATTTCCACTTTTATCTCCCGAGCAAAAGAAGAAGGCAGTCAGCCGACTCTTCCCAGGAAAACGTTGCGCTGTTGACAGCACTAAAGAGAATATACAGAAACGGTCAGAAATTAGATTTAAAAGTTTTAGAAATAAATTTGCTTTTAGTAAAGGGCGGTCATTTGAAGCCGATTCCCTAGATTCGTGTAATTAATATCAATTAGCTAGTAGTATTTAACCCTTCTCATGGCATTTGGAGAAGGGTCCGGAAATCTGTCAAAA
This sequence comes from Pinus tabuliformis, assembly GCA_031772625.1. Classification (NCBI taxonomy): domain Eukaryota; kingdom Viridiplantae; phylum Streptophyta; class Pinopsida; order Pinales; family Pinaceae; genus Pinus; species Pinus tabuliformis. Next base: position 488,493,674 of record CM062807.1, on the reverse strand, counting down.
AACTTATCCTCAGAACATGCACTTCTGCACCCTCAGAGGAGGTTTTTGATGAATAGATGGATCAAGATTTATTTATGTTTGCATTTTAATATCTGTCACTGATGTTGCACTTCTGTACTCTTAGCAGATGTTAGAACAAGTAGAAATAAATCATTATTACTTGAAGTTTATTGGTGAAGTTAGTCATAAATGGTACTTTTATCTCTTGACTAGATTCTGCTAGTATCCCTAAAGTGATATGTAGCTGAGTTCTTTATATGTCATTGTATGAATGTCTGCATTACCATTTGGCACTTCTGTACGGTGGGATCATTTAATCATGCTTAACATATAGAAAACTGATTATGCGATATGTTTTTCACAACTATTCTGCCTAACTTCTTATGCAGAACGGTTTATCTTTATTGGTTTATATTCTGATATCAGTTGAATGATCTTTATTACCAGTTGCTGTTAGAAATCTTTCTAGATCGCATAAACAAAAGAAAAACACCCCGGGTTAGCATAGATCAGATGATATTTCTCTTCATTAGATTACATTAGAATAGAGTTAGTTTAGCAGTTAAAATCAAGACTAGTTTAGAAAAACCTCTAGATTAATATCATCAGACTCTACGCACACACACACACACCCATCACATTGGGAAACTGGTCCCATTACCCCCAGTCGGACCCGCTACTCCAAACGGGCAAGGAGCCGCCAACCAAGTTCCGGACCGGGTGGATACCCCCCTTGTTGTTGACCCGACCTCGGGGCCCTCAACAGGTAGCCATCCAAGTCCGCTTTCTAACCCCACAAGTATGATCAATATTGGATTATTTAAGAAATATTTGTACCAAATCTCCCGCGATGACCTGATTATAGACTGGTTCAGTAGAGCGAACTTGTATGACTTGTCACGTGTCACTGTTTCAGCCTTCAGACCTGAAAATGATATAGAGAAAAATATAGTTCGTCCTCTTTCTTTAACTTCTTATGAAATTTCAATCCGAGTCACAGAGCGAAAGTTATGACACTTTTCCCAAGATCACTTGTTTGGGATGTAATTCGGGAACGTGCAAAAACCCTAACTTCCTTGAATCATACCTCCGCAAATATAGTGAGAAACGATCTAAAATTCGGACCTGAGGTTCATTAAGTGTTCAGATCAAATGAGTTTTAATTTTAGCTTCTGAAATGTTGTAGAAACCAAGTTATAGTGAAAATTACACGATGACCTATTTGGAGCAGCGAAACCCTAGAATCCAAAGCTCTGATACCAAATGTGATGCAACTAGCTCACAAAATAGAAGAAGAGATACATCAACAACTTCAAAATCATCTCTTCGAGGTGGAAACCTCTTTTACATTACACAAATGAAAAATTCTTGGATGATTCAAATGACAAAACCTCCTTTCTATATATAGGAGTCTAAGGGGTTACAATATAATCAAAGTTGACATAACAATAATAATATAAGGGCACAAAAATAACAATAGTGGGCTTCTATGGGGCACAATAATAACAATATGGGGACAATAGGGGCACAACAATAGCAATAAGGGGCTACAATGACTTATAGGGACCTAACAGTAATTGACATAGCTTATATTTTCATGAAGGAGATATTTAGATTACATGGCATTCCCAAGAAGATAATTTTCAAATCAAGATGTCAAGTTCAATTCAAAAATTTCAAAAGAATTATTCACTGGTTTTAGAGCTCAACAAGCACTTAGCACAATGCATCATCGTTGAATTGATAGGAAAATTGAGAGATTAAATCTAGTTCTAAAATACATGGTGGGGATGTATATCATGCATCAGCCAAATAGGTGGCTAGAGTTCCTAGCCTTAGTCAAATTTTCCTACAACAATGGGTATTAAGAGTCACTGGAGATGAGCCTTTTCGAGACATTATATAGAAGAAAATATAGTACTCCCATCAGTTGGGAAGATCCAGTGAATAGGTTAGTTCTTAGACTTGATCTGCTAAAGGAAATGGAACGTGAGGTAATTAATATCGGGAAGAAATTAAAGGAAGCCCAAGATAAGAAAAATAGTTATGCATATTAGAAAAGGATGCATAAGGAATTCCAAGGAGGAGATCATGTGATTCTCCACATCAAACCAAGAAAGATTTCACTAATATTAATGTCTTGTGCTAGGTTGGCACCAAGATTTTATGGACCATTTAATATTTTAGAAAGAGTAGGGCCATTGGCTTATAGATTGGCCTTACCTCCCAGAATGAAAGCACATGATGTTTTTCACATTTATTTAGTTAAGAAGTATGTACACAATGCTAACCATATTGTTTATTAGTTTATGATACCAAGAGAATTTCAACCAGAACCACAATGCATTCTGGACTAGAGGAAGATTGTGCTCCAAAATTGAGTAATAGTGTAGGACAAGGTGCAATGGAAGCACTTTGGGCCACATGAAGCCACTTAGGAAATGGTTGATCAAATGAGGGTACTTTAATAATTTTTGTTAAATGTATAAACGAATTTAAGAGTTTTAAATCTAAAGCTCTTTATTATATTTTGTGTTCCTTTCAAAAAAGATTGAGGATGGTGTTCCTTTAAGGGGGTGGGGTCTGTAACAAGCCTTTTTTCTACACCCCGTGTAAATCTCACTATGTGAAATTGTTTATGTAATTTATGTAAAAATTCAATTGATGATCAAGCTAAAGGAGAGGACACACATTTAGAGATATGAGGAGGAGAGGTTTCTTGTGATGTGTTAAACCCAGGCCACACCCACATCATTTAATTATATTACCTATCAGTTAAATGAATTAAACGGTCTACACAAATATGCAGTTTAGTTTTGATATGGGCCGTGAGGGAAAATATTAAGAATGAAAATTTAACTTAAAGTTTAGAAATAACAGAGAATATTACTAGCCCCTAATATGCAAACTATAACATGTTTGGAGATATATTCTAAAAAGCATCAAATTTCTAATAATTTTTTATAGCCTCTATAAAATTTGGGCAATTTTTAAGGCAAACAATTTATCCTATAAAATTTGAGAGAATCAATTGGAAAAATGGAAATTGAAAAATATTTTTTGTAAAAAGCATGGAAAATCAACCAAAATCTGAATATTATCTTGGCCATGATCCTGTGTTTGATATTTTAGTGGGAGGCTTAGTGGAGATTTTATTCATTTAGTGTTTTCTAAGTAAGACGATAAACCACTTAGTGCTTTCTAAAGTTGATTAACCACCTGGACAGTGGGCTATAGACTCTTGCAATGCTTGCTTTGAAAATATAGCTAATAAACAACATATATAGTGTATTCCATCTCCTAGTACTAAATAGTATTGAAGTTGAGCCTTGGGTGAATCCATGTGATTGATATTAGAGAGGTAGAGAGTCACTATGGGGCTTACTACCAGAGAGCAGCTGATAAACCACCTAGACATAGGACTCCCTCTCTTGTTTGTTTGACTAAATCTCAGTGTGAAATTCCCTTGAGTAAGTAACTCAGATTTTAAATTTTTCTTGGGGGTGGTTAGCTATAAGAGAGATTGCAATTTAGCTCGCCTATGGTTGGGTGGAGAGTTAAAGTCCCTCTTTGATCTAGGTGGATATTGGTGGCCACCCATCTATTCCACATAGACCCCCCCCAGCTAGTTTCATTTGTTTCCTTGTTCATTTTAGCATTTACTATTTTTAACAGCTTTTCGGGTCCTGAACTTATGGAGCAGTTTTGACCCCCTAGATAACATTTTTTTAGGTTCCATGGTAGACCCGTGGCTATGGATAATGTCTTGTAGCGAAACATGTAGTACACAATGAGACCTTTCCAACAAGGTATCTGTTGAGGGCCCTGAAATCGAGTCAACAACAAGGGGGATACCCACCCGGTCCGGAACCTGGTTGGCGGCTCCTTGCCCGTTTGGTGTAGCGGGTCCGACTGGGGATAATGGGACCAGCTTCCCAATCTAAAAGATGTGTGTGTGTGTGTAGATTTTGACGATGCTAATCTAAAGGTAATTTTAAGCTAATTTAATTCTAGACTCTAAACTGACTCTATGCTACTGTAATCTAACAAAAAACAACACACCTAATCTATACTAACCCGGGGTAAAATTCTTTCATTATGCGATCTAAAAAGATTTCATACAACAACTGGTAATAAAGATCATTCAGCTATCATAAGAATATAAATCAATTAAGATAAACCATTCTGCATAAGAATTTAGGCAGAACAGTTGTGAACAGCATATCGCATAATCAGTTATTCATATGTCAAGCACAAACAAATGACTCCACCGTACAAAAGTGCCAAATGGTAACCCACACATTCATACATTAACACATAAACAACTCAGCTGTATATCACTCTAAGAATATGAGCAGAAATTAATCAAGAGATAAAAGTACCATTTATGACTGATTTCACTCACAAACTTCAAGCAATAATGATTTATCTCTACTTACTTCTAACATCTACTAAGAGTACAGAAGTGCAACATCAGTAGCAGACATTAAAATGTAAACATAAATAAATCTCGATCCATCCATTCATCAAAAACCCCCTCCGAGGGTGCAAAAGTGCATGTTCTGAGGATAAGTTTTTTGACAAATTTCCGGACCCTTCTCCAAATGCCATGAGAAGGGTTAAATACTTCTAACTAACTAATCTTAATTACACAAATTTAGGAAATGGCTTCAAATGACCGCCCTTTTACTAAAACAAATTTATTTCTAAAAAATGAATCTAATTTCTAATCGTTTCTGTATCTGCTCCTTAATGCTGTAAGCAATGAAAGGTTCGCCTGGAAAGAGTCGGCTGGTTGTCTTTTCCTTTTGCTCAAGCGATAAAAGTAGAAATAACAAAAGATGGCCCCTCTTTCTGACAAACTAGAAGATATTTTTGAAAATCTTCCTCTGACTGGGTGTTTTTTGCTGTGTGTATACTTAGTATAACCCAAATTTCTTTCAAACTGATTGTGCTGTTGCTATTTCGGTTCCCAGCCGTGCGAATGACTCAATGAGTTAGGGATTTCGTTGCCTGAACAATCTTACGTATTGAAAATTGCTTCCGTTCTTTGTTCCAGGCTTTTCTGAAGCATCATCCCTTTTTAGCGTTTTTCTTTTTGCTTTATCCAATCTGAGCTTCAGGATCCTTTGCAAACATGCTGCTTTTGTGCGCCTTTGACTCCGAGTCTTGGATAGTCTATTTTCATCAGTGCCTGTTGAGTGATACTCTGGAATCCGCGGCCCTGCTGCATGCGGCATTTATCTGCGAATGCATCTCCTCTCTGTTCTTGTAGTATTGGCGCTTTCCCCTTTTCCTTGGATGTTTCCTGCATATAGATTTATATTAGTTGCTGCCTTGCAGTTCACGCAAAGGAAAAGAGAAATGACGAAAAGATTAACATGAAAGCTTTAAGTTCTAATGAATGCATAATCATGACACTCATAATGACTTGACTCTTCGAAAAACGCAACACGATCATCTTTGGATACTCAGGCGTGCAATCATTAATTTTCCTTTAGGTGCACGCTCAATTTTGGGTTTATAGATCATGCCGAAGAAACTTTGCGATGAGTGGATTCTGCGATTTGCATTGCAGCAATTAATAGTCTCATTCGTCGCAGATTGCAAATTGCAAAATCGCAGTTTGTAGGATCGCAAATCGCAATATCGCAATTTTCATTTGCTCATTGTGTGCTGCTTATGTGACGTTTGCGATATGCGACATCGCATATTGGCCGTCGGCGATTCCTTTTTGTTTTCTTTTAAGGGCACTTTCAAAATATGCGATGTGATGAATTTCGCATCGCTTCTTTGCAGCTTATTTACGCACATAGGAAAACGCTTCACTCTCTCTTTGCGATGCGATATAGCTTTTAGGGAGTAAAACACAAAAATTTAAATAAAAATATTTTTGGGATTTTTGTTAAGGGTCCCCCTTTGCTTGATGTTATTGCTAATATCAAACAAAGAGGGGGGTTGTTGGTGACCACAACAATGGCGATTCACTGTGAAGAACCATTTATCTCTGCTTTTCTATTGACATTTCCACTTCTGAAACAGAAAAATTTTCATATGTCTAAATTTTGTTATGGACAGATAGAGTAGATTACCCCTTATCCTGTCAATGATACTTTGTCTCAACCCTTCTTTTATTCCAATTGTCTGCTTCCTTAGGCTTAGTTCTTGCATTCATACCAGACATTACTCGGTCCTTTTTAAAGATAAAATAAAGTCTTCTCTGCGTACTGGCTTTAAAATATGCTCATTTGTCGTAGGTAGAGCCTCTGCTGCCCGCAAGCGTCCATAGCCTCGACAGGGTTACCATGTTATCCAACAATGATCCTTTTTCCTGCTTGAGGTTAATTACAACATTTTAGAGAAAAATCCTTTTTGACACTTTTTCCTTTTTTACTCTCTAAAGAACAATGTCTTGGTTTGGTGGCCAAATTATGACACAGTCATTCACTTGATTTACACTTTTGCTGAACAAGCTGGCTCGTGATGAGACCCCTTGTCTTTTGATTGCAACAATCTTGAGTCGTTGCCCTGTTTTGATAGACAGTTTTGGCAAAGTCAGCAAGTTATAATATATGTGATCATGATAAGCTGGCTCGTGATGAGACCTCTTATTCTTTGAGATATAGTGTTTTCTCGGATTGTTTCTCTGAATGCCGCGGTTTCCTTTAGCAGGGAGGAAGTCATTGTTTTTCCTTAAGAAAGCTCTGGACGACAATAATAGAGTTTTTGAAAACAATAGCTTTGCAGAGAATATTTATTTTATTATTGATGATACCTTTCATTATGCTGGGATAAAACAATTTTTTACCAAAGGTTGTTCTCATCAAAGTTTTTTGAGAGGTTGAAACTAATATCATATTCAGGTTAAAGTTAACTCTATTTGTCAATAATAAAAATCAGATTTTTCGAAAAGTTTTGCTATTTGTACAAGTGAAATCAAAATCTGATAGAGAGGTAGTGTGCTCTTTCATGAATCCTTTCCAATGATCATTTACAACCGGTTTTATTTATAAGAAAGAGAAAAACAAAATAAAAGAAACTAAAACTATCCTACAAAAAATAGAAGAGTGATCTTCTATGGAAAATACATTTTAAGAATTTGTCCATTCACAGGCAAAGAATCTCTTCTACCTGCCAAATCCTGCAACACAAAAGTCGATGAGCTTATGACTTCTACAATCTGAAAAGGACGCCACAGCTTCTGAAATTTCGTATGTTTGCCCTTTTCTTCATGAGCCTTATCCCATTTCAAAACTAAATCTCCCATCTGAAAGTTCTTTCTGGTTATGATGGCTGAGTCAAAAGAGGATTTTATTAGCGCTTGGTGGTGAGCATGGGTTTTCTTAGCTTGTTCTCAGCGTTCTTCTAGTTTGACTATCTCCATTTGTCTCAATTGCAAAGAGGAAGTAGATACTTCATCGATGTGATGTACTAGAGACAAAGAGGGAATGACTAAGTGAGTTGGAAGAACCACTTCTTTCCCATAAACTAAATTAAAGGGAGAAGTGCCGATTGAAGCTTTCTTCATGATTCTATCTGCCCATAAAGCATTTACCAGCGCTTTGTGCCAATTCTTTTGGTTTTGGTCGACTGTTCTTTTGATAATCCTGATTAGGTTTTTGTTTGTTGATTCAGCCAACCCATTACCTTGCGGATAGTAATTGGCAGAATATTTCAGTTTGAACCCTCTTTTTAGTGCAAACTCAGTCTTTGCATTTCCAGAAAAGTATGATGCATTATCAAACATTAAGGCCGTTGGCAATCCAAACCTAGTGATGATAAATTGATCTATGAATTCAATAATGTTTTCAGAATTAACTGTCTTGAGAGGAACTGCTTCTACCCATTTAGTAAAATAATCTGTTGCCGTGAGGATATACCTATGCTGCTTAGAAGAGTGAGGAACGATCTCACCTATTATGTCCAAGCCCCATTGGTTGAATGGTTTCTCAATGTTAACCGACTATAGTGGCATGGACGATTTCCTTTGTTTCCCTGCAGCAGTCTGGCAGATTTGGCATTCCCTTACATAATTGTATGAGTCTTTGAACAGCGTGGGCCAATAATATCCCGCACGTAAGATCTTATGCACAGTAGCTTCTCCAGCATGGTGTCCACCTGCTGGTCCATCGTGGAGTTCCTGCAAAACATTTTCGGCTTCATTTTTCTCAAGACACCTAAGAAGTACAGAATCATAATTCCTTTTAAACAGAACATCATTTATGAGCTGGTATTGTTTAGCTTTCAACCTCAGAGCTCTTTTCTTGGTGTGATCCAGGTGTGATGGAGCATACCCGTTCTTAAGATAATAAATGGTGTCCGCATATAATGATTCTGCGTCGTTTAGGCTTACCTCATACGTGTGTACCTCTTCAGATGAGTTCTCAGGAACTTGTGACGCTCCAGCTAACATCTTGCAGAAGCCTTGACCCCTTACGATGTTTGCTGGTTTGATCTCAAGATCGTATTCTTGTAGAGCAGTAATCCAATTTGCTCTGTTTTCGCCCACATCCTTCTATACCAAAAGGTTTCTTACCGCTGGAAACGGTACTACGACTTTGGTATGGGCTTTAAGTAAGAAAGGTCTGAAATATTTGATCGCTTTGAAAACGGCATATGCCTGTTTCTCCACGTCTGAATAATTGAGTTCATCACCTTGTAAATTCGAGCTAAAGAATGCGATTGGAGCTTTCGCCTTCTCTTGATTTACTTGAGTCAAAATCGCGGCATAAGATTTCTCTGAGGCAAAAGTGTATAAGATGAAAGATTCTGAAAAATTTGGGGTAGCTAAAGATGGAGCGTTGATGATAGCTTGTTTGATCAAGTTGAATGCTTCATGCTGATCTTGGCCCCATTTAAAATTTGAATTCTTTTTTATCATATTTTGTAAGGGAGAAATAATACGTGAAAAATCCGGGACGAACCTTTTTACAAAATTGATCTGTCCAAGGAAAGATTGCATGGCCTTTTTGTTATGGGGTATGGATATTTCAGAAATTTCTTTGATTCTGTCAAGTTCAATGTGAATACCAGATTTCGACACTATGAATCCAAGCAATTTCCCTTCACTTAATGCGAAAAAATATTTCTTTGGGTTAAGTGAAATCCCATACCTTAAGCATCTTTGAAAGATTTGTTTCAAATCTTTGAGATGGTCGCTTCACTTCTTGGAGTACACTGTTATATCATCCAGGTAAATCACTACCGATTTATTGACTAAACCTTTAAACGCGATGTCCATGGCTCTCTGAAAGGTAGCGCCGGCATTGATCAGACCAAATAGCATCTTCCGATATGCGTATGTGCCCCATTTGGTTCGAAATGTGGTTTTCAACTGATCATCGAGATGTACCAGCACTTGATTGTATCCTGAGAATCCATCCAGAAAAGACATTAATTCTGAGCCCGCTACTGCCTGTAGTATTTGCTCCATAGGTGGGAGGGGAAAATTATCTTTCTGACAGGCTTTGTTGAGATTCCGGAAATCAATACAGATTCTAATATCTCTGTTTTTCTTCCTAACAGGCACCATGTTGGATACCCATTTGGAGTGTCTGACGGGGAAAATTATTCTGGCTCTCAACAATTTATTTAGCTCAGTCTTTATCTGATTTTCTAAGTTGGGGTGGATTTTTCTGAGTTTCTGCTGGACAGGTTTTTCATTGTCAATCATAGGGATAGTGTGTTGAATGATAGAAGTGTTGTATGTTTTCAGCTCATCGTAATTCCACGCAAAAACGTTTTTGTATTGTCTCAGAAGACGGATATATGCTGATTTTTCTTCAGGGGCTAGGCCGTGGCCTAGATTAACGTTTTGCGGCTTCTGATCGGTTCCTAGGTTCACTAATTCATAGTTCAGAGTTGAACTGTAGAGTTAGAATTGGCAGACCTTTTAAAACGACTTTTCAGATCATATAAATCTTCTAACTTAACCACCGATTTAGGTATAGCATTATCAGTGCTATTTTGCTGAATTTGGTGATCATGATGGTCTTCGTCAATTATTTGATTTGAGTAGGATCCTTCAGAAGTGAGGAAATTTACAATGTCTGGATCGTCGTTGAATACTCTCCAGTTGGTGATGTTGTCAGGGATGGATGGTCTAAAGATTAATTCTATTGAAAACCTATCGGGACTAAAATCTTCGGAGGGAATCAGTCTAGAGGCTACGTTAGCTAACAGGTCTGCGCTCGCATTTTGGAGTCTTGGGATTGACGAAATATTGAATGCTATGAAATGTGAAGTCAGATCTTGTACTAAAGATTGATAGTGCTTTAAATGACTTGACAGGCAATGTATGGTGTTACGTACCTGTTTGACGACAATTTCGGAATCTCCAAAAACTTGAAGATACTTAACATTCAACCCGATCGCTTTGTATAGGCCTTGCACCAGGGCTTCATACTCCGCTGTATTGTTTGTGCAATCGAACTCAAGTATGCATGTAAGCATGATCTTGTTCCCATCTGGGTTAATCAGAACGCATTCAAGGCATCATGGTTATCAGAAAATGATAACAGGAATTAAGAAAAGGTATTATTGGCCATGCATGAAAAGGGAAGTTGTTGATTACATTGCCAGGTGCCTATAATGTTAGCAAGTTAAAGTGGAAATGTAGGAACCCGATAGAATTATTACAACTAATTCCAATTCCTGAATGGAAGTGGGACGTCATCTCTATGGAATTCATCATAGTACTACCAAATACATCTAGACAACATGATGTTACAATGGTGGTATTGGACATGTTGAGAAAGGAAAATCACTTTATAGTTGTCAAGTCCACCCACAAGGTAGTTGTGATTGCTCATATCATCATGAAATAAATATTTAGACTACATGACATACGCAAGAAGATCATTTCAAATCAGGATATGCCAAATTCACTTCAAAGTTTTGGAAATAATTTTTTGTGGGTTTTAGAATAGAGATAGCATTTAGCACAACAAATCATCCTCAAACATATGGACAAACTGAAAGAGTAAATACATTTCTAGAAGACATGTTGAAGATGTATGTCATGCATCAACCAAATATGTGGGAAAATTTTCCACCCTTAGTTGAATTCACCTACAACAATGGGTATTAAGAGTCACTAAAAATGAGTTCTTTTGAGGCACTACATGACAGAAAATGTAACACACCTATCAGCTGGAATGATCCAGTAAGTAGGGTGGTTCTTGGACCTAATATGCTAAAGGAAATGGAACAAGATGTAGTTACTATCAGGCAGAAAATGAAAGCAGCCCAAGATAGGAAAAAGAGATATGTAGATAAGAAAAGAATGCACAAGGAATTCCAAGTGGGAGAGCATATGTCTTTGCATCATAGAAAGAAAGGGTTAAATGAGAATAGGTTCTTATGCTAAGTTGGCACCGAGGTTTTATGGATTGTTTCAGATTTTGGAAAGAGTGGAGCCAATGGCTTATAGATTGGTCATGCCACCCGTAGTGAAAACACATGATGTTTCCCACATTTATTTTCTTTAAACATATGTATATGATGTTAATTATATTTTTGATTTGTCTATGATACATGTGGAATCTGAGGGATAATTCAAATTAGAACCACAATGTATTCTATACTAGCAGTAGATTGCACTCTAAAATCAAGTAATAGGACAGGTCAAGGTGTAGTGGAAGCACTTTGGACTAGATGAAGCCACCTGGGAAATGGATGATAAAATGAGTGTATCTTACCTATTCCTTTTTACTATGTTAATGAATTTAAAGGGTTGTTTACACAAATCTGATGGTTGTATTTTGTGTTCTATTTATAGAACACTGAGGTCAGTGTTTCTTTAAGGGGTTGGGGTCCGTAACAACCTTTTTTTCTACCCACATGTAAAATTTCACCATGTATATTTTTTTATATAAATAAATGTAAAAATGAAAATATGGTTGAGCCAAAGGAGTGGAGATGAATTTAGAGGTCTAAGGAGGGGGGAATTTATTTAGCTTTTGTTTAAACCTAAAACCCAAGCCACTTCATTTATTTCTCCTTATCTATCTCCCTAATGAATTAATGATCTTCTCAATAGGAATTGTTGTGTATGGGTAGTATGAAGTGGGAGATGAGGTCTATGAGATCCCTGTTCTCATATGATGTGTTGGTATAAAATATAACATGTAAAAGAAATAAAAATACAAGGGAATAGACAGTGAGGGAAAGGGAAGAAATAAGAAAACAAAACACACAAAGTAGTAGCAGAAGGTAGGGGAGACAAACATGAAGACACAAATCACAAAGGAATGTTCGAGTAGAATAGTGAGGAAGCACATCCCAAAAGAGAATATGAGAGAATAGAATAAGGCTATGAACCAATTCCCTATGTTGGTACATCATTCCTTGAATTTTTCAATGTGGTTAGTGGTTGTATACTGGTGTGATGGTTGGTGAAGACTCACTGGATATATTGACCCAATAGGGCTTGTTTTCTCAGCTAATAAACCTATAATTTCATTCCTTGGGGATAAAAAACCAATTAGAACTTTATGAATGGGCTGATAAACCATAGAGGTGCTTGTTGGAAGGATGATAAACCACTTGCGAGGATGAGACACTCAAGTTCTTGCTAAAAAGGTTGATAAACTATAAGTGCTTTCCTTAAGGTTGATAAATCACTTAAGTGCTTTCTGATTAAGCTAATAAACAACATGGATGGTGGGATCTAGACTCCTACAATGGTCTCCTTGAAAATATAGTTGATCAACCACCCTTAAAGTGAGACCAATCTCCTAGAACTGAGAAGAACTTCCCTAAGCCTTGGGTTAATTACTATGATTTTTCTCAGAGAGGAAAAAGAGTCATTGTGGTGCTTACTACATGAGGAAATTAATAAACCACATGGTCAGTGCACTCCCTCTTTAGTCTAGTTGACTTGTCATCAGTGTGAAATTCCCTTGAGCAAATAACTCCTCAAACTCTGAATCTGGCTCGGGGGTAGTTAGCTACAAAAGATGCAAAAAATATTGCAGTGTAGCTAGCCTATGATTAGGTGGAGACTTTGAATCCCTCCCTTAGTTTCCGATCATTCAAGTTAATCAAACAAGTGTACTTAATCATGTACATACTTGTATAATGGATGGTTAGAAAGCATGTGTTTTAACACTAGAAATTGAGGAACATTGATACTCATGTATGATGATGATGAATGTTTCCTTATATGTTCTCATTGTTATGTTGGTTTTATATAACTCTATGTTGTTGTTATTTCCATAAGCTACAGAGTCAGCTACATGAATAGGCATGAATGTATGATTGATGTTGTTCACTAATTTTGTTCATGATTGGGATATGAATTTGTGTGGCTATGCTCAGTGCAACATGAATTTTGTGTGATCTTAGTCATTTTTTTATTAGGATTCTTTGAATAATTTCATCCATAGGCTAGTATGGTTTGAGTAGACTGGTGCATTCCTTTGTTAAAGTTAAGAATTTTGGGTGAATTGTTAATCATGCTGTGTCTCTTTCTTGTCTCTAAAGCTATTTCTTTCTCATGTTTGGAGGTGATTTCCCTTGATAAATTAAATCATTAACGATTAGTGGCCTTTTGATCTCAAGTCTTATGCCTTAAGTTTAGAAAATAAGAGTTCAAGTGATTTGATATTCACCCTATCAGTGCCATCAGTTAAAGAGCTATTAAACTAAAGGTATTACAGACTCATGTGCTGGTGTGTTTATTTTGTGTTATTGAAACAACGGATCAATCATATTGCTAATACACAAAAAATGAAATGGAAAGACAGCAGAGAAATACAATAAGCAACACAAAGACGCAAACAATTTTAATAAGGAGTTCACCCTATTCTCCAGGGCTACGTCTCTAATTCAGCTTCAGTGGTGGCCTTATTTTATTGTGTCTTTCAGCAGAGAGATTACAATAAGGGACTCAATATGAGTTCTCTTGAAGCAGATTTTGTTTGGCAGGGTGGTTCTTGGATTCCCCAAGCCACTCGAAGTACACAGAGTCTTCTTCTTCCTACCAGCTCTGTGACCCTTGGTCTACAGTGGAAAGAGCCAAATGTGATGCTTAGTCCGGATAGATTCCTCTATGGGATGGCTTCAATCATCAAGCTCTCTAGTGCTCGATGCTGCCTATGGTCAGCTCGACCCTCTGTCTCTTCAGCTTGGCTTTACTATTCTCCGTGTTCAGTCCTCCTCTCAGGGTTCACTGTTCACTATCTCTCTTGGTCACTTGGACTCTTCTCAATTCGGATTCCAAATCAACTCTAACTAGTTCAACTATCTCTGTTCATGGCTTTAGCCATTTGATCCCTATGTCTGTTCGGTTCCTCTTATGCCTGTCGACTTACCTTCTGCAGCTACACTTAGAGTTCCCTGCATTCGGCATCATCACGAATACTTAGGGAGTGGCCACTTGTCCTCCTCTAAATGGTGCCAGCATGCTCCGTCAGTTCGTTTCTTCAGTTACGTCGTGGATGCATTCTTCCTCCACCATGGTGGTCAAATGGATTCGAAATCCCTTTAGAACGTGGCTTAATTCCTTGTCAATTCTGATTCTTTCCATCGGGCACAATCTCAGCCTTATGATCTGGGCCCTCCAAATTCGACGTCATACACACGTTTTGCATGGTTGACTTGCTCGACTGATATCACGCGATCAAAGGTGGTTTTCTCTCACCTCCGCCTGCCATGCGTCGATCAGTGTATGGAATCGCTCCGTTCCTTTCCAAAACCTCTTACCATTCAAGGGCACCCCAAACAAAACCACCGATTTCCAGAGCATAGGTCCCGCCTTTGTACTTTAGCGCTTTTACCTTTTCTCGCCCGCGGTCCTCCAGTTCCCCCACATGACCGGGTGCTTGGGCTTTGCCATTTTGGCCCTGTTCACTTAAATTTCTCATCAAAAACTTCGCCTTTTCTCCATTCTAGGGCTCCCAGGGGCTACTTTGGCCTCTTGCGTGGTCTCCATGGGCCTTGGTCAGCACGCTTTGACCGAGGTCCTCATCGTTCCACGTCAACTGCCATGGCCAAAGGTTCAGGGTGTTTTTGATACTGTTTTGGATTTCATTAGAGATTTTTTTGACCTGATTCAGTCACGGTTCTTGATAGTCTTTCTATGGATCCAATTCGGATCATGGCCTCCCTACTAAAAAAGCTTTTGGACCACCAAAATTTGGTTTTTAAGCATCGACTAAGTGAGGATACTATTTCTTCACTTGTCAAATCTCAAACCACTTTGCGCTGCTTGGCTTTAAACCTTTGAGCCCAATCCTAAGGTACTCAACTTCTCCCCTACGCATTGTCCTCACCTTCCTGTCCAGCACTGTGTCTTCCTATAATTCATTGAGGTATTCAAGTAGCAGGTCATCAATAAAAGGCAATTTACTTTTCTCTTTAGGGTCCTCAATCATTAAAGGTTCAAACAATCCCAGACAATCTGCATTTACGACTGAGTAGATGTGCATGTAAGCTGGTAGATTAAGGTGAAACGCATTTTCACCAATCTTCTTAGGTATCCTGAAAGGTCCACACCTGATAGGCTTTAGATTTTTACCTTCACCTTGCATCCTGTCCTTGCTGATATATAGCTAGACTTGGTGCCCAACTTGAAAACTATGCTCCATCCAATGCTTATCATGCCTAGCCTTATACTTGGCCTGGCTCTTTTCTATCTATTCCTGTACCACCTGATGGATCTCCTGGATCTATTCAATGAACCTAGTTGCCTTATCCACATCACTTTGCCCATCAACCATGGTATATTTACCAAAGATAAAATCCAAAGGAGACCTTAGTGTGAAGCCAAAGTAGGTCTCAAAAGGAGATCTCTGTGTAGAAGTGTTTGGCTCTGTTGTAAGCATGTTGCACATAACACAAGTGTTCATCCCAAAGCATAGGATGTTGGCTGCAATAACCTCTCAGTAACTGGATCACAGTCCTGTTTACTACTTCTGTCTGGCCATCTATTTGTGGATGAAAAGATATGCTTTTGTTTAACTTGGTGTCCATCAGTTCCCACAGACTAGACCAAAACTTCCCCAAAAATCAGGTGTCTTGATCAGATACAATGGAAGTGGGTAATCTGAAATGAACCCATACATGTTCAAAGAACAATTTTGCAGTATGTTCAGCTATGACTTGTTTACTACAAGGTATCAAAATGCACATTTTGATGAACCTATCCACAACAACATATAGATAATCATGACCTTTCCTAAATTTAGGCAGTCCTCCTACAAAATCCATGGAAACGCTTTCCCAAGGGTGAGAAGGAACTGGCAATGGAGTGTACAAGCCTAGTTTTCTATTGCTGGGCTTGCTTTTAGCACACATGGCACACCCTCTTACATATCTAGAAACTGTCTCATTCATTTTCAGCCAATAGCAGAATCTTTGCAGTGGTGCAACTATTTTGCTTACCCCAAAGTGACCTAATATCAGAGAAGTGTGTGCTTCCCTAATCATTTTTATCCTCTCATTTTGTGGAATGCAAAGTTTCCCACAATGGTATAAGAGTCATTCCTTTATATGATAGTCCAATTCTTCTACTCTTTTGCGTTGACTTAAAGTTGCATATACATCTTTAAAGTCCATATCCTTAGCATATTGTTCTATGTAGCTTTCATGTAGTACAGAATTATGCTTAAGTATGGTAGATGCATTTATAATGGGTCTAGATAACATGTCTGCAACCCTGTTATGTATGCCCCTTTTACATCTGATGACTAAGTGAAACTGTTGTAGAAAACCCATCCACCTGTAATGTCTTGATTGTTGCAACTTGGTTTGGGAGTGTAGATATTGAAGTGGCTAATGATCAGTATGTATTACTGTCTCTTTTCCCATTAAATAATGCTTCCACTTCTTCACACTTTGAGCTAATGCATACAATTCTCTATCATATGTAGGATAGTTAACTACTGTAGGATTAAAAGTCTCAGAATGATAGCATATGGGTTTTCCGTGTTGTGTCAACACTGCTCCCATGGCATTGTCACTGGCATCAGTTTGGATCTCAAATGGTCTTTGCGAATCTAGTAGTGCTAGTACAGGTGTTGTACTTATTTTCTCTTTCAAGGTGTCGAAGGCTTTCTAATGTTTTCCTCCCCACTGAAACACCTTATTCAATCCTGTTAAAGCATGTAAGGGAGCTGTAATTGTGGAGATGTTAGAGATGAACTTCCTCCAATATTGTGCTGCTCCTAAGAAGCTTCTCACTTCTGTAGCAGACCTAGGTTTAGGCATGTTAACAATGACTGCCACTTTAGAGGGATCTATTTTCAATTCACCTCCCCCTACTATGTGACCCAAGTAGTTTAGAGATGTTTTGCCAAATTCACATTTTGAGATTTTAACATAAATTTTTTCTCTTTTCAAAACATCTATTGTTTGCTTAACATGCTTTAAATGTTCTTCCCACATTTTACTAAAAATCATAATGTCATCTAGATACACAATAACAAAATCATCAAGAAAAGGTCTGAGTACATCATTCATTAATCTCATGAAAGTAGCAGGAGCATTAGTTAAGCCAAAAGGCATAACTAGCCATTCATACAATCCCTTCTTTGTTTTGAAAGCAGTCTTCCATGCATCTTGCTCTGCAACTCTGACCTGATGGTATCCACTGTGCAAATCCAGTTTGGTGAAATAAATAACTTCTTTTAATTGATCTAAGAGATCATCTATGCGAGGAAGGGGATAACGATTCTTGATGGTTATCTTATTCAATGCTCCATAATCAATGCACATTCTCCACGAGCCTTCTTTCTTTCTCACCAAAACGATTGGTGACCCACATGGTGATGTGCTATGCCTGATGAAGCCCTTCTCGAGCAACTCCTGCACCTGCTTCTTGATTTCAGCATTATCTAAAGCAGACAACCTGTACATCCCAATGTTAGGCAATGGAACATCTTGCTACAAAATAATATCATGTACTATTCCCTTTTTGGGTGGTAGACCTTTAGGTTCTTGAAATAAGACATCATACTCTAAAACAACCTTTTCTATATCAGCTTGTTGTTCAACATTACAGCCCTCAAATACATTGGTTTTATTAGGTTTCTTTCCCTTTACAACCATCAGTAAGAATTGTTTGCTTGAATTAGTCATTCTTTTCATCTGTCTTGAGTTTATGAGAGTATAGTTATTCTTGAGCTTATGAGTTCTTACAAAATATTCGATTCCATCTTTAACCAGTAGATACTTGTTCTTAGCTCTATAGAAAATAGCCTTTCTATCATACAAGTAAGGCCTTCCTAAAACAATTCCACATATATCCAAAGGAATTATGTCTAACTCAACCTCATCTACAAATGTTGACCCAAAAGAAAACTTGAGTTTGCAATGTCTAGTCACTTGTAGTTGTGCTTTATCATTCAACCATCCTAATGGGTATGGTTTCTTGTGAGGTGTAGTTGCTAATCCCAATTTCTTTACAATTGCTTCAGAAATCAAATTTACTTGAGAGCCACTATCAAAAAAAGTATCAATCTTTTGATTTTTGGAAATAACTAGAATATGGAAAAGCTCATGTCTTTTTCTCTCATTTTCTTCATCAATAACAGATTCAGCATAATTACTAGTAGATGCTTCAAATTTATTACCTTTTATACCTATGGCTGCTATGGTTGTTTCATCTCCTGGGTCTAACCCCAAATCTCTCTGAATAGCTACAGATGTCTTATTCTTCTTGCCCTCGGACTTCTTAGGTCTCAGCTCTGGATGCGGAATCCAACAATGCTCATCATCATGCCCCTCCTTTTTACAGTGAGTGCATTAAGCTTTGGCTTTCTGTGTAGTGTTAGCCTTCCTTACTTTCCACTTCTATTTTCTTTTCTCCTTTCTCTTGCTTACAATGGGTTGGGATGGTCCCCCAACTTCTGGATTTCCATTCTTTCCTCTAGCCTCTAGATAAGTAGCTTGTACATACACCTCATCTATACTAGTGGGATTAAACATGAGGATGGTATGCCTCATGTAGCTGTGTAGACCACCAATGTACTTCAAAAGAGTCTCTGGTGAGTCTAGTGAGATACCCAATGTCAATGCTCTCTTTCTGAACTCTTGAGTATACCCTTGTACACTTTGCCCCTTTAACTGCCGAAGAGTTTGCCAACTCATCATGGCCTGCTGCATGTAGGCCAATGGATAAAACTGTTTCCTGATTGCAAAAACAAAGTCACTCCAGATAGAGATGGTCTTACCATGGATTTTCATATCAGTTTGGGTTCTACCTTCCCACCAAACCAAGGCAGTGCCTCCTAGGCATAGGCTTGCCAGTTGAATCTTACTCTTGTCTGAGTTTATGTTCTGTACCCTGCAATACACATCAATTTGTCTAATCCAATTGTCCAATTGTTCAGCATTTAGCTCTCCATCATATATAGGAAAATCAAATTTAACATCTAACTTAATCAAAGATGCTTTCTTATTATGTACAGGGCTATTAGGAGGTGTGAGAAAGTTTTCCTCTTTCCCTTTTCCTTTGGAGTTGTCATGGAAGTGAGACTCATCTTCTTCTTTCTCTTTCTTAGAGCCTAATGCATCTTCCACCTTTTGCTTTCTAAAGTCTCGGTACATTTCTTCAACCATGGACTTCATAGCTAGGAAACTCTATATGAATTAAGGGTCTGGCCCCATAGAACCTTCTTCTGACATGGTCTTTCGAGGATAGACTCTCCCAATTTTAGGATTAGTTTCCACCAACTCTTCTTCTCCTAATTTGAGCTTTGATCTCGTGAGCATTTGCAGCTATACCAACACAAGCTTGTCTAACCTTACAACCTTACTACTCTGATACCACTTGATCTGATATTCACCCTATGAGTGCCATCAGTTAAAGATTATTAAACTAAAGGTATTACAGACTCATGTGCTGGTGTGTGTATTTTGTGTTATTGAAACAACATATCGATCAGATTTTCAATACACAGAAAATGAAATGGAAAGACAACAGAGAAATACAGTAAGCAACACAAAGACACAAACAATTTTAATAAGGAGTTCATCCTATTCTCTAGGGCTACGTCTCCGGTCCAGCTTCAGTGGTGGCCTTATTTTATTGTGTCTTTCAGTAGAGAGATTACAATACGGGGACTCAATATGAGTTCTCCTGAAGCAGATTTTTCTTGGTAGGGTGGTTCTTGGATTCCCCAAGCCACTTGGAGTACACAGACTCTTATTCTTCCTACCAGCTCTATGACCCTTGGTCTACAGCGGAAAGAGCCAAATGTGATGCTCAGTTCGGATAGATTCCTCTATGGGATGGCTTGAATCTTCAAGCTCTCTGGTGCTCACCGCTGCCTGTGGTCAACTTGGCCCTCTATCTCTTCTGCTTGGCTTTACTATTCTCTGTGTTCAGTCCTCCTCTCAGGGTTCACTATTCACTGTCTCTCTTGGTCACTTGGACTCTTCTCAACTTGGATTCCAAATCAACTCTAACTAGTTCGACTGTCTCTGTTCATGGTTTTAGCCATTTGATCCATATGCCTGTTCGGTTCCTCTTCCACCTGTTGACTCACTTTCTGTAGCTGTACTTTGAGTTCCCTGCATTCGGCGTCATCATGAATGCTAAGGGAGTGGCCAATTTTCCTTCTCTAATTGGTGCCAGCATGCTCCATCGGTTCATTTCTTCAGTTACGCCGTGGATGCATTCTTCCTCCACCATGGCTATCAAATAGTTTCCAAATCCCTTTAGAACATGGCTTAATTCCCCGTTTATTCCGCTTCTTTCCATCATGTGCAATCTCAACTGTCCGATCTGGACCCTCTAGATCCAACGTAGTCCACATGTTTCACGCGGCTGACTTGCTCGACCGATAGTGCATGATCAACGACAGTTTTCTCTCACCTTCGCCTACCACATGTCGATCGGTGTATGGAATCGCTTTGCTCCTATCCAAAACCTCTTACTGTTTAAGGGTGCCCTGATCAAAACCGCTGGTTTCCAGAGCGTGGGTCTCGCCTTTGTATTTTAGCACTTTTACCTTTTCTCGCCCACAGTCCAACCGGGTGCTCGGGCTTTCCCATTTTAGCATTGTTCACTTAGCGATGTGTGATTAGCGCTAAATGCTAATCTCGCATCAAAAACTTAGCCCTTTTTCCATTCCGGGGTTCCCAGGGGCTACTTTGGCCTCCTGTGCGGTCTCCATGGGCCTTGGTCAGCGCGCTTTGACCGAGGTCCTCATCGTTCCACATCGGCTGCCATGGCCACTGGTTCACGGTGGTTTTGATACTATTTTGGATTTCATTAAAGATTTGTTCGACTTGATTTAGTCATGGTTCTTGACAGTCTTTCTGTGGATCCAATTTAGATCATCAGGTGGTCACCCTCCTTTGTACTTATCTATTGGTAAATTGTATTTCAATAGGTTATGGGGGCTTGTAGCCATTGGACTCTCTAAGTAGATGTAAATTGGAGTATAGTCGCAAGTAGCCAGGTCCAAGATAACATGTGTGCAACCCTGGATTATCTAAGTAGATAATGGGATAGTTAGAAAAGCATTGGGGTTGTGATGATATGTACACAGGGAGAACTCACTAGGTTATTTCTTGTAGGTTGTTGAAATGAGTTGGGGTCGTCATGATGTGTGCATAGGGACGATCCAATGAATTTTTTCTGGTAGGTTATTGAAAAGAGATGGGGTGGTGATGACATGTGTGTAGGTAGGATCCACTAGGTTTCTTCCCTACATAGTCGAGGTTGTGATGACATGCATGCAAGAAGGACCCACTGGGTATTTTATCTGTTGGTCATTTGATGGAGTTGGGGCTCAGATGACATGCACATGGGAAGGACCCACTAAGTTCTTTATCTGTGGGTCACTAGATGGAGTTGGGGTTGTGATGACATGCATGGGAAGGACCTACTAGGTTCTTTATCTATGGATTGTTGGATGGAGCCAAGGCTAGTATGATGTGGCTAGATAGACCATCCATAATGGAGGTTAGTCACAAAATGCGATGGGATTGGGTTGGTGCAACCCACAACCTTATGCATGCATGGAAGGTGTTGATATGCCAATGCATGTCTACGCGGATGCCATGTGGGTACCATGTGGTCGTTCTTGTTGATGTAACACACTATGGTTTGTCAAATTTTAATTGGGTATAACTTTTGATCTGTGAATCAGATTCAAATAAAAATTAAATTTCCAAAAAGCTCTTGATGAGTTGAGTTACAAATTTATTTTTGTAACCCCATATTCATAACAAACCATCGAGGTCAAGTTAATTATGAAGGAACCCCTCCCACCGCATGATGTACCCTAGGGAGTGGGAGAGAGTGTTACAATTATTAATAATATTTTTTAAATGCTACATATCAATTTTATTTTAATACTTTAATGAATTACACATCTCCCTCTTTTTAGAAAATCATTGAATTATTTTATTTTTAATTACTTTTTTATTTCGAGCATTGAAATATCTATATCTATACACACACACACACACACACACACACACACACACACTTTCTCTCACTATATATATGAATCACATGTTGAAATGTATTAGTGAATAAGGATGTTTAGGTAGTTTATTTAAGTCTGAGAAATATTTATTAAGCAAATATAAGTATTTATTTTTATTATTTATTTATTCTTTTAAGTTGATATAAAACTTAAAATATTTTTACCACATCTCCTCCATACTAGGTTGTACTATTAACAATGAACCAAGCAAGTGGAGTGAGAGTGGGAATATTGATGTTTTATAATGATTTTAATTAAAACTAACCAAATGTATATTTGTTTATGTCGCCTTTTAATTAAAACTAACCAAATATGCATTCTCAGTTCCATTTTTATTATAGCCAACATTATTTTTTAATTTAGATTATATTTTTCTTTTAAAAATAACATGTGTCAACTTCACATTGAGCATGGGCGGAATCACACATCTCCCTCATACTGGGTTGTAGAATGCGCCTCCAAGTGCAATTAATGCATATCATAAATAAATTAAGATATATAAATGAAAAAGTGATGAATGTTATGTATTAAATCTATACTAAGCATTAAATCAATTAAATATCCTAAGATTTAAAAAGCATTTATTAATTAAGATCCTTTTTACTTTCAATTTCTTTTTATAGTAGACATATGTTTAGCTAGGGGATATTTTAGAGGTGAAATTTCTCCAATTGGTTATTTTTTTTCCATTTTCTGAAGAAGAAGAAAATTTCCCATTTGGTTAAAATTTTCCATTTGTTAGGGGTGCTAGGAGGGGGAGGGATTTTAATTAATCCTGATGGAATAACTGAAGTAAAATTCTCATGGGGCCTAGGAAGAAAAACTAACAACCAAGCTAAGATGTATGGTCTACTGCAAGGCTTATACATTGCCAAAGACAGAGGTGTGGGAGACATTATCATCTTAGGAGATTCAATTCTCATGATCTAGTATGTAATCAATGAAAATAATATGAAATTCAACTCTATTGATATGATGCTTCAGAGAAATAGAAGTATAATGGTATTCTTTCACTCAAGAAGATTCCATCACATACTCGAAATCAACAATATGGAAGCTAATACAAAAGTGAATCAGGCTTGCTCTTTGAATGAAACTGGGCTTGTGATCAATGAGCATAAGAGTAGTTTTTTGATCCCCTAGTTAAACACATGTCTCCTAGAGTTTGGATCTTCCCTAGGTCCATTTATTATTGGATTATAGTTTTATTTAGACACATTGTAATTATTGTTCCCCTCCCTATTATTCCCTGAACCCTCTCATACCCGTCCTGTTATAGATATATTTGGGCACTGCAACCCCAAACTCATATGTCCATAAACTAAGCACTGCTTAAGTCCCTAAAAGTGTTGTTTCACACCCTAAAGGATCATGGTCAACTGATTACATCATTTCCCAGAAGTTCCACCTAAAAAACTACTCAGAACTAGCCAAAACTGGACCATACAGACTACTCCATGGGCAAGGTGCGACGCATACTCAAATGACCTTCTTTGGGATGCGATGAGAGAGAATATAAAAATGGCAGAGACAATTTGCAAGGTGGATGATCATGGAATCTTCCAGAAACTTCTCCTGTGACACTTGCCTCTCTGAATTCGCCCAGGGATGAGTAAGAGATCATGAAATCTCCAAGTGGAACCAACAACTATCAGTGGAATGACACTAATCAAAAACCAAAGCCGACTCAAATTCTTGCGAGACATCTATAAATGGATCCCTCATCTGAGAGATCGAGAGGCTGGAATTTTGTATTTTGTAAGGAAGTGCTGTTGATTTGTTGGTGAGAAGAGACATTACATTGTTGGGTGATTTGCTTGTTCATGAGGTGAAGAGGGCTTCTACAACTGGGAGGATGATGTTGGATCAAACAGCTAGGTTGTAATCCTCTCTTACATTACTATTAATAAAGTTCTTTGAGTTTTCCTCCATATGATCTCGTATTTGTGAATCTTATAGTTTATAAATGCAATTGTATGGTCAATGTGTTTCTGATTCCGCATTGTTTATGATGTTTTAGATAGAGATGCTTTGATAGTTTGTTGTTACTTTGACTCTACAGGTACTCTTTGAAGTGGGACAAGTAGGAAAGGAGTGGAAAATTCTATCAAGGAAAGGAGAAATCAAGCTAGGATCAAAATGAAAGATCCAGGTTGGTCCTCTTTTCTTCTCTTCCATCTATCACACTTAAAGGAACTCTTGAAAAGCTTTCATTGTTTGTTTCTAAGATAGCTACCTGTCTTAGTGGGACTAGCAGTTCGAATCGACACTAGTTTTCCCTGAAACACGTCCCTTGTAATCATTACAAGTAGTTCAATCAAGCTGTAGTTAGTTTTTATGATGGAAAAGGTTTCTTGTCAAAATGTGTTGAAATATGTAATATTTCTCCATGCAAAGGAATTTCTTCCTGCCTCACATGCTCAAAATAATAGCATTTACCTACTCAAGCCTTGGAATTACCCTTTCATTAATATAATGATGGATCTTCTTAGATGATGTACAAGGAGATTTATTATTTTGAAGATGGAGATCATGTGGAATGACAGGGGAAGTGGTGTTAAATTGGGGAGATGCTTCACATCAGCTCCATTCAATCCCGCACTTATTCCTCTAAGTGTTTCCTCTCCTCATGAGTTTGTGAATTTGGTTTTTGTTTGTCTCTCAAATTCAATTATGGCATCAAGGTAAACAATCTTTAGGCAGCTCCATGAAGAGCTACACTTCATGCTTAAATTACTCAATTGAGCAGTGTCTAGGTGAGTAACGCACTCCTGCTCATGGGAATTTTGGCGTTCTAGGCTTGCTGGTTCGGAGGCTGACCTAGCAGATTTGGGGCATTCTTTCTCTGTGGGCCTCAGCCTGGATCAGACCTCAATTCTGGAAGGTACATATGTGTTTCTTGTTTTCATATTTTTTCTTTGTACATATTTTGGTTTTGATGGAAATTCCATAAAAATATGCTCTTAGCTCATTTCTTTGGTTTCTAACTAGAGTTTGCTAAGATGGTTTTTGAATCTGCTGGTTAACCCAACATATTTTTCATCTTCCTCTCTTGAAACTTATTGAATGTCTCTAGTTCTGGGGTGTTAGCATTATCTTCTGCCTTCTTTTCATAAGATTTGTTTGGTTTCCCTTGTTGTTTTATTTTATTTGCATGGAAATTGGGTTCCTATCTAGGTCCAAGTCTATGATTCGAGGCTTAAAGTGGGCCAATTTTACTCTTTTTGTCAAAATCTTGAAAGGCAGTGAAAGGAATCCTTGGTCACCTCCTACTATCATCAAACTTTATCGAATTCTTGTTCAGTGTGGTGTAATGAATATTGATTTAGACTCATATTCCTCCTCAACCGATAGTCCCTAATCTCATTTTTTATCTACCCATGAAGCTCTTCACAGGGAATATTATGATCTCGTAGTTAAAATTTTCCAAATTTACCACGCTGAAATTGATCTCACAAGAAGGATAATGATGCTCTAGTCTCAGTTCTCCCATCTGACTGATGAAGTTGATGTGCTTAGGAACATTGTCATGGACCTCAAGCTAAGAAACAATGCTCTCGCTAGTCCCAAAAAGCAGCAGGAATCTACAAGAAATTGACACATAGATCTCAACAGACCAACACCAATCAAAGGTTAGCTCTTGCTACTATCACATAATCGGTATTTTTGTCCTTTTGTAATCTTGAAGCCATGATATAATAAAATCGGTTGTTAATCTTTTTTGGTGCTTCTATGTAATGGGTTAGTGTTCTTTCTTAATTTTGGTTAGGCCAGAATATTGAAGATGTAACCCTCATGTATTTTGTTGCAACCAGGTGTGAATTGGATACAATATTACTTATTTTTGTGTAAACAAAAACACCATTTGTTATTAAATTAATAATATTTTCTAAGAATTACTAGTTTAAATAGTAAATTACATGTCCTTTATTGAATTTTCTTTTCACATGAACTATTATTTGTATTTAAAATGTTGATCTGAAGACCAACAAGATAGTACTTTGAAGGAGACATAGTTCAAAATAATAGTGTTACAAATTTGGGCTATATTATAATATTTCCCTAAGCCCATAATTTTTATGTTTCTTCTACCTATTCTTATACTTCTATAAAGCCTTTAGAATACTAGTAAGACAAAAAAATATTGAACAAAATATAAGTCAAAACATTGTTTATCATTCCTACTTATCTCCTTCCTGGGTCTCTGAGAGATTGTTTCCTTGCTCCATGGCTTATCCTTCAACATGTACATTAGTAGCATTCATAGTCACAATTCCACTCTTAATCTCCAAGCTTCTTCGTTCTAGGCCATAACCTTCTGTTCCTTCTTCCCCAATGTCTAGAGCCTCCCCTACTACCTTTGCGCTACCCATCGTTTGATTTTCCTATAAATCCAAAACTTGATCCACTTGGGCCTCCATTACTTGCCATATTATGGGTTTTGCACACATCCTTGCACCAGTTTAGATGGTAACATTACCTTGAACACCTCCTACCCACCTAGAAGAGTTCCAATGCTACTTAATTTCCCAATGATATCAACCAAATATTGCTTTTCAATCACATATTGCTAGTTCAAGTGTATTTTCACCTTTATAATGTCTCTCGTTTCACAAACACCACCTAGGATCATAATTGTACCCTTAACAAACCATCCTCTCCTAATATCACTCCATGATTTCTTGATGTCATACAATCTACAAAAATTCAATTCCCATCCTTCTCTATTAGAATTCCATCACTTTCGTTTGAAGTTCACATGCCCTCTAGATCATATTTCCCTTATCCTTCTCCATGATAAATTCAAAGTCATGTCAAAGGGATTCATCCTACATATATTATTTAATATAAAAACTATCGTGTCCAAAATACCACCCAAAACCTTGATTGCAGTATTAATAATTTGTCCTCTTTTGATATCACTTTCAATCTCTTGATGCCATGCAACCTACAAAAATTCCATTCTCATTCTATGCTAACATAATTTTATCTCATCCCTTTAGCATTCATATTCCAACCATATCATAGTTCCCTTATCCTTATCCACGTTTCATTTAAAGTCCCATTAAAAGACTTCATTCTAGACTTGCACATTAACAATGTTATCAACATCTTGCATGTGTCATCATCCACTTTCCCTCTTATCCATCTGCTTCAATGTGCCAAATTTCTCACCAAATGTCATTTGTGCATTGAATTTAGGGTTTTTGGGATCCTCATACTAGAGAAGATATGGGGGTAGAATGGGCCCCTAACTTTCTCAATGGGCTTAATCATGGGGGAGGAAAGAAAAATATGTCCTCCCCTATTCTTAAGTTCCAAGCTTCTACTTGACTCCCTCGTTGGCTAGTTTGTTATCCAAAGAGTTAAGTCTTCTATACACATGAAAACCTATTTTTTAATCAAACTATCTACTTATGCTCTCTAGCCTAACATGAAGATTTGGATAATTTCACTCTTGAATCATTATTATCTTGCTTATTAGTCTAATTGTTACCCATGAGTCCCCTACCAGAATTACTTGCCTCTTGGAATGATCTTTGATAAATTTGAGGCGTAACCATAATGTGAGTTATTTAGCTTGATTATTGGTTGCCCTTCCTATGTTCCAAACATATTTAGAACTCTCTTGTTCATTTGAGTATACTACCACCCCTCCCACTACTGCTTACCCTTCTTTATTGAATATTCACCTACATTCTTTAAGTATGATTCTTCAAATTATAATAGTCACATAAATTAATATACATAGATATAATATTTGAATTCTTGAAAAATACCATGTTTTTAGCACAAAGGATTTACACGTCTTCCTCATAATTAGTTGTTAAAAGCACCTCCCAATGGAATAATTGAATATAATAATACAAAATAAATATAAAAATGTGAAGTTGAAATAATTCATTAGGGGAATTTTGAGGTTTAGAATGGGCCTTTAAAGAAAAATAATAAAATGAAAGTTAAAATAATAATATAAGAGGTATGTATTTTTAAAAGAAATGAAATAAAATAGTATTTATTTTATTTGTATGTTAGGCTTATCTCCTTATTGGTTTACTCAAATTTCAAGTGCAGACACAAATTGAATGTGGAATCAAATTTCAGATATAACGAGGACCCACTTTGCATGCTTTTGGGTAGAATCACACAAAAAATATTCAAAATACATGAAAAAATGTGTCGTTTCATGTATTTTTAATTTTTCAATGAGGGTCTACTCAAAGGTATGCAAAGCGGGTATTTGTTGGATGTGGAATTTGATTTTCCATCCAACAAGTGTATACACTTGACATTTGAGTAAACATACAAAGAGATAAATTGGAAATATAATTAAAAAATAGTCTTATTCTTTTCCCTTCAAAAATATTTACCCATGGAAATGGCATCATTATTTGAATCTTATCAGTTTTTTAAAAGTTGATTGTATTAATATGTTTTTCTTAAGGCTAGTTTTTTACCAGAAAATTCCCCTAATTCTTAGACTTATAGCTTGTAATAATAATAATAATAATAATAATAATATGGCACTCACATGAACATGTTAGATGAAAAAATGGCAATGGGGTAAGCAAGAACATGCTTGCATTTTTACGAACATGCACACAATCCTAGGAAAGCATGCATATGCATGTCCCTAGTTTTTTATCTATAACATTCTTGAAACTTCAACCAAGTACACCAAGTTAGTTCTAGGTAGTAATTCTACATAATTCATGCATGTTCCAAAGAAAGAATGTGAACATGCTCCTATGAATATGCATGTGCTCTTTGAACATGTGGGTGTTCATGTGGGGAAACTTTTATAAAATTCCCATGGTTGATCTACTTCACCAATAGAATGTACCATGTGTTTTGAGCGATATTGAGCAAATTTGGGAGATATTGACAAATCACTAAAAAACCCTCTTAATATGGTCTTCAATTGATTCCAAGTAACTATTTTGATGTTGTCACATCTTTTTCTAATTTCATAATGCATTTAAATGATAAAAAATAAACCTAAATTTATTTATTGCACCGAGAGACGTTGTATACCCAGTATGGGAGAGATGTCATAGTGGTGTGTTAAATAGTGTTAGATCAAAAACTAATTAAAAAAAAAACGTAATGTCAGCTCAACTAAAAAAGGAATAAAATTAATAAATCGATTCAATTCAATTTGATATATTGTAATTGTGTTTTATTAATAAAATTACAAATAACCTTGTGAATAATAATAATAATAATAATAATATGGCCCATGGGAATAACTCAATTGGAAATCGTCATGTTAAGAAGTATTATGTAAACTATGAGATTCAAGGTTAAAATCATTGTGGGTCAAGCCAACAATAAAATAAAAATAATAATATGCATATGCATATCACATTAAAATAAATTTAAATAATAATGACTCATATTTTCTATTTCAGAACATATAAATAATAAACATATAATTAGAAATAAGAATATATATATATATATATATATATATATATATATATATATATATATATATATATATATATATATATATATATATATATATATATATATATATATATATATATATATATATATATCCATTTTACCATATAAATTAAAATAATGTTTCATATTAGTAATCAACATCATATTTAGATTTAATTAATAAACATACAAAAAATTAATACATATAGTAAACTATATTTCTAAGATAGATACACACACACACACACACACACACCACATTGAAAATTTAAAAAAAATGTCAAATGCATATATATGTAACTATATGTATTATCAATATTTTAATAAAATTAAAAATAAGAATATTTAAATAAAGAGATGGAAATTTATATAAATATAAATGATATTATTAAGAACAAGCATAGATCCATCTTAACTCTAGATCTACCAAGTGTCAAGAGGAATCAATTTTTTTGAGATGCAAACATTTCCTCAAGTTTTGTACTCAAAAAGAGGTTTGCTTCTTGAGATATTTGATCCTTCTTGGCACTTGGTAGATCTGGAGTTAAGATGGCTCTGTGTTGATCCCTTATTAAATTTTAACACATTTAATTACCATGAAGCCTATAGAAAACCCAAACTCAACATCACTAGAGGAAGACACATCAAACCCCAGCCCACAACCAAAAAATATAAATATGGAAATATATTCAAGGTTGAAGTCTCCTAGAACCCTTGTGGAAGACTTATGAAATAACATAGAGTCTTCATAGTTGTCACTAGCCACTTCCACAGACACCATTGCTTCTTCCATTTCAAATTACCAAGGCCAAGTAACTTACATTTCTGATTATATTGAAAGAATGTATGAATATTATATGACATGGTTAGATAAAAACAAGTTGGATACATAAACATTTCAAACAAATGGTTGATGACATTGTTATTGAACTGAGAAATAGGTTATAGACACCATTCAGAAAGAGATGCATATGTATGTATTGGTGAAACTACCAACTATTTTTATACAACTCGATGGATAGGTGCTTTATAATATTTCATAAATGTCCTTGTAGTAATAATAAGGTGCCTCTCTATTTCCTTGGAAAATTGTAGAAATTTCTTATTTTAGGTCAATGTGGTAACTAATTTAGCATTAGTTAATTCTAGGGGTGGTTTGTGGGTCGACATAGGGTAAAGAAAATGTAAGGAAAGACCCAAATATAGGTTCTCTTCCTCTTAGGTGAATTCATAACCTCGAGGTCAACATAATCCCATCATAGAAAGCATCAACTAGATATAAGCATTCAAATCTACCTTGACCCATAGCCTCTTGCAAGACAACATTTTAGTAGCATTATTCCTGTAGGAGCAACCTAAAGGTGATGTTGAGATATGGATTAGGTCTTCAATCTATATAGTCAAGGATCAAATAGGAGAGGGCATATGGATATGCTAGGCATTCCCATTGTATTTCATGTGATCTTCAAAAACGCTTGAGTTGTGCTTGAGACCACTAAACCTGAGACTTTCATTAATGGGGTTAGTATCTTGACCATATCTATCTTCTTCACTAGTGTGTGTGTGTGCTTTGTGTGATTCACAAACTCTAGAGATTGGTTGTTATGTCCACGAAATATTTATACTAGGCAGAACCATTGGAAGCGATCACTTCCTATCAGCTCAACCACAAAGCCTGACCCTGATATTGTCAAGAGAATTGAACCTGTGACCTCTCAATGGAAAGGTCATTTAACAACGAGGATTCGACCAATTAAGTTAACCCTCATGGATATATATATATATATATATATATATATATATATATATATATATATAGAGAGAGAGAGAGAGAGAGAGAGAGAGAGAGAGAGAGAGAGAGAGAGAGAGAGAGAATGTATTGCGCATTTATTTCTATATCAAATGATATGATGTTTCCAGTTGCTACGTTGAAATAGTAGGCCCTCGAAGTAAATAGATATGTTAGTGTTAACTTCCACTAATGATACAAAAATAACAACAACCTTATTTAGTGTATATCAAATTCAAGTATGTTAGAGGAAGCACTACCATGCATTCCTACCATATCGCTTTGATATATATATATATATATATATATATATATTTATATATATATATATATATATGTATGTATATATCTGAGGGAAGATTTAATGTCACACTCCAACTCTTCCAAAATTATTTTGTTTGGAATTACACAAGAATCAACCCTTTCTCTAAACTATTTTCTACAAGCATGTTCAAAATGACTTTTGATAAAATCACCATAGTGATTTTCATTTTCTCTAGTAATCTCACTGATCTACTACAATTTTGTTACATGCATAAGATAGTTTTTTTAATACAATATGTTTATGAGAAATAAACTATAATTCTGCTGCAATATTTCTATAGGTTGTAGTTCCATAAAATGATGAGCCATGTCCACCCACGATTGATAGATCAACCCCTTCCTATTTATCTTGTGTCAAATTATATTTTGTTTAAATGTGAAATTTGTTATGCTATTTTGGTTGAATTTATTTTTTTTGTACTAATAAAAACACTATAAATGTGAGTGAAAGTTTGTTCATTGATTTTCAAGTTAACCATACTACCATAATACCATTCACCACTATCATATTCCCCTCATGATTTATCATAGGCTATTAGTTAATCATAGTCATTGAATACACTAATCCAACTTTTTGGATGCCACTTTCTACCCTTAGGGTGCTTCCATCCATTGTACAACCCATGGGGGCTTATCACTACCCGCCCCAACACCTTTTTCATCCCATCCATCCATAGTGGTTACGCTTGTAAACTGGCCACTAGTCCACCTTATTGTTGCCCAAATCATTTCATCCATTGTGGATGTACTACTCACTCTCATGCATTGTCCCCTTTCAATCTTATACTATCTATAAAATAGTTGATGTTGTAGCAAATAGTGGCTTATGCAAACAAGTGATCCACCTACTATGATTCTTTGTTGTTGCCTAATTTTTTTCACAATGAGAGAATTCATTGATGAATTTTGAATGTATTGCAAATGGATTTGATCTTAGATATTTTTATTTAAATTTCAGAATTTGATTCTTATAATTGCTACAAAGTGGCGTAGTAAAGAGATATGGGTCATAAAAAAAAGTGACACCCTTGCAACTGATAGTATCATCTATGGTAATTTTTTTTGTATCGACTTACAAAGTATCAATTTCTAAATATGCTAATTCATTGTGTAAATAAATTATAAGAATGTTGTTTCATTTTCTAGTCTATGAAGAGACAAACTACACCTATATGCAACTCAATCTCTTACTTTGAGTAAGAGGATAAAGATCAACTTTTACGATGTACCTTATAATGGCAAGGGTAACGATGGTCAATCAGTGCCATTTTGTATCTGGGAAGCAATACTCCATTCTTCCATGTTTGAGCATGAGTTTCATTTGTCAAAAATGTATAGTGAACCAATTTATATATATATATATATATATATATATATATATATATATATATATATATATATATATATATATATATTCAAACTTAACTCAATTTTACCTTTTTACAAAATGGCATGGGTGCACAAACACATGGCATGCACGTGCGCACACACACACACATAAATATTTCATAGCACATGTTATATGAATTGAAGTATTTGTTTATTTTATGTTAATGAATGATTATAATGATGATAGTGATGATAGTAATGATGTTATTCAATGTGAATCACTTTCTTTATCTTATTATGTTGCACTCAAGTTCAATGTCATATTCCTCAAATGTGCCTAAAAGAGAAATAATTTAGGTATATTGTTGGATCCTTTAAATCACCTATCATAGGTAAATTCCTTTTTCATTCATTTTTTAACATTTTGAAATACTTAAATGATCTAGATTGGATCATTATATTATTTTTCATCCATCTTGATGCTTTTCAGAGTGCAAAAATTGGAGGAATTGGCTCACGGGACCATTTTTACCGACAAGACCCAGAATGGAAAATTGGGCTCTAAAACATTTTCGGATAATTTTCAGGCATCAAATGATGTTTTTTGGGGGTAAAATATTTCCATTTTGATGCCACACATATTTTATACATTCTACATACAGAGACTCGTCCAACAATGTAATAATCACATCAATCGGAGTTCATATGCAAAAGTTATGCCACTCAAAAGTTGACCTTCTTGTTCTCATCACCATAATTTGAGAGGATGTCACACCAGACCCTATTATCCATGGAAAATGGGTTAGCCACGTGATTACGATGAATAAGACTCTAGAAGATTCCATATTGTAGCTCTAGTTAATATTTTAGGTAGTCAAACCTAACCACTAGTAGGCTATCTGGCTTTGTTGTAACTAGGCCACTAAGAGGAAATGGGGTTCCATTCTTTCGAGTGCATTTGTTCGATAGATGAGAAAAAATAGTCGATATTGTTAGGGTATAGATCACACAAAGAGGATTTTTTCACTATAGTATCCCATGGGCCATAGGCCAGCCATACTTCTTTGTGCTCGCAGCCATTTTCTATCTAGAGAAAGGGAGTAGAGAAACCTCACCTTCTAGCTGGGGTTTCTCCTAAAAGGGTTTCTTGGGTCATATCTTATGTAAAATTATGGTTTGTGAGTTTTTATTTCATTTTTCTCTATTTTTTGTAATGCATAAGAAATTAATTGTAGCTACCCCTCCCATCATTTACCCACTTTTACAAGATCCTAGGGTAAATGTGAGTTTGGGTGCTACAATGACATGAACCGGCATCCAAGTTCCAGTTAAGGAAGTGGGGCCTACAAATTGAACACTTAATGACATCCTACAGGGACTACAAATCACTTAGGAGCTGAATAACCACCCCATGTGATCAATCCCTGATATGTAACCCTTTTTCACTAACCTAACACCCAAATTGCATGCACAAGGCAAGAGTGTGGTTATGAGCCCCCAACCACATGCAAAAGCTTGTGTCCATGTGATTATGACCTAACTACTTCATTTTTGTGCAAGTGGTTCTATGATCTGAGCCACCTTTTTAGGCTAGCCTCCAGAACACTTCCTAGAACTTGATGTAACTTTCCATAATCGTAATTAACATTTCAACAATGCCAAATATTCAAACTTGAAGCCATAGATTGACCTATATTTTCTAGAACATGATAGACATTTCCTCAAACATATGGTAAACATATAAGTTATAAGTCATGAATGCATATCTGATAATAAATATCTGAACTTCATGTTAGAATCACCGAGAAGATGTAATTCCCTCTTAAGTAGTTGCAATAACACTTGTTAGCCCATGCATTCATCAACCATTCAAATACTCATAAATCATGAATAAGATCCATAGCTAGAGCACATCATAGAACCATTCTTATAACCAACATATAACCAGAATATTAACCATGTAAAATTGGTCATCAAATCAACACAATAAAAGGTACAAGTTCTCATAGATTACTATAGGAAAATAGCTCTTATTAACATATGCAAAATCCGACCAAGTCAAGGACTTCCACGTACCATCTAACCATCTATTATTGGGCTGAACCAAATATTTCTTTCAGCAAATTACCCCCGTTTCATATTCCAAGCATCAATGTGGGATCTCATGGGATAAACCAAGACATGAAAACTAGGGAATCTAGACTTTAAACCACCTCCACGCTCAACCTATCGTGATCTCACCTAAACCGGCCCAAAAATCACAAAACCAAACCAATCTTGGAGGCCTCAGAATTTCTTCACCATAACTTAAGGAATTTTCCTGTCTCCACCCACCTTTTGAGGGTTTCCCAGAGAAAACCATCTCCACCCCCAACCCTTGGGAATTTTCCTGAGACTACCTCACCTAGTTCCAAAACCTTCCAGAAATCCAAATCTCAATCGAGAATGAATCCCATCACATCATGGTTATCTAGAAAATGGCAAGGCAAGGCTGAAACCATTTTCAAACCAAGAAAAACCCATGCCAATGATAGAAAATAAACCAAATAAAAAATTGCATGTACCATGCATTCACACCTCAGCTAGGAAAGCACACATGCAACCTGTTACATGAAAAATCCTCCTAATGAAGTTGTTGATATGAACTTCTCCTTGCCTTCCTTTGCTTTCCTTTTTCCAAATCCAAGTGAATGCTAGAATGCTCCAAGAATCCTCTTAGTGTGCAAGAGTGTATGGGAGAGAGAATGAAAGGAGATAGCCAAACTTGACTGACAAAAGTTGTGAATTGATCCTTTCATTCCTTTTTATTATTGCTGTCTCCTTTTTCTTTCATTTTTCCTCTAATTTCCTTAGCATGCAAATTTTTGTCCCTTCACCTTTCTTTTCTCCTATTTTCCTTTATTTTCATAATTAAATGCAAATTATTGCCTTTTCTCCTTTTCCAATGCCTTTTCCAATTTCCATGGCCATAAATAAACAAAAAGTGATGCCCACTATAGTGTTTTCCAAACATTTAGCTTGAAATACGTGTCTCATGACCTTGGTCTTATTTTCCTTTATTATCCTTTATTACATGAAACTTTAACCCGGGGTTGTTACATTAAATATAATCTATAGATCCATAAATATGAAGAAAAATAAAACCCTAATAATGCATATTTTGCATTTTTAAATATAGTTTTAGCAGATCTGTTGTGACGAACTGTCTAGTGGAGTATCTAGGGAAGTTTACAGATCATTAAAATTTTATTAATTAAAAATATGAAACCCATCATCAAACACGCTCACTCTTTAAGGAGGTTGTGTAAGTCTTATTATGACTTATAAATTGTTGTGGATATTCCATTGGATAGTTAGCCACAGTAGATCTAATAAATTTATATTGAAAATCTAAAATCTATAGTATGAGGGTTATTTTATTAGACATTTGGATTTACCAATTTATTATTTTTATGCATGTAACATATAAAATATAAAATATAGAGACATAAAAAAGTACAATAATCACAACTATAATAACACAAGATATTACTTGGAACACCCTTTCGCAAGAAAATCCAACTGGAAGGTGAGGCTACTCTACTGTCTCTTTCTCTCAATGCAAATGGATGAAAGTAAAAAGGAGTGAGACAGAGACCTATGGTCTAAGGGTTACGACAATGCAAAAACCCTCTCTATTTTTTCTCTTTATATCCACTCTCATCTACTCTACTCATTTATGGAACACAGTGCACTTGAATAACATGGAACTCCTCTTCCTTCTAATGGCTCGATTATAACACAACTTGATAACATACTAGTAGTTAAGTATGAGTCCTCCAAATATTAAGTAGAGTTACATTATGGAATATTGTAGGGTATTTTTCATCATGATCACATGGATAACCCATTTCCATGAATAATGGGGGTTGAAGTGGCATCCTCTTGAATCATGGTGGTAAAAATAGGAAGGTCAACTCCCGGGTGGCATAAGTTTTCCATAAGAACTTGGTTAAGGTGATTCTTGTGTCACCAAAAAGATATTAGTGTGTAGAATAACATTAGGAGTGAATAACTTAAGTGGAAATGTTTTACCCATAAAAAAATATGTTTGGTGACTCAAAGTACTTGTAACACCCTCCTCCCAAATCTGTTGGGTTGCGTTATATTCTTTCCACGACTAGCCCTAGTAGTTAAATTGGGGGGCTAGAGGGGGGCAGAGCTCCCCCTTCATTGCATCAGGCATAATGGGGGTCATAGGGGGCGTAGTAGCGTCCCCTGTCGAGGGTTTTGAGGGGGGCACTAACCCCCCTCTACGAGGTCTGTGGCAACACCCCAGGGAATTTTTTTTGGGACCCTATATTAGGTGGGCAGACTTACCATGGTTTTGTGCATAGATTTCACACATGTTTTTGGATGTGATGGTTTTCAGCCCATGGTATTTTGTAGATCCGGTCAAGGGAACTATGGTTATGTTCTAATCCAGGGTTAATGGATTGGGGTTTATGGATGCCTAATCCAGGGTTAATGGATTGTGGTTTATGGATGCTTTGGCAATGTATATATATATATTGTAACATTGAAAGGAACATAATAAAAATCAATCTGGTAGTCCCAGTTTTATGATCTAGGGGAAAATCTTTGTGTATATTTGTTTTACGTGTTATGCTCTCACCATTGTTTATTTTCTAGTTTTAGAATTTATATGCAAGTAATCTCTATACGGGGTTAAAACCTACAAAATCTACCCAAGCAACCAGCCAGCTAGGGTAAACATGTGACGAGAGGCCACTATGACATGATTCGAACACCAAAATCATGTTAAGGAAGTGGAACTGATGGAAACACACCATGCAACCTTCGATAACAAGATTAGGACCCTAAGGAACCAAACCAACCTTTCTACCAACCAACCCCTAGTCTCACTAACATTTTGGACCACTTTACCCCTCGAAGCTCCCATGTTATAGGTCTGTAAGCATCCAGGAGGCTCTTGATGCTCTCATCATTGTTTATTTTCTAGTTTTAGAATTTATATGCAGGTAATCTCTATACGGGTTTAAAACCTACAAAATCTACCCAAGCAACCAGCCAGCCAGGGTAAACATGTGATGAGAGGCCACTATGACATGATTCGAACACCTAAATCACGTTAAGGAAGTGGAACCGATGGAAACACACCATGCAGACCTTCGATAACAAGATTAGGACCATAAGGAACCAAACCAACCTTTCTACCAACCAGCCCCCGGTCCCACTAACATTTTGGACCACTTTACCCCTCGAAGCTCCCATGTTATAGGTCTGTAAGCATCCAGGAGGTTCTTGACGCTCTCATGACAAGGCATGCCAATGCCCAGGGACTATTTTTCTCAGTGTTGTGCCAGCATCCCTAGGATTTGAGCCATTTTTTTAGGCCCAAAACCCAGGTCACTGCCCAGCACTGCCCAGAATTGAACATGACACCTTCAAAATAATAAGATAATAGGGAAATGACAATACACATGCAATTAATTGAATAAGACCTTGACTGGACCCCTACTAGCCATAATGGGCATTTCATCAAACATATCAAGAATATGTAATCTACAGGTGTAAATAACATATCTGAGCATAGGGGTCTCATACTAAGTTGAGAATCACTAAGAAGCATTGATGCTTAGACCCATTGGCTTCCATTTTGTCCATTAGGTCATAGATACATTCTTCATTCAATTAAAAGTAAAAACATGATGAGAGCCATACATATCTACGATCATAAAACACATACATAACCAACATAATAGCAACAGAAATACTAATGAAATCACAACGATATGATCCACATATAAACTAGTATAATACTCATAGAAATATAAGGAGAAATAACCTTGTATTGATGATGCAAAATCCAAACTTGGGATGGGACTTCCACGTTCCACCCAACCATAGAATGGTTGATCCAAATCTCTCTTCAAACATTCACCCCCGTGCCATATTCCAAGCATGAATGTGGGAACTCATAGAACACATCAATCTAAAACCATCCAGGGCTTCCAGAGGCCATCCACCTCAACCCTTCAAATAGTGACTCCACCTCACAATCATACATCACAAAACTATCATTGGATTGGTCTCTATCCAAGCCTTCCAAGGCTTCAAGAGCATTTGTTCCAACCAAGTCTTCTGGGACTAGTAGCTCAACCCACAATTGTCGTCAGGCTTCCAGAGCATTTTTCCAACCAAGGCTTCCAGGACTAGTGACTCAACCCACCAAGGGATTATAGAGAATTTGTCCAAATAAGGCTTCCAGGACTAGTAACTCAACCCAAGCTATTATAGGGCTTCCAAAGCATTTGTCCAACCAAGGCTTCCAGGAACTAATAACTCAACCCAAGATAAGGAAACGTGAGAACCAACCAAAATAAATAAGGAAATAAACCCACAATCTCCATGGCTATCCAGGAAATGGAAAGGCTTGGCAATCCACTATCAATCCAGGAAATCTTCCATGCCACTGACAGATGACCAATAATCCACATGCATATTCCATGCATGCCAAAAACTAGTGAGGAAAAATTACATCCAACTTGGTACCTACAAGAAAAATCCATTGTAGCTGCTGATCTCGATGTCCTCTTGCGCTTTCCCACTCTTCCTATTCCTTCTTGCTTCAAAACCCAAGTATGTGACACTCTCCAAGTAGGGAAAATTCTAAGGATGGAAATTTATCTTAAATTTTAAAAACCTTGGTGAACCTCACTAGTCCCTAATAAACAAACTATGAAATGTTTGTTGATATCCTTTTAAAAATATTCAATTTTATGATGATTTTATATATAGTCTCTATAAAAGGTTAGCGATTTCAAAGGTAAAATATTGTTGTACTATAAAATTTGGGCGAATTATTTTTAGAAAAAATGGAAATTAGCAAATCTTTTTGTTCAGAAAAGTCATGGAAAATTAGCCCATTTGCGAATATTAGCCCCTAAAATTTCCTTGTCTCCAAGAGTGCTTCAAGAAAACTCTATGTGTCCAAAAGTATGAGTGAGAGAGAATAATGAGAGAGCTCCAAAATTGAATTGACAAAGGGTTATCAACTGATCCTCAGAATCCTTTTTACAAATGAGACCTCTATTTTCTTCATTTTCCATTATTTTCCTTCAATTTGCTCCTCACATGCAACCTATGACCTTTCACCTCCCTTTTTTCCTAATTTCCATTATTTTCATAAATAAATGTGCCAAAATTCCGTTTTTCCTTTCCAAAGCCTTAGTCATTGCATTTTTCAATTTCCTTAGACATTAATAACCAAATGAACACCCACACTAGGATGTCTTGCCCAAATTTTAGCTCGGAATAAGTGTCCCATCAACCGTGGTTATTATTTTTCCTTTATTAACTTTTATTACATGGATTTGTCCCTAGGGCTATTACAGAACACCATCCTCAATGTTCAATAACACCTATAACCACAAGACTGATGTAAGAAAAAAATATTTTCGATGGAGCTTTATAACTTAGCTCGTTGCAGTATTTGCAATGATCAACCTGTTGAGAAACAAACCAACATGAAAACATAACAACCATAACATCATAATGACATGACACCCATACCTCTTATTGAAGCTTTATAACATATCCTATGGTGGTATTTACATCCATATACATATGTACACATAACAAACATCATCAAAATATATACCAAAACATATACCAAGACATATACCGAAACACCATGCCAAAACTGCTTTGCCTCAACTGGAAAAAAAGGAAGGATACATAGCCCACATCTGATCTGCCATCTCCCATGTAGCTTGATAGGGCCCAAAGTGCTTCCACTACACCTTAACTTTCTCAATTGCTTGGTTACACATCATGAGCACCTTTTCTGCAATATACATTGAGGCTCCAACTAGAATTCTCCATATGGTTCCACCTGCAATAAAAACCATTCAATCACTTGATCAACATCTTTAACATACTTCTTAAGCAATGACACATGGAAAACATCAAGGACTTTCACTATCAGAGGTAGTGCAAGTTGATAGGCTACTAGCCCAATCCTCTCAACAATATTGAGAGGTCCACAAAACCGTGGTGCCATCTTGGCACATGATCCAATCTGCAAGGAGATCTTCTTTGGTTTGATGCGCAAGTACACATGTTCCCTAGCCTGGAACTCCTTGAACAACCTGTTCCAATCTACATAGCTCTTCTTCCTATCCTGTGTTACCTTT
Source organism: Pinus tabuliformis (assembly GCA_031772625.1). Taxonomy (NCBI): domain Eukaryota; kingdom Viridiplantae; phylum Streptophyta; class Pinopsida; order Pinales; family Pinaceae; genus Pinus; species Pinus tabuliformis. The sequence continues at coordinate 488,452,140 of CM062807.1, read as the reverse complement.
AAATTTTTCTTAATTACCTGCATTTCCTATTCCACAAGAATGCATTTCTTGTGGAGAAGCATTCTTCACGTTAAGATATCATACTAATTTATAGAGAAATACAAATTAAGGACAAGAAAGGGATGGATGAGGAAGAGATGATGGATCAAATGAGGTGGTGATGGGATGGTAAGTATGTGAATGGGGGCTTGCATACTCTATCATCAAAGGGCCAATGCTTATAGGTGGTTTTCCTTTATCATTTCATGGCAGTAATGAATTAACCCTCTGAATAAAATGTTAGGAGAAGACACTATAGAGACCACCTTTATTAATATACCATAAGGATTTTCTTTTAACATGGTCTTGTAATCAGAGTATAATTATTTTTATTATGAGTGGCGAATGGAAGGCAAATGGAAGGATAATTATTTATGAAAGATTAAATGAATGGAATGAGAAATGGTTAATCATTAAGTTTCTTAAACCTTCTGATGAATTAGAGAATATTAAGCCAAGTTTTACCTCAAGTTTTACCTATATTGTTGATGTGCTTGGTGCTGGACGATGAAGTGGAGGATGGAATGGTTGGAGCTGATTTGACCGTTAATTTTGTCTACTGAATAAGGATGAATGAATAACTAAAGGGCTGAAGGATGAATTGAAGGTCCCTTTCTCCCCCATGCTTGAGGAGTTGTATGTCCCCAAACAACTAAGGAAAGGTGACTATTGCTACAGATGAAAATGGAAATGTTGATAAAAAGATCCAAACTACTGCAAATCTATGTTAATTTCAAAAAACCATATAGTCTTCAACCGCTACACACCCATGTGCAATCTTGCATATGTGAATAAATGGTGTCAATATCAAACATAAGAAAGAATCATTGGATTATCGACCATTGAGGAGGTTGTTAACCAATGCGAGATATCCCACCTTTGATGTTAATGGCAATCAAGACACTAGGTACATTCTACTAGCCATGAATGGATTTTTCGAAGTCAAATGGACTACAGAATTCATCCACCTAGAAACATTTATATATTTCCTTAGTAGATGACAAGGACACCTGCCATTAAGGTATGGATGCTCCTACGTACCTTATCTAACCCTAAATTTGATCCCAAATAATATGTTGATGTTGATGGTACAAGGCTTGTTGGCAAGTGGTCTTTAAGAGATCCCACATCAACCAAATCAAGTATAAACATAATGACTTGAAACATACATGATTTAAAGAACTCATAAAAATTTACAAACTTTATTGGGAACTTCTCCTACCACTTACTTGGTTTTCAAGAAAAGTCCCTATCCAGTTGTGCCAAACAAGCTGGTTTTCACAAAGGACTTATTTTTCTCTTTACTATTTTCATTTATTTGTTTATTACAATACTAACTTTCCTACTCTACTAGAGAAAAGACGTCCTCCTTCAAGTGAAGGAGAACTTCCAATGAATCCATGTGATCTGTCATCTATAGGATTCACTTTTCACTAGCTCAGTCAAAGGGACTAATATTTTCAATTTTGCTATTTTAGTCTTGAGGTTGAAAGGCAGTTGAGCTTTGCTTGTTTGGATGTGATCTTCCTTAGCAAATGCAATTTGTGTATTTTTATCTTGTTTTTCAATACTTGGCATTTCATTCCATGTTTCAGCAGTTTTGTTTTGATTACTGCTATTTGGAATGTTTTGAGTGACTATTTTAGTTTGAGTTTCGAATGAAGTTATATCTACAATTTTTGGGCTAGAAGTCTATTGTGTTCCCCTAGGAAGGATTTGTAAAATTTTAGTCACAGGAGCTTCTGTTATCTTTTTAGTTTGGGTCTAGATTGATATTTTAGTGGGAGCTTCATTGTTCTTTTTACTTCTTAAGCTATACTATTTGTGAACCTCATATATGGCAGATTCATAGCCTTGTTTAAAGTCGAAGGATTCCCCAGATTCTAATTGCAATTGTTGCAGCATATACAATTCTTGTTCTTCTTGAGTAAGAAAAACAACATCTTCATTTTTTATTCCTAATAAGTTTATCTGGGTGTCATCCTCTCCTTCATGGCTTTGTGAACCCTCAGCATAGTTTTCCTGGAAGGGTGGCCTAATTTTTTGATCTGGTATAGCATTCTTTCTAGTGTTAGGGTTCTTCCTGAAGTTGGGGTTTCTTATTGGGGGTGGTTGTTGATTCTCCCACTGAGTTTTTCTTTCCATGTTTTCTAATCTATCCATTATTCTCTCTACACTCTTTGCTAAACTATCTATTTTACCATCAGAAGTGGAAGTTTCCTCTTTAATGACAACTCTCTTTTCATTTCTCATTCTAGCTTTCTTGGCTAATAGGTTGGCCTCTACACTAACAACATTACTTTGCATTTGTTCCAATGCTTCAGGGTTTCTTTCCCTTAACTGGTATGACATTTCAGTGTCAAAACCATTAGGGAATTTGATTAATGCTAGGTATGGTGGAGGCCTAAGATTAGCAGGGATTGCATTGTAGATGCTATTGAACCTAGTACAATAATCCTTAACTGGCTCATTAGGAGCTCTTCTAATGTTATCATATTCAGAAATTATTTGCAGAGGGTTTTTCTTTCTCTCCCATCTATCAATGAATAATCTATGAAAAGCAGCTAAATTTGCGATATGATTAGCAGGTAAAGCTTTGAACCATTTCTTAACATCCCTAGTTAATGTTTGGGCAAACAACCTAATTTGGACATCAGATTCATCTATCTCATGCAACTCAAAATATGTGGTCATTTTGTTCACATGTTGTTGGGCAGTATACTGACCAATAGCATCAAACAAAAATATTTTTCTTTGATAATATTCAGGCATGACATGGAGTTGTGTTGGTGAAACCAAAGGTGCATATCAGTCTGCCATGGCTTGGATTCTGGCTTGACTAGGGGGTAAAGTGTTGGTACTTGAGGAAGGGCTTGAAATAGATGGATATGCACTAGATGAGGATGAGGAGTTTGGTTGGATAGGAAGCCGATGAATGAATGGTTTAGGGGAATGGACTGTGGTGGATACAATTGGTGAGGTGGTAGTAAATGTAGTTGTATTGCAGTATTTGAATATTGTGCACAAATTTCAGAGGCAACAGCAATGAGGGCATCCAGTTCAACTGATTGTTGAAGGGAAGCATCATCTATATGGCTTATTAATGTGGAGGTTAAAGATTCTAACTTGTCAAAAGTATCCAACACAAATTTATCTAAATCTGGATGTATAGGCACCTTTTTCAACTCAATGAATTGAATAAAATTACGGTCTAACATAATTTCATGAATTGCATTCTCTGATTTAGTTCTAAACAATGAGAGATCAAATGACAAATCAAATGAAATTTCCTCTAAAGTTGATAATTCTTCGGGGAGTGAATTTTCTTTAACTAACTAGCTACTACTTGCTTCAGTTTCTACCTTTTTTGGTTTTCTTAAAATCCTGTTTGGGTCATCAACTATATTAGCAGGGTTTGGATCTGGATTTTCCCTGGTATAGTGACTCTTTTTGGGAGCCAGAAATTTAATTTCGTAATTTTTTATGAAACTTTTTAAGAACAACTTATACAAATGAATTTAGGGGACTCAAGATGAAATTTTAAGGTTTCCTTAAAGTTTTATTTCACTGAGGATCGAAGTCTCCAATATGGTCGCCAATTATGTTATCACTCCAAAATTTCTTCTAAGTTTTCAGAAAAAGAAATGATAGAGGTAACCACAAACCAACTTTGGAGATTAGGATTTAGCCTTCCTAATCTCAAAGAGGGCTCTCTCTTTTTTATTTAACTTTTTTTAGTTATTTGATTTTAGGCTAGTTATGATTGTGCTTGGGTTTTTAATTTAGATTTGGTGGTGGGATCACTTAGATGAAAAAATGTTGTCTTTTACCATTGGTCTATGGGGTCAAATGTCAGACAAACAGGACTGGATCAAGTTCTAAAAACAATGTCTACAGGGCAAGATAGCAGAGTTACTTCAGATCTCAAGGCTGGATGGTGAAGTGGTTTTCAATCGGATCTAAAGAGAAATTAAGGGTTCCTTAGACCGGATTTATGAAGAAAGTGAAGGAGGTCAACCAAGATGGGAGAGAAATTAAGATTTCTCAGATCCAGATATAAGAAGAAAACATGTAAATGATTAACTATGGAAAGCAGAGTGTACTTAAACAAATTTTGAGATAAATTTCCAGTTACTTCATTCAACTTTAGATAACATTTAAGTTTGTGAAAAACATAAGAGAATAACAAATTGATAAATGAAATACTTCACTGTAATAGCTCTACACATGAATCCTGTAATGCAATCTCTTTATTACTTGCTCCATTCTACTAACTTGAAAATTGGTAGAATAACCCTCAGTCTTATGATCAAAATAACTTTAAAAATGTATAGCAATCCACACTCAATAATTCGAATTATGAAGTATTTATACATCAATATTTTACAAAATATCCCAAACTGTCTTGGGAACTAATCTAGGAGAAAGAAAAATATTCATGCAAGAAGATAGAGACAACTATTGAAATGATGCTTGTTGTCCCTATTTATTAGTTTGTGTTGGCTTTAATATTTGATCTTTTTCCCTTTAATCTGCTTTGTTGTTTGGTTTTTACACTAGATGCTCTATTCACTCTGATCTTTCAACTGATACACTTTCACCTGATACACTTTGACCTGGCTGACATGTCAATATCCTTTTACTGTGCCCTTTACTTTTACTATACATTTTTACATTTTTATTGTGTATTCTACAGTAAATCATTTAGTTTCTCCCATGTCTCAACATCTAGTAATTGGATATTGATCATTTTCCTGAAAATTTCATCTGCCTCCGTATACATGGCAAAAGTAGGCTTATTAACAAAAAGGTGTTTTACCTCATGCTGGAGGTAAAACAAATTCTCAAAATTTTGATATAGTACCAGTAGGTATGCCCTTCATGGATGAAGTATTCACCTGATCTCTGGCCACCTCCCCGATTTTTCTGTTATAGTCCTCCTGTGTCATCAGCTTATCATTTATTACCAAGGGATTTGGTAAACTTTTTTGCCTCAAAACTTCAAATTTGACCATGAATCTGTCAATGGCCAGCTGCATGGTTTGGCACTTATCCTCTAGGTTCAACATCAAATTCCTCTTGGAGATGACTCTTTTAACTTCCAAAATTGTACTTGTTCTATTAGGTATCTCTAATTCCTGTAGCTCATACTTGTTCTTGGAGTTGAGGAAGTGAATGATCCTTATAGCTTCCTCTCACATGTCTCCAAGTTCTTCTTTGACTCTCTGTATGGCTTCTATAGCCTACTTTATTAAATCAATCTATTCAAAAATAACTTGGATAGATGGCCAAATATCATTGACAGAGTCAATGATATTGGGCCACAGTTGCTCCTTAGCCTGACCTAGAGGTTCATTCAATGTCATTTTCTTCTCCAAGATTTTGATTCATTTATTCATCCTTGTAGATTTCTGCTATTCTTCTTTGTGCATGGTTTGGGAAAGTTTGTAATTTGTTTCGAGGCTGGTCACTTTTTCCATAAGCATGTTCATCTCAGTGGTCTGAATGGAAAATTCTTCCATTAATTTGACCAACCTGTTTGATTCATCACCTGTAGACCCTATTACTGATGTAGTTGGTGTAGATGTTGGTAGTGTTGTGGCCATTGGAGCTGTGGGAGCTAAGGATGCTTCCAAAGTAGAAGGTACAACAGTGGTAACTATTGGGATGACAGTTGCAGGGGCGTCATCAAGACTAGCTTGTTTTAGCTGAATCAAGCTATCCAATTCCTTCTCCATCTCCTTTAATTGATCATTCAGTTGCAGCACTAGGTCCATCATCTCTTCATGATTGGTTTGGCTCTCCAGGACCTCCTTTGTTTATGGGTGTTGTTAGCACTTGGATTGAACCTCAGGCTAAATAAGGCACTTCCATGGTAACCATAAACCATGCTTAGCCAAGTAGCTAGCCCTCCTTGACCAGGAGAGAGCTCTCTCTGTAAGGATCTCAACCAAAATGACTGGATCAAGAAACTCATATTAGGCTAGGTATAGTAGCACAGGGTTTTGATTTCATTTTTTTGAAGGGTTTTTCTTGATTAGAAAGAGCCAAACAGTTAGGGCAAGAAAATTAGGTCAAAACTATAGGGTGTTTGATGGGGCAAGGTAGGCACAATGATCAGAACCTTTGGGTTTGATGGATGAGGTGAAAAGAAAGGTGAGGAGCTAAAAAGAGCATGTAAACCACATGGATTCTTCCTAAACTGAAGAAAACACAGACTGTGAAATGTCTACCCAAAATAGAGCGTAAAAGATATGGATTTTGCCTCTCAGACTTGTATACATTCACATAAAGGCAATGAAATGATGAAATGGAGTCAACAATACATTCTAACACATTAATACAAAAGAAAAACTCAACTAAGAATCATACCACATGGATACCAAAGAAATAGCTGCAATATTTCATTAATCTCCTCCTATAACTGATACAAAATGATATCTAATCAAAACATAAGCATCCCACTGAGTCCAACCCCTACAATGACTGAGGAAAAGAATCATATAGAACCCAAACAACTCATCCTAAGCTCAAGGAGTCGAATCCATGAGAGAAGGATCTGTTTCCAACAAAGTCTAAACCGCTAACAAGAAAATAGGGTGGACAAAGTGACTCATCCCTAATCTAAACAAACTGATACATTACACATCATAAATTTGTTTTACCTAATGAATATACCCTAGTAAGCTCTAGAAGCATCATAATTACATTCAACTTATTATTACAATGGTAAAAACATCATTCGTCATGGTAGAAGTGAAAACTGGGTCGAATCTACAAAATTTTGGGCAAAGTTTCAAATGCGCAGTGCCAAGTGCCAGCTTGCAGCTCCAAGTGCAGGCGGGCCCTTCAACTTTAGCTTCACTTTTGGAGGCTTTCTCGATGTCAAAATTGGGCTGCAATAGCTTGCTGGAAATATCTACTTGTCTACTTTCCATAACAGCTTGAATTTCTGAATTCAGATGTCATTTGCCAAGTCAAAAGCCAAATCTCCCAACACAACTCAGTGCGTAGTGCCCGGGCCAAAAAGAGGGCAGAAAGGTCATTTGTTTTGTCTTTTTTGACCTTTTGAACAACCAGGTTTCCTCCAAATGCTTATAAAATGTACAGGGTGTATGTACTCATCACTACAAACCCAAAAATGTTGACTTCTTACTGATTGGATGTGTCAAAAAAGAGCGCAACGCCCAAGGCATTGCGCGTTTTCCCTCCATGACTGTGCAAAAATTGGACTGAAAAACACAACATTTTTCTTTCAAGCTCAAAAGTGGTTCAACATGCCCAAAAAATTAGTTTTATGACTGATCAAAGGTTATAGGCATGTAGGGATGCCTCATAAAGTATGTCAAGTCTCCTCCTCTCCTCTTATTTGGTCAATTTGTCAATTTTGTCATGAGCTCTTTTGAGCTTGCTCCTTGCCACTTAGTTCCTCCATGCATAATACTTGGCCATCTTCCTTTGTATCTAAACATCTCTATTTTCTTTGTCCAAGAGGGTCTCCAAGTGTCTGTTCACCTTCTCAAGCCAAGACTCTCTGTTCTCAACTATGTCCTTGACCAATTTCTCATTTAAAGTGAGTTGCTCCTCCAATTCTGCCTCCTTTTTCATTTCAAGCTCTAAGGCTATCTTTAATCCTCTTGTTCTTGGTCTTTTTCTCTGTCCCTGTTCATCATCCGGCTCTCCATAATCTCCATAAGCCACATTAATCTGAAACCTGGCCTTCTCAGCCTCCCTCTTTGCCCTGATGTACTTGGTTTGCATCAATTCCTGCTTGACCTCTAGCTGCTTGTTCTCTTGCTCATAAAAGGAGATGATATACTTGGCCCTTTGTAAATTGGTCTCAAGCTTCCTGATTTTGGTATCCTTTTCTTTCAAGGTAGCCTGAGTGATTTTTCCTTTCTCCTCATCATTTGTGTTCACAAGGAGGAACTCCTTTTCAGTGTCATGTTTTTCATGCTGTTGTTTGACCTCTGCTTCCTCCACCATTTTCTCTTTTAATTTAACCTGTAATGTTGATGATGAAGGCAAGACCCCTCCCACTTTCCATGCGTAAACACCTACCTTTTTCCCCTCTAATAGGTGAAAGAAAATGGTTGCAAATTGTTCCTCTATGGTATACTACTCTGACCATGCTCATTGTGTACATCATCTCCCTCACTGCCATCATGCTCATCATGTTCCTCATCACTGTCATCATCTCTGTTGGGTGAACGAATGGCTACATGAAATGGTGATGTAGATGGTGTGGAGGTGGCTAGTTAAGAATGATCTATTGAGGCTGAGTGATAAGTAAGATGTGGCGGATGATAAGAAGTAGATGAATGAGTGGAGGATGATGGAGGAATGTGTGGAGCTGGTTGAGTAGGTGGTTCATTGAATATCTCATTAGCTATGAAGGTCTCCCATGAAATGCCTAGTTGATCTAAGTGATGGAAGACTATCATTTTGATAAGAGAATGATGGAAAATACTAGGCATCTGATGAGCTTGATCCCTTTTCTGAGCAAAATATGTCATCTTGTCAATACTTCTGAAAAGGTAATATGGAAAACTAAGAATTCTTACCCTAGTAAAGTGCATGAGAAACCTGATATGATATGAGTAGAGTCTAGAAAACCTACCCTCACATGTGAAATACCTCATGATTATCTTCATTAATGGCACATACTTGTCTAATAGAAAAGAGAAAGTGAAAATTCTTTTCTTGTCATTTTTAAACCTTGTTTTAAGATATGGCTCATAAAAACTGTGAGGCAGATTTCTTTGCTTGAACCATTTCTCTCCTGCATTTGGAATTCCAGTGGCATGTGATATGATGGTCGGTGATATAGTGAATGTGACCCCAGCTAAAGTGACCTGATTGTTTTAAAAATTGAGGTTGAACTGCTAGGTTAACTACTGATGAAAATTCACCCTTTCAACCCTTTGGAAAAACTCAAAACAACCCATGTACTTGAAACATGATACTGTAAGTGGTGATGCCATAAGTTCTGTGGTATTAGTGGGTTCAAATCTGATAATTCTCCCTCCCTTCTTGGCTGGAGTCCTTGAATGTCTTTCCCCTTCTTATGAACTAGTGTGACCCTCTTCTGCCATGTTTTTAAGGTGAAAATTTGAGGGACTGATATGTGGGTCAAGGTGAGTGAAATAGTGAGGGATATTGAAATAGTGAGGGATATGAGTAGAGTCTAGAAAACCTACCCTCACATGTGAAATACCTCATGATTATCTTCATTAATGGCACATACTTGTCTAATAGAAAAGAGAAAGTGAAAATTCTTTTCTTGTCATTTTTAAACCTTGTTTTAAGATATGGCTCATAAAAACTGTGAGGCAGATTTCTTTGCTTGAACCATTTCTCTCCTGCATTTGGAATTCCAGTGGCATGTGATATGATGGTCGGTGATATAGTGAATGTGACCCCAGCTAAAGTGACCTGATTGTTTTAAAAATTGAGGTTGAACTGCTAGGTTAACTACTGATGAAAATTCACCCTTTCAACCCTTTGGAAAAACTCAAAACAACCCATGTACTTGAAACATGATACTGTAAGTGGTGATGCCATAAGTTCTGTGGTATTAGTGGGTTCAAATCTGATAATTCTCCCTCCCTTCTTGGCTGGAGTCCTTGAATGTCTTTCCCCTTCTTATGAACTAGTGTGACCCTCTTCTGCCATGTTTTTAAGGTGAAAATTTGAGGGACTGATATGTGGGTCAAGGTGAGTGAAATAGTGAGGGATATTGAATGAAGTACAGGCAAGGATGATTTGAGGGTGACAAAGTCTACGAAGTGCTATAATTCTGATCAAATAGGTGATTTTGGAAACATACAAGAAAGCTTTGCTAGGGCTTTAAAATTTAGGGTGCCAACTTGCTTAATTGATGGAGAAAACGAGATGTTGGGCCACTTACTTGTTGTATGCAAGTAATAGGAGCAAAGTGGTTTTTTGGCACTCCGAGGGTTTGTGAGGCTTTACTGGTCAAACGAATAGCATCAAGTGCTAGCGCGCAACGTCCTTGACAAACGCGCCCTTCAATGCACAGGCGCGTAGCACCATTGAAATTTGCTCTAGCTCAGTTAGGCAAATGCGCCCTTCACTGCACAGGTGCGTAGTGCCACACTCAAGCATGCAATGACTCTGCCCAGTGCACAACATCCAACTGAAACACGCAATTCCTTCCTATTTTCTTCAAATTTTCACTGAGTTTCCTCTTTGCCAAGGAGAGCTTAGGGTGCAAAAGAGCTGATGAAGTTTGAAAGATGCTTTTGAAATCTTATACAGAGGATGATTTTTATTTTTTCTTAGAAAAACCCACTTTATAATGTTTGTTTTTAACTTTTTACTTTGTCTTCAAATCTCTGTTTGATGCTTCTTTGTCTTTGTCTCTTTTTAGGTGGATGATACTTTGATTGAGCTGATTCTTCAATGATTCCTCTCTTGCAGCAAGGAGAAGTTCCTTGGGCAGCTTATGGGAATAGTTATTACATAAAATGACTTGAATTACATCAAAAACATGACCTTGGAAATGAACCCTAAGACCTAATGGAGACATCACTGCCTTAACTCTAAAAATAATATAACTAAAACCATAACTGAATGAAACATGAGGATGGGTCAGCAAATATACTTGATGAGGGAAAATTAGGTTTTCTAAGAAGAAGAAGACAACCATCAGTGGATCATTTTTGGCGTGACCTAGTGGAATAATAAAGAATTTCAGTATGAGACACCTACAATGAAAATGCAAAGAGCAGATTTGATCCTTGATGGAAGTATGCATATACTGACACTAACATTGGCATTATTGGGGATGGAAGCTCCTTGGAGGTGTCAAGAATATCGTAGACCAAGTGCCTAGCTGATTGGGCCAATACGGTCAAACAAATGAAAGACTGAAAACTTTTTGAAATTTTTGAAAACTGACTCAAAACCAACTCTAGACTGACTCAAAAACCAACTAAAAACAACACAAAGCATTTAAGCTTTATAGCCTTCACTTTGGGCCCCAAGCTCAAATGACATTGTACTTCAAATCTTGCAAGGAAAGTAAACTGGTATATACAATGATAGTGAAACAACTTCAACAAGTTGCATCAGAAATAATAGTGTTTCAGGAGCCTACCATTCACCGATCCTCCTAAGCATTCTTGACCATCCATTTCCTTCAATAAATATGCATTTTGTCCTCGATAAGCTGAGATTTTATAAAGTCCTTTTCACAGATTGTCAAACTTACCATGTTTCCCTTTTTCTTTATTTCGTGCATCCCATCATAGCACTACATCTTCCAGCTGAAGCTTTTCTACCTTGGTTTTGCGGTCATAAATTTCCTTTATCTTCTCTTGCAGCCAGAAAGTATTTTGAGAATCCTCTTCCCTTGTTTGTTGAAGGTGAATCATTTGATTGATTCGGCACTGAATATCATCTTCTTCACTACCTACTTCTTGCAATAATCTCATGATCGGGACTGCAAGTGATGTAGGAAACATTGTATCAGTACCATAAACCAATTCAAAAGGTGACATACCTATTGATTTCTTACTACTCACTCTGTCGGCCCACAAAGCGTTGACAAGCTTTCGATGCCAATTCTTCTTGTTTGCCTCTAGCATTTTCTTAATAATGTTTACCAATGATTTATTTGAAGACTCAGCTACTCCATTGCCCTGCGGATAGTATGTCGTGGAATGACCCAATCTGATGTTGTACTTGTTGCAAAAATCAACCATTTTCTTCGACTTAAACGATGTTGCATTATCCGTAATAATCTTGTGAGGGCAATGAAAATGAGACAAGATATTGGACTCTAAAAATTGATTGATTACTGTGTCTGTAGCTTGCCTTGTCGAAATGGCTTCTATCCATTTGGTGAAGTAATCGGTGGCTGTCAAAATACATTTATGTTGTGCTGATGATGTAGGATGGATTTCCCCTATGAAATCAAGCCCCCACTGCTGGAAAGGTGCATTAACAACAATTGGCTTCAAAGGAAGAGGAAGCAACTTCCTTTTTCCCTGAAAAACTTGACATTCGTGGCAGCTCATGATTGTTTTATATAAATCTAAAAATAAAGATGGCCAATAATACCCTGCTCTCAAGATTTTATTAGCTATTGTTTTCCAAAACAAGTGATCCCCAAAATCTCCACTATGAAAATCATTCATTACCTGCTGAACTTCATTTTCAACCAAACAATTAAGAAGAACCCCTCCCAGATCTTTCCAATAGAGAGCACTATCCAAAATGCAGAATTTTGCAGACTTCAGTTTTAGTGATCTACCTTTACTTTTCTGTTGGGTGTGGAGCCTGATTATCTTCTATATTCAAAGGTATCGCCACATAGGACCCCAGTTCAAACGTTGCCGCCCGTAAAATATTCGCTGCAGGGGGGGTCCACGGGGGGGGGGCGGTTGCGACCTTTGGGAACCCCCCCCCTGGCGGGGGGTTTCGGGGGCAGCACCCCCGAAGCTAAAAACAACTGTAAAATTGCCTTGTAAAAGTATAGTAATTTCTAGTCAATCTGGGCCGTTCATTAGGCGGATGATCTGATGGTAGAACTTATGTTTAGTTTAGGGTTTTTTGCCCTAGAAGGCAACCCCTCTTTTTGTATGAGGGTATTGTATTTGAGGCTGTGAGATAGAAGTGTATTCTGTGAGCGAGAAACATAGAGGTGAGACTATGAGAGAAAACAATGGATATTACAGCGGATTTGCTGTAGGTTGTGTCTCTTCATTTTGCTGGATAATAGAAAGGAAGGACTGGCTGTTCGAGGTGGACGTAGCCCAAACTGGGTGAACCACGTATATCTGTGTCTCTCTTGTTTTGTGCGTTTTCTATGTTTATATTTATGCAATATTTTATGTGTTCCATTGCTCCATAATATATAATTTTCTAACATTTTCAACATTCCAGGAGGAGGAGAAAGATGTTGAAGAACATATACTATATCGGAATACCAAGGTGAGTTGAGAAACATTTCTGATACTTGAATGAGTGTACCACCATATTCTTCATCTCACTTTGCTGCAATAAGATTTATGTCTAGAGCATGAAGATTCGACTCAACCATGAGCTTTGCCAAGCCTTGACCTTTGATTAGTTTCGTGGGCTTAATCTCAAGATCATACTCTAACATCGCTACTATCCACTTACCTCTTCTTCCTTCCAGATCAATTTGCACGAGGACATCTTTGAAAATTGCGTTGGAAACATATGCTATGGTATGCGAATGCAAAATGTAAACTTGAAAATCCTTCAGTGCCTTTATAAGAGCCAAAGCTTATTTCTCAATGATGTTATAGCGAAGAGCAGCATATATGATAGTCTGACTAAAAAATGCCATGGGTTGCTCCACTTGATCCTTCTTTTGCATCAACATCACAGCCAAAGTATGCTCAGACGCAAATGAAAATATAATAAAATCACGAATATCATCAGGACTGATCAAAATAGGGGCTGTGGTCAAAGCAAGATTTACCAAGTTGAAATATTTCATGGCATCCTATGTCCATTTCACAATGCTTTCCTTCTTCAACATATTAGTTAACTCACACAAATGCTCAACCAAATTTGGTATATATCTGTGTAAGGAGTTCATATTACCGTTGAAGGCTTGGATCTCTTTTTTGTTGCACAAAAAGTCTATTTGCTGAATTGCCTCCACCATAGAAGGATCAATATGAATACCATCTTTGGAAATTATATGACCGAGGAGCTTACCTTCCTCCATGGTGAAAATACTCTTCTTTGGATTTAAATAAATCCCGAACTCCCTACATTTCTGAAAAACAATCCTCAGGTGGTGTAAATGCTCATCATCAGAACCAGAAAATATTGTCAAGTCATCTAAGTAAACCACTAAGAAAACATCCTTCTCATTAGCGAAAGCTATATCCATGGCCCGCTGAAAAGTGGCCCCGACATTCTTCAGCCCAAATGGCATCTTGGCATACTGAAAAGTCCCCCATGGTGTTGTGAAGGAAGTTTTGTCTTGGTCTTTTTCGTGCACCAAAATCTTATTGTAACATGAGTAGCCATCTAGTAGTGACACCCATGATGCTCTAACTACTCTTTGCGGAATGTGGTCCACCTTAGGAAGAGGATAATTATCTTTGAGGGACACTTTATTTAGGTTCCAGAAATCAATGCACAACCTTATCTCTCCAGTCTTTTTTTGTACTGGGACCAAATTCGAAACCCAATAAGAGAATCTAATTGGAACAATGATACTAGCTTTAACGAATCTATTTACCTCTTTCTCGATGGATGGAAATAGCTTTGGGGTGATTCTCCCCAACTTTTGTCTAAAGGGTTTTTTATTCGGCTTGATAGGAATGGTGTGCTGAATGATGTTCTTGTCATACACTTTCAAATGTGAGTAATCCCACGCAAAAACATCAGAAAATTCAGAAAGCAACTTAACATACTTAGCCTTTGACTCAGGAGATAATGTTTTTGATAACTTAACAAGCTTGGGCTTGTCCACTATCCCAATGTTTACATCTTCAACTCCTTTGTCGGTAGGAACCAAGGTTTCTTTTCTCGCCACATCATCTTGATCAAGAAACTCCTCTAAAGGTATAAGACCTCTAGGAATAACATTATCCTTCAGCTGTAAAACATCCATCTAATTTACCTCAATGTCTTGTTCATCGGAATCACAAACATCATCAATGAAAGCATCTTTAAACTTCCCTTCATTCTGAAAAAAGGAATTAATTTCATTGTCATCGCAGGAAACCTACCAATATCTCAAATTATCAGGAACAGTAGGCCTATGTTTGACATGAATTTCAAATTTATTGCTAGAATTCATTGGAATTTTCAGATTGCTCGCTGTTGTAGCAAGTGAATCAACAATGATGTTTTTACTTCTTGACACCGCTATCAATGTGTATTCTGGAAACATCTTCAAGATATCTAGGGTTGCGTTCCTATAAGCTCTCATCCGCAGATGCTTCACTTGATATTCTCCTTTGACTTATTTAATCACTAACTCTGAATGACCATAAACATAAATCCTTTTCGCACCAAGCTTCTTCAAAATTTTTAGACTCATAATCAATGCCTCATACTCCACTTCATTATTAGAGCAATCGAAAGCTAATTTATAGGAACACACTCTAACATTACTTGGAACTTTGTCTGTTTGAAAAATAGGACTTCGAATCCAAATTCCAATACCCACACCATCCTTACCCAAAGCACCATCAAACTCTATGCTCCAAAGGCTATCTTCATCTTCCATATGTTGGAATTTTTCTATTTTTTCAATCTTACCTTTGCTGGTTGCTTCATTTTTCTATTCTTCACTAACTTTCTGCTCCTGTGGAGGCCACTAAGAAGGAATTGCCACTTTTTTCTTTTCTTGATTAAGAACTTCTCTAAAACACTCAGAAATTTTTGGTACATCATCTACTTCTACGAGCTGAATATCTACATCATTCAATCCACTATCATTGTACAAAATAAAAGACTCTAAATCTGTATGTACATCATTTATCCGATGATTTATGGGCTTCTCTTTACTAGTGATCATATATTTCATCTTCTTTTCCCGATACAAATTCCTCAATTGGCTAAAAACAGGGATTGTAGCATAAGAGAAGTCAAGTTGTAAAGTTCCTTTGAGTTTGGCTCCCCACGATTTAGACAATAGCATACCAAATTGAGGTGGTATATCAGCTACTACCATGTCCATCAAAACATTCTTGGCTGGGATTTGATCTTACGAAACCACTAAATCTTTGATGAGACCAATGTATTGAACTCTACCAGAATCAAATGAATACAAATCATGATACGATTGGGTGATATCCAGGCCCAGCCTTTTCATGATAGCCTTGGGCATCAAATTGTGAGAAGCTCTGAAATCAAGCATAACATTATGAAGAATATACTCATGCAGTCTAAGATTCAAATAAAAGGGCGGGATCTCGCTATCTTCTAGCTGACCATCTATAGCTAGACCGAAAATAAGCTCAGGATGATCATCCTCACACCATGTTGCACAAAGGATCAATTTGCAGTATTCTAGACACATGGTGTTTGTAATAGCTATTCTTAACAAGCTCGATCAAAGGAATGGACACTTTCAATTTAGCCATTTCACTTTCTAAATTAAATTATGTGACTTTTTCTACCTCTTTGACAACGATGTCCCTCTTATCTGTTTGCTCCTTCATTACACTATCCTTTTTCTAATTGTCTTTCTCTTTTGCAGTTGTACTTGTTGATGGCTAATTTACCTTGCTAGGATTCTGATCAGCATGCTCCTTTCCTCTTTTCTGATTGTTTGAGAGATCATTCTTTGACAAAACATCCTTCCTCTTTTGAATAGGACTGACCAGTACATCTCTGCTCCTCAAAGAGTATTGTTTCTATTGTGTGCTCAAAGCATTCATATAGCCACGCTGATAATCATCAGATTCGATCTCCAAATCAACATTCCTTGCTAAGATGTAGTCCTCATCCTTTAGAATATCGGAACTTTCTGCATACTCTACATCTTTGGTCAGAAATATAGGCATACCATCTGCAGTGAAGAAATGATTTGTTTCAATTACGGGATCTTCCACCTCTTCTTGTTCCACTCCTTGAACATAATTCTACTGTAACAGGGTTCTGATCTGTTGTTGTTGTTGTTGCGCTGGTTGTTCCAGTGCTTTTTGCTCTCTTTGCTTGATTTGGAATTGGGGCTGATGTTGCCCTCTAATGTTTGGGTTTCAGATCTACGATTCAGGTCTATCTGAGATGGACAATTGATCAACCATCCTTTCCATTTTTCGAATCAATGTATCCATTTTGCATCTGAAGTATACGTTTCTTCTTTCACGGTCACTCTTTTCTCTAATCTCATTCTTGCTCTTTTGGCCAGAAAGTTCACTTCTATGCTCACAGCATTCTTTTGCATGTCTTCTATAGTTGTAGGATCACGTTCACGTAATTGATACGCCATATCGGCATCAAATCCATCTGGAAACTTAAGCAAAGACAATCCCTCTAGTGGTTTGATATTTGTAGGAATAACATTGTATACTACATTAAATCTCGCACAATATTCTTGCATGCTCTCGCTACCATTTCTTTTGATGTTCTCATATTTGGACAAAATTTGAAGGGGATTCTTCTTCACCTCCCACCGATCTAGGAACTGCCTCTGAAGGACACGTAGAGTAGGGATAGAAACTGTTTGTAGGGCTCTGAACCATTTCTGAACTTCTCCTGCAAAACTTTGTACAAATAGCCTCATCATCACATCTTCAATTTCAACTTCATGGAGGTCAAAGAAATCATTCATCTTGTCTACCTGTTGTTGAGTTGTAATAGTTTGAGTGCTATCAAACAAAGGTATTTTGGTTTGATAATCACGAGGCATGGCACCAAGATTTTGAGGAAAAACAAGGGGTGAATATCGGGTAGCCATAACTGTAGGCGGGGGAGGTGGTGGAATTAAAACAGGGATTGGGATATTCAGTATAATCAAATGGGGGTTAACAATAGTCTGAGTGGTGTGAACAATCTGTGAAGAAGAAGGCAGAGGATGAGGGATAGTTTGAGTGGTAGTAGATGCAATGGAAGTATTTCAAAAATCAAAAGATGGCCTATGAATCTTATTTTTCACTGAAGTGTTTAAGTTTGAAGAGAGGTTCTCCAAGAGATCAAGAGTGTGAATAAGCTGTGAACTTGATTCATTTTGTGAAAACAAATCTTCAACAGGGTTATGAAGAGATATAGAGAAATCAACAATTGTCTAATCAATCTAGCTTAAAGATTTACTGCGAAATAAACTCTTATCAAAATTAATATCAAACTCAATGTCCTGCAAAGTTTCTAACCTTCCCGGGAGTGAATTAACTCTAGGAATGAAATCCTTACTTGATTGTTCTCCAGTTAAACTAGATCTTTCTGTAAATTTCTTAGATTTTTTCCCAATGTTTTGAGGATCACTAACAATGGTCGGAGGATTCGGATCTCGATTGGAACTGGTGTATTTTCGGGAAGCCAGTATGTCTAATTTTGAAAATCAAGGTATTGCTTTACAACTTTCCAATTCAGCTTATGATTAAATTATAAAACTCATCATCCACAAGCTTAAGAATTTAAATAAAACAACTTACTAGGGTAATTAATTTCTAATCTTTCATTCCCTAGTATGGTCACCACTATGTCAGCACCTGAATTGAACCTCGGGCTGAATAAGGCAATTCTTGGGTAACCACAAACCACGCTTAGCCAAGTAGCTAGCCCTACTAGAGTAGGAGAGGGCTCTCTATGTAAGGATATCAGCCAAAATAACTGGATCAAGAAACTGATATTAGGATAGGTATAGTAGCACAGGGTTTTGATTTGATTTTTTTAAGGGTTTTGCTGGATTAGAAAGTGCTAAACAGTTAGGGCAAGGAAATTAGGTCAAAACTGTAGGGTGTTCGATGGGGCAAGATAGGCACAATGATAGTAACCTTAGGGTTTGATAGATGAAGTGAAAAGACAGGTAAGGAGCTAGAAAGAGCATGTAAACCACATGGATTCTTCCTAAACTGAAGAAAACACAGACTGTGAAATGTCTACCGAAAACAGAGCATAAAAGATATGGATTCTGCCTCTCAAACTTGTATACATTCACATAAAGGCAATTAAATGATGAAATGGAGTCAACAATACATTCTAACACATGAATACAAAAGAAAAATGGAACTAAGCATCATACCACATGGATCCCAAAGAAATAACTGCAATTTTTCATTAATCTCCTCTTGTGACTGATACAAAATGATATCTAATCAAAACATAAGCATCCCACTGAGTCCGACCCCTACAATGACTGAGGAAAAGCATCATATAGACCCTAAACAACTCATCCTAAGCTCAGGGAGTCGAATCCATGAGAGGAGGAGCTATTTCCAACAAAATCTGAACTGCTAACAAGAAAATAGGGTGGTCAAATTGACTCATCCCTAATCCAAACAAACTGATACATTACACCTCATAAATTTGTTTTACCTAATGAATCTACCCTAGTAAGCTCTAGAAGCATCATAATTACATTCAACTTATCAACTACAAGGGTAAGAACATCATTTATCATGGTAGAAGTGAAAACTGGGTTGAATCTGCAAAATTTTGGGCAAAGTGTCAAACACACAGTGCCAAGTGCCAGTGCATAGCGCTAAGTGCCAGCACACAGCACCAAGTGCAAGCGCGCCCTTCAAATTCAGCTGCACGTTTGGAGGCTTTTCTAATGTCCAAATTGGTGCCACAATAGCTTATTGGAAATATCTGCCTGTCTATTTTCCAGAACAACTTGAATTTCTAAATTTGGATGTCATTTGCCCATTCAAAAACCAAATCTCCCAACAGTGCTTAGCACGCAGCACCCAAGCTAGAAAGAGGGTAGAAAGGTCATTTTTTGGGTGTTTTTTGACCTTTTGACCAACCAGGTTTCCTCCAAATGGTTATAAAATGTACAGGGTGTATGTACTCATCACTAGAAACCCAAAAATGCTAACTTCTTGCTAATTGGATGTCTCAAAAAATAGCACAACACCCAAGGTGCTGCACATTTTCCCTCCATGACTATGCAAAAACTAGACTGAAAAACACAACAATTTCCTTCAAGCTCAAAAATGGTTCAACATGCCCAAAAATGTATTTTTATGACTGATCAAAGGTTAGAGGCATGTAGGGATGCCTCAACAAGTATGTCAAGTCTCCTCCTCTCCTCTTGCTTGGTCAATTTGTCAATTTTCTCATGAGCTCTTTTGAGCTTGCTCCTTGCCACTTGGTTCCTCTGTGCATAATACTTGGCCATCTTCCTTTGTATCTCAACATCTCTATTTTCTTTGTCCAAGAGGGTCTCCAAGATTTTGTTCACCTTCTCAAGCCAAGACTCTTAGTTCTCAGCTATGTCCTTGACCAGTTGCTCATTTAAAGTGAGCTGCTCCTCCAATTCTACCTCCTTTTTCCTTTCAACCTCTAAGGCTCTCTTTAATCCTCTTGTTATTGATATTTTTCTCTGTCCCTGTTCATCATCCAACTCTCCATAATATCCATAAGCCTCATCAAGCTAAAACCTGGCCTTCTCAGCCTCCCTCTTTGCCTTGAAGTACTTGGTTTGCATCAATTCCTGCTTGACCTCTAGCTTCTTGTTCTCTTTCTCATAAAAGAAGATGATATATTTGGCCCTTTGTAAACTGGTCTCAAGCTTCCGGATTTTGGTATCCTTTTCTTTCAAGGCTGCCTGAGAGATTTTTTCTTTCTTCTCATCATTTTTGTTCACAAGGAGAAACTCCTTTTTAGTGTCATGTTTTTCATGTTGTTGTTTGACCTCTACTTCCTCCACCATTTTCTCTTTTCCTTTAACCTATAATGCTGATGACGAAGGCAAGGCCCCTCCCACTTTCTGTGGGGTAAACACCTGCCTCTTTCCCCTCTGATAGGTGAAATAAAATGGCTGCAAACTGTTCCTCTGTGGCATACTACTCTGACCATGCTCAGTGTGTACATCATGTCCCTCACTACCATCATGCTCATCATGTTCCTCATCACTGTCATCATCTCTATTGGGTGAATGAATGGCTACATGAAATGGTGATGTAGATGGTGTGGAGGTGGCAGGTGAAGAATGATCTATTGAGGATGAGTGATAAGTAAGTTGTGGTGGATGAGAAGAAGTAGATGGATGAGTGGAGGATGATGGAGAAATGTGGGGAGCTGGTTGAGTAGGTGGTTCATTGAATATGTCATTAGCTATGAAGGTCTCACAAGCAATTCCTAGTTGATCTAAGTGATGGAGGACTATCATTTTTATAGGAGAATGATCGAAAATATTAGGCATCTAATGAGTTGGATCCCTTTCCTAAGCAATATATGCCATCTTGTCAATACTTCTGAAAAGGTAATATGGAAAATTGAGCATTCTTACCATCGTAAAGTGCATGAGAAGCTTGATATGAGTAGAGTAGAGTCTAGAAAACCTACCCTCACATGTGAAATACCTCATGATTATCTTCATTAATGGCACATACTTTTCTAAGAGATAAGAGAAAGGGAAAATTCGTTTTTTATTATTTTTAAACCTTGTTTTAAGATATGGCTCATAAAAAATGTGAGGCAAATTTCTTTGCTTGAACCATTTCTCTCCTGCATTTGGAATTCTAGTGGCCTGTGATATGATGGTAGGAGATATAGTGAATGTGACCCCAGCTAAAGTGACCTGGTTTTTTTGCGAATTGAGGATGAACTCCTTGGTTAACTGCTGATGAAAATTCACCCTTTCAACCCTTTGGAAAAACTCAAAACAACCCATGTACTTGAAACATGATATTGTAAGTGGTGATGCCATAAGTTCTGTGGTATTAGTGGGTTCAAATCCGATAATTCTCCCTCTCTTCTTGGCTGGCCTCATTGACTGTCTTTCCCCTTCTTCTGAACTAGTGTTACCCTCTTCTGCCATGTTTTTAAGGTGAAAACTTGAGGGACTGATATGCGGGTCAAGGTGAGTGAAGTAGTGAGGGATATTGAATGAAGTACGTGCAAGGATGATTTGACGGTGACAAAGTCTATGAAGTGTTGTAATTTTGATCAAATAGGCGATTTTGGAAACATACAAGAAAGATTTGCTAGGGTTTCAAAATATAGGGTACCAACTTGCTTAATTGATGGAGAAAAAGAGATACTGGGCTACTTACTTTTGTATGCAGGTAATAGAAGCCTTTGTAGCTTGAGCGGATGAAGAAAAGTGGTGTTTTGGTGCTCCTAGGCTTTACCAAGCTTTATTGGCCAAACGTGCAGCACCAAGTGCTAGCGCGCATCGTCCTTGACAAATGCGCCCTTCAATGCATAGGTGCATAATGCCATTGAAATTTGCTCTGGCTTAGTCGAGCAAACACGCCCTTCACTGCACAGGTGCACAACACCACACTCAGGTGCACAATGACTTTGCCCAATGCACAACGTCCAACTGAAACGCGCAGCATGTTACTGATTTTTTCAAATTTTCACTCAATTTCCTCTTTGTCAAGGAGAGCTTAGGGTGAAAAAGAGCTGATGAAGTTTGAAAGATGCTTTTGAAATCTTATATAGAGGATGAGTTTGATTTTTCCTTAGAAAAACCCACTTTATAATGTTTGTTTGGAACTTTTTACTTTGTCTTCAAATCTCTATCTGATGCTTCTCTTTCTTTGTCTCTTTTCAGGTGAATGATGCTTTGATTGAGTTGATTCTTCAATGATTCCTCTCTTGCAGCAAGGAGAAGTGCCTTGGGCAACTTATGGGAACAATTATTACATAAAATGGCTTGAATTGCATCAAAAATATGACCTTGGAAATTAACCCTAACACCTAATGGAGACATGACTCCCTTAACTCTAAAAATAATATAACTAAAACCATAACTGAATGAAACATGAAGATGGGTCAGCAAATATACCTGATGAGGGAAAATTAGATTTCTTGAGAAGAAGGAGACAACCATCAGTGGATCATTTTTGGCATGACCTAGTGGAATGATTAAAAATTTCAATATGAGACACCTACAATGAAAATGCAAAGAGCGGATTTGATCCCTGATGGAAGTATGCATTTACTGACAGTAACAGGTGTTGTAAATGAGGTAGCTTGAGTTGTTTCTTAAGAGTTGTTATATCCTCATTTTTATTTTTGACCAAGTTCTCAACTGCCTTAATGTCCCTAGGATCATGGCCCATCTCAATGACCAAGTCCTCCAACGACTTGATCCTGTTGTCTTTGGCCTGTGAGGAGGCCTTCTCCAATTTATACTGGGTTGTTACATTATCTAGTGAATCCTGCAGCCTGTGTGCAGCCATGTCCTTTCCTGTAAGGGTGGAGTAAATCACTTCTCCAGCCTGTTTATGAAAATCTATTTGGTCAATGGGATGAACATCCCTGGCCAACACCTAAAAATTAGTCTTCTTGTAATCAGTTGAGTTCTTTGGTTGCTGAATAGTGGGCTACAAAAATGAGACCCGCATCTTTCCTGATTTGATGTCAAATGCTCACATCAACCTGCTCTGGTTGGCTGGTGTACGCTTGAAGTATTAGGCTTATGTCTCTACTTTCAACTTCTCATTTCTCATTTTATTTCCTTGTACCTGTCTTTGATATCCTTTTCTCTATTAGCTAGACTGACAAAGAAAGAAGCCTCAGCACTTTATTGTCTCTCTATCATTGGAGTGTTGAAGGTTTATGGCTGTTGTGTTTCACATGAAGTAGTTGTGTATTTTCTCCTCTGCTCCATTGTTTCAGTGTTAGTTATTTCCAATGATTCAATGTTCTCCTCCTATTCAGACACAAGATTCAACTTGGGTCTTTTCCTGAGCTCAAAAAGCTCATCTGTAGTCTCCATGGAAGAACTGGAACCTTCTTCCTTCTTCCTCTTTGGATTCTTCTCCTCATTTGCTGGGGTCTATAACACAGGAGTATTACTCATTGGTTCCCCTAGTTTTGGAACCTACAGGAAAGAACTCTTTTCAATTTGCTTTTCTAGATCAATGAGTGTGTTTTCAACATCCACAATTGTGCTTTCCATATCAATCAATGTGTTTTCCAACCACTCAGATTGGTTGGAAAACTGTTCAATGTCAAGTCTTGGATGGTGGATGAAAGGTCCCAATTTGACCTTGATTCTCAATTTTTGTATGACCCCATGAGGGTCATACTGCCACATGAATCTGTTTCTGAATTTCATCTATTGTATTATCTTGTCATCCTCTGGTCCAACCTACCTATTATTGCAAATTAATGGGCCCAATTGGTTTTTCATTTTAAACTAGGTCTTCTTCCTAGCAGATAGTAAGTGGACCTCATCAGAGTTAATGATTTGTCTGAAATACTCAAGTGCAAATATCCTCATAGGGAGGTATTTGGGCAGCTTATAAGGGGCTAGTTGACAGCCATAAACTATGATCTCAGTGTGGTTCTGGTATAAGTACCAGTCTCCCACCTTATTGTTCTTAGCCAACTATAGCACCTTCTTGATTTCTTGGCTGATTCTAGGTTGAGTGTTACTGGTCGGGATTTGCGGGACCCAGGGGGTTAATTACAATTAATTGTAATTAATTAATAAACAAAGCAGGCATTAAATATAAGCAAGGGTTAATGGAGTGGGATCAGGGTTTATTGTGGCGGGGTTTTCTTAACCGCACCAAAGGTGGTGGGTTAAAAGGTTTTTTGGAAAAATATGAATTCGGGGAATTAATTAAATAATGTGGGGGGGGGGGGGATAAAACTTAGGATAAGGGGGTTTCATGGGTTTTTGAGGTAAAATAGGGAAATTAATAAGGGGGAAGGTGATTTTTTCAATGAGGAATGGGTTTCACACTACGAAAAAGAGGTTTTGGGTAGGGGGATGACCTTTGGAGGGTAATTTACTAGGGAAATGTGTGAAACCAAGGGGTAAGGGTCAAAATGAAGGGAAAAAGGGGTATTTTTATAAGAAATGATGGGATAATGGGGAAATTAGTAAGCAAGTATCTGGGGGGTGAAATGAAATGAGGGGAAGTTAGTCAAGTAATCTAGTGAACTTCCTTTCACTCTCATAAATGCTCCTGCACACTGAAACATAAGTTTAAGCATGATAAATGTGCTCATGATTTAACAACCTTGTACATCTGCAACCTTTCTTCTACCTACCCTTTATTTACCCCAACATTTTTTCTTCACTTTATTGGGTGAATTTGAGCTAGCAAACCCTTTATTTCTTTTTCTTTTGACAAACAAACTATCTAATTCTAACCTTATAAATTCCAATGGCTCAGATTAAGCTTATGAGCACATTTTTATTCTCTACCTAACTACTGATCTTCCAAGGTTAAACAGTTTGGCTAGATATTTATTATTTATCTATAAACATGAAATTTAAAGCATGAATTAGTCAAGATTGAGCTATTTGCCTATCATGGGCTATGGCATTTATGAAAAGCTGCACACAACCATTATTTTTCACATAAAAGTAAAAGTAGTGGCACTTGAATTTGCACACTTTCATGATCTGTTTTTGTTTGGGGTTCATATTTTTCACTTTTTTGATCTTTTCTTTTTCTTTTTGTCCTTTGATTATTCTTTTAGGACATACCCTCTATACATTTTTTTTTAATTTTCAATATGGAAAACATTTTGCAGAAAGAAAAAGTATGTACAATATTACAAGAATAACCATAACCAATTCAAAATTATGAATCCTATTATTATAGGACCCTAACAATGGCTCCAAAAGGGGATGGCATTTCTTGGTGAAATGTCAAGAACTTTGGGATTAGTAGCCTCTAAAAATGTGGTTGAAGTTACCTTGTAAACTGTTCTTCTATGATTCTACTTTATTCATACTTATGATGGTGAACCTTTCAAAGCTCATGGCCTTCTCTTCGGGCTTCAACTTCAAATGATTACCATCCAATCCAATATAAACTCTGCACTGTTATATACAATGAGTAAAGTAAAGTGAACTATTGTTAATCCACGGAAAAGAAATGCTTCAACATTCTACCATTAGCAAGTCCTCCTGGTAGATCTAATCCATCTATCTCTCTCAAGAAAAAAGCTTTGTTACCTCTATAACCATAAATGACATAAGGGCCTTGCCACAGAAAGTCAAATTTTCCATATTTTCCCTTGTCTTCTCTTCTAGAATCCCATCTAAGCACTTTGTCACCTATTTAAAAATCATCAGCTTTAGTCTTTTTATCAAATATCTTTTTGATTTTATTCTGGATTACTTATGATTTGACATAGACTTCTTCTCTAGTCTACTACAATTGTATTGTTTGATTTATCCTCCTCTGGATATCATTTGTTTCTACCTGCAACTCCTGGATGATAGTCATCGCTGGCACTCCCAAAGAGGATGGAAAAATAGCATCCATCCCATATACTAACTGATAGGGAGATGTACCAATGGACTTTTTGGTAGTTGGTCTGTCTACCCATAAGGCATTGACCAACTTTTTGTTCCATGTCTTTTTATTATCTTCCAGTAATTTATTAATGATATTGACAAGGATTTTGTTAGAGGATTCTACAAGTCCATTACCTTGAGGGTAATAGGCAGTGGAGTGGCCAAGGGTGATGTGGTATTTGTTACAAAAGTCTACCATTTTCTTGCATTTAAAAGGAGCTGCATTATCAGTAAAGAGCTTTTGGGGGCATCCAAATCTTGACAGAATATTATTTTGAAGGAAGGAGATAATGACAGATTCTGTAGCTTGTCTAGAAGGGATGGCTTCTATCCATTTGGTAAAATAATCAGTGGTTGTCAAAATCCACTTATGCTGGGCTAAGGAAGTTGGGTGTATATCTCCAATGAAGTCTAACCCCCATTGTTGAAATGGAATTTCTGTGGAGATGGGTTTGAGGGGTAAAGGTAAAAGCTTTCTTTTTCCCTGAAATATCTAGCACTTATGACAGGAGGTCACATGTTTCTTAACATCTGCAAAAAGAGTGGGACAGTAAAAACCAGCCCTCAACATTTTGTCAGCAGTAGTCTTCCAATACAAGTGTCCTCCACAATCTCCTGCATGAAATTGTTACATAATTTTATCAACTTCATCTTTCAGTAAACAATTTAAAATAATACCACCATTGTCTTTCCAAAATAAACCATTATCTATGATACAATATCTCATTGATTTCAATTTCAAAAATCTAGCTTTAGTTCTAGATAAACAAGAGGAGCTTGTAAACTTAGTAATACAAATATGATATCTACATACCAAGGTGAATCTGTAAAAGGTTCACTGATCTATGGAGTCTCCATATCTTCTTGGTCATCAAGGGCACCAATGAAATTTATATCTAGGGCCTGATAGTTCGATTCAACCATGAGTTTGGCTAAACCTTGGCCTTTGATAAGTTTAGTAGGCTTTATTTCTATGTCATATTCCAAAATTGTGGCAATCCATTTGCCTCTTTTCCCTTCAGGCCCATGTTGTGTCAAAATGTCCTTTACTACTAAGTTTGGAACATAAGAAATGATGTGTAAATACAAGATGTATACTCTAAAATATTTAATAGCTTTCACTAAAACTAATGCCTATTTTTCCATTATGTTGTATTTTAGGGTTGCATCTCTTAAAGATTTATTGAAAAATGCAATGGGTTGTTCATATCCTTGATCATTCTTTTGCAACAAGACTGTTGCAATAGTATGTTCTGAAGCAAAAGAAAAAATTATAAAATCTTGTTGAAAGTCAAGACTTATAAGGACTAGAGTTTTGGTAAGGGCTTCTTTGATAGCCTCAAAGGATTGTTTAGCTTCCATTGTCCATTTAAGTGCTGAATATTTTCTTAACATGTTATTTAGTTCTTGAATCAATTATGCTAAATTTGAAATGAATCTCCTAAGAAAATTAATTTGCCTAAAAATGATTGTAATTCTCTGATGTTTCTAGGATGGGTGATGGTCAAGATTGCCTCTATTCTAGCAGGATCTATTCTAATTCCATCTTTGGATATTATATGTCCCAACAGTTTACCTTCTTCTAAACCAAAGAGTGTCTTTTTGGGGTTAAAGGAGATACCAAATTTCCTGAATTTAATGAAAACTCTTCTTAGGTGATCTAGGTGTTCATTATCAGATTTAGAAAAGACTCTGATGTCATCTTTGTAAACCACTAGGAAGTCATGGATCTCCTTGGAAAACACTATATCCATAGCTCTTTGAAATGTTTCTCCTGCATTCATTAATCCAAAAGGTATCTTCAAATACATGAAGGTACCCCAAGGAGAAGTAAATGCAGTTTTGGCTTGGTCCTCTAATTGAACTAAGATCTGGTTATATCCAGAAAATCCATAAAGCAATGAAATTATGGATGAGCCTACTACCCTCTGAAGGATATGGTCCACGTTTGGTAAAGGATAGTTGTCTTTTAATAAGACCTTGTTTAAATTTCTAAAATCAACACAAAGTCTGATTTCTCCAGTTTTCTTCCTAGTAGTGACTAAGTTTGAAACCCAATCTGAATACCTAATGGGAGCTATAATTTTGGAATCATACACTCTTTACTTCCTTCTCAATAGATGGCATAAGAATTGGATTAATTCTCCTAAGTTTCTGTTTAAAATATTTATGATCCTCTTTGATAGGTATCTTGTGTTGAATTATGCTGGTGTCATAAGACTTTAGGTCTTCATAACTCCATGCAAATACATCTTGAAACTCTTTAAACATATTTATGTATTTAACCTTTTCATCTGGAGGTAAGGATTTTGATAATTTAATGAGTTTAGGTTTTTCTTCAGTTCCTATGTTACATTCTTCTATATCTGCTCTCAAAGGCTCCATTTTTGGTTTCCTAGCTACATCGTTGGAATCAAACAAATATTCTAAGGGGACTAATCCTTTAGGCAAAAAATTATTTTTAAGATTAAGAATTTCAGGATCATCATTCATTATTTCTTCTATTTCTACATTTTCTAAGTTATCTACTTCTAATTTAGTGAAATTAGTGGGTTTACCTATATCTAAAATATTTACATCTATCCCACTATCTATGTCATTGTCTACTGCACAGTCCGTATCTATATTACAATTCTGAAACTCACCTTCAGCATTCATGAAGTCATAAATTTGGGAAGCCTGTGAGAAAATCTGCTAATATTTCAAATTATCTGGTATGACAGGCCTATGGCTCACTTTTGGAATGTACTAATGGTTGGGCTAAAAGGGTAACTTGCAGGTACTAGAAAAAGTAGCCAAACTGTGGCCCTGCATATTCAGTTTTCTAGGAATGGCAGCAAAGTTTGTTTCCAAAAGGTCTTTGATCAAATCTAGGACAGTCTCTCTATATTGACTCATTCTGGGATTATTTACAAAGTATTCACCATTAATTTGTTTAATAATTAGTTCTGAGTCTCCCAGTATAGAAACTCTTTTGGCTCCAAGTTTTCTAACCATTTGTAATCCTAAGATCAGAGCTTCATACTCTGCCATGTTATTTGTGCATTTGAAATTTAACCTAAATGCATGACCTTCGGCATGATTATTCAGCATATTGTGGATCCATACTCCTGCTCCTGCTCCTAGTCTATTCACAGATCCATCAAAATCCAAATGCCATAGTGATTCATGAAAAATGTTTTCACTGTCAGCGGTTTTGTATTTCTGTTCTATAGCTGTGATTTCCCTTTTGTCATGGCCTGAATTGTACAAGATGAAAGAGTCCATATCAGAATGCATGGAGTATATAGGGAAGTTTTTTGGTTTTTCAACACTACTCACCATGTATTTCATCAAGGTCTCTCTATATAGTTTTATTTGTTGACCAAAAACACAGATGGTGGCATATGACATATCTAATTGTAAGGATCCCTGCAATTTTCTCCCCATGAGTGATGTAGAGCTATAAAAAGGGTCTCTTTCACCTCTAATTACCTCACATTAATATGTCAATCCAGGACCGTTTTGTTATTTCAAAGAGTGTCTCAGTCTGAGGCTATCATTTGTCAGAGTAATGCTATTAGTACAGTGTTCAGATATACAAGAGTAAATGGATGATTGTCTACAGCTTAACCACTTAAAAAGATTAAATCACGCATTCAAAAGACTAAGCAACTTATCAGTCAAGGGTTCGGTAGCAATAACCCTTCCCTTTGGAAACTGATGGAAAAGGAAATTAGAGAACAGATCATGGATCCGGGAAACGGACAGTAGATGCCAATGCCCACTACAACTTAAGATAGTTCTTCATGCCAACGCCAATAAATGGAACGGTTGATGAGAAATGGAACAGCAATTGGGAAATCGAATAGCAAGTTTGAAATGGAACAGCAAATCCGAAATGGAACAACAGCTAAGAAATAGAACAGCAACTAAGTCTCACAAGCAATACCAATTTTAGTCTATCAAATTCAATGCATTAATCGTAATTTGCAGGAATCAAGTGGCAATATTTCACTCTTAAGGGCAGATTTAATAACACAAAGCAATGGAACAGCATTAATTGCTGATAAATTATGGAACAATGCTTGAAAACCATATATGCACACAGCACACTTCAATAGTAATCTGATCCAAGTGTCGATCTCAGTTAGAAAGAATACGAATGGAATTCAAAATAGAACAACATTGTTCATAAATCCAACAGTCACAAAGAACATAACTTCCAAGATGAATTTCGTAATCGTCAATGAACAAGTGCACAGCACAAAGGCTCTGTAATGGAACAGTAATAGTATTCTAGAAAGACTAGCAGTATTATATCAACTCCTAAAAGAACAACAATATAATGCAGAGTCAATACAATCGTTCTATCTATAGAAACCTTAATAAATTAAACATAACAGAGCATGTGATGTAAACTTATAAAACACACCAGATTACCAAATGACATCAATAAGCAAACCACACATACACCAAACGTAATAATACAGGAGCAAGTATCCTCCAGGGCCGGGCCCTTAGCCTCCAGGGGTACACCGCTAGAATTTATTCCAGACTCAAAGATGAAATAGTAACCAAGTTTGTGTTAATGTATAGAGCAGAATTACAATAAACCGATTCTTAGCGAGACTCGATGATCAAAGTTTTGATCTTAAAAGAAATTACATAAAAGCATAATCATATCTAACTCTCTCCCCTTGAGCTAACAGTGCTGCCCCTTTTATAAGGGTGACAACGGAGATATCTAAGTGTAGAAATAGATAAAATAGCGATCCCTCAGGATCAAGGATCCTGAGGGATTCGCCGAACTGTTAGTCCTCAGTCATTTCTTTTCTCTCCTGCACCGAGCTGATATCTCCACCTCCTTTCCCGGGCTGATTCGCTTTGATTTTCTTTGCCTTGTTTGCATTAGGTCTCCTGTCAAAGGGACAGCAGTTAACCCGTCCTTGTCCTTTCCTTTGGAACGGAAACTTCTCGTTTTTCCTCCTTCCTACATAAGGAAATGACAATTGTCAACGTTTTCATCTTGCATATTAATCTCACATGGTCTATTATAATTCCTTATCATTTTTCCTAGTTCATGATGCAAAAGGTTTGTAAGTTCTAATGAAAAGATACTGAAATAATCATCAAAACATACCTTCTTTAGTACTCCACAAGTGAGATAACAACATTCCATATTTGAGTGGGATGTCTGCAACTACTATGTCCATCACAATACTCTTTTTCGGGCATTGTACTAGAGTTACACATAGATCTTTAATCAAGCCAAGGCATTTAACTTGAATAGAGTCAAAGGAAAACAAGTCCTTATATGGTCTGGTGATATCAAAGTTTAGTCTCTCCATGATTTCTTTTGGCATCAAGTTATGGGATTCCCCTAAGTCTAGCATAGAATTATGTAATACTTTGTCATGAATGTTTAGGCTAATGTAGAAAGGAGGGATTCCTCCTTGCTGATGAGTACCATTTACCTCAGGGCCAAACAATAACTCAGATTGATCATCATTCAAATTGATTGCATCTTCTCCTTCACCTATATTTAAAGTTTATGTGATCCATCATCTATAGGATTCATTTTTCACTAGCTCAATCAAAGGCACTGATATTTTCAATTTTTCTATTTCAGTCTTGAGGTTGAAAGGTAGTTGAGCTTTGCTTGTTTCGATGAGATATTCCTTAGAAAATGAAGTCTGTGTATTTTTATCTTGTTTTTCGGTACTTGGCATTTCAATCCGTGTTTCAGCAGTTTTCTTTTGATTACTCCTATTTGGAATTTTTTGACTGACTGTTTCAGTTTGAGTTTCGAATGAAGTTATATATACAATTTTGGGCTAGAAGTCTCTTGTGTTCCCCTAGGAAGGATTTGTAAAATTTTAGTGACACGAGCTTCTGTTATCTTTTTAATTTGGGTCTGGATTTATCTTTTAATGGGAGCTTCATTGTTCTTTTTGCTTCATAAGCTATGATGTTTGTGAACCTCATAAATGGAAGATTCATAGCGTTGTTTAAAGTCGAAGGATTCCCCAGATTCTAATTACAATTGTTGCAGCATATACAATTCCTGTTCTTCTTGAGTAAGAAAAACAACATCTTCATTTTTTATTCCTAATAAGTTTATTTGGGTGTCATCCTCTCCTTCATGGCTCCGTGAACCCTCAACATAGTTTTCCTGGAAGGGTGACCTAATTTGTTGATCTGGTATAGCATTCTTTCTAGTGTTAGGGTTCTTCCTAAAGTTGGGGTTTCTTATTGGGGGTGGCTGTTGATTCTCCCATTGAGTTTTTATTTCCATGTTTTCTAATCTATCCATTATTCTCTCTACACTCTTTCATAAACTATCTATTTTACCATCAAAATTGGAAGTTTCCTCTTTAATGACCACTCTCTTTTCATTTCTCATTCTAGCTTTCTTGGCTAATAGGTTGGACTCTACACTAACAACATTAATTTTCATTTGTTCCAATGTTTCATGGTTTCTTTCCCTTAACTGGTATGACATGTCAGTGTCAAAACCATTAGGGAATTCGATTTATGCTAGGTCTGGTGGAGGCTTAAGATTAGCAGGGATTGCATTGTAGATGCTATTGAACCTAGTACAATAATCCTTAACTAACTCATTAGGAGCTATTCTAATGTTATCATATTCAGAAAGTATTTGCAGAGGCTTTTCTTTCTCTCCCATTTATCAATGAATAATCTATGAAAAGTAGCTAAATCTGCAATATGATTAGTTGGTAAAGCTTTGAACCATTTCTTAACATCCCCAGTTAATGTTTGGGCAAACAACCTCAATTGGACATCAGATTCATCTATCTCATGCAACTCAAAATAGGCAGTCATTTTGTTCACATGTTGTTGGGTAGTATACTGACTAGTAGCATCACACAAAAAGATTTTTCTTTGATAATCTTGGGGCATGGCATGGAGTTGTGCTGGTAAAACCAAAGGTGCATATTAGTCTACCATGGCTTGGATTCTAGCTTGACTAGGGGGTAAAGTGCTGGTACTTAAGGAAGGGCTTGAAATAGATGCAGATGGACTAGATGAGGATGAGGAGTTTGGTTTGATAGGAATCTAATGAATGACCGGTTTAGGGGAATGGACTGTGGTGGATACAATTGGTGAGGTGGTAGTAAATGTAGGTGTATTTACAGTATTTGAAGATTGTGCAAAAATTTCAGAGGCAATATCAGTGAGGGCAGCTAGTTCAACTGATTTTTGAAGGTAACCATCATCTATATGGCTTATTAATGTGGAGGTTAAAGCTTCTAACTTATCAAAAGTATCCAACACAAATTTATCTAAATCTGGATGTATAGGCACCTTTTTCGACTCAATGAATTGAATAAAATTAGGGTCTAACACAGTTTCCTGAATTGCATTCTCTGATTTAGTTCCAAACAATGAGAGATCAAATGACAAATCAAATGAAATTTCCTCTAAACTTCATAATTGTTCAGAGAGTGAATTTTCTTTAACTAACTGGCTACTACTTGCTTGAGTTTCTACCTTTTTTGGTTTTCTTAAAATCCTGTCTGGGTCATCAACTATATTAGCAAGGTTTGGATCGAGATTTGCCCTGGTATAGTGAGTCTTTTTCGGAGCCAGAATTTTAATTTCTTAATTTTTTTAATGAAACTTTTTAAGAACAACTTAGAAAATGACTTTAAGGGGCTCAACATAAAATTTTAAGGTTTCCTTAAAGTTTTATTTGACTGAGGATCGAAGTCCCTAGTATGGTCACCAATTATGTTATCACTCCAAAATTTCTTCTAAGTTGTCAGAGAAAGAAATGATAGACATAACCACAAACCAACTTTGGAGATTAGGATCTAGCCTTCCTAATCTCAAAGAGGGCTTTCTCTTTTTTATTTAACTTTTTTTAGTTATTTGATTTTAGGCTAGTTATGATTGTGCTTGGGTTTTTGATTTAGATTTGGTGGTGGGATCACTTACTTAGATGAAAAAAGGTTGTCTTTTACCATTGGGCTATGGGGTGAAATGTTGGACAAACAGGACTGGATCAAGTTCTACAACCAATGCCTACAGGGGAAGATAATAGAGTTACTTCAGGTCTCAAGGCTAGATGGTGAAGTGGTTTTCAATCGGATCCAAAGAGAAATTAAGGGTTCCTTAGGCCGTATTTATGAAGAAAGTGAAAGAGATCAACCAGGATAGGAGAGAAATTA
Organism: Pinus tabuliformis; assembly: GCA_031772625.1. Classification (NCBI taxonomy): domain Eukaryota; kingdom Viridiplantae; phylum Streptophyta; class Pinopsida; order Pinales; family Pinaceae; genus Pinus; species Pinus tabuliformis. The sequence goes on along the minus strand of CM062807.1, from coordinate 488,418,015 downwards.
AGGATTCTCAGATCCAGATATTAGAAGAAAACATGTAAATGATTAATTGTGGAAAGCAGAGTGTACTTAAACAAATTCTAAGATAAATTTCCAGTTAATTCATTCAACTTTAGATAACATTTAAGTTTGTAAAAAACATAAGAGAATAACAAATTGACAAAGGAAATACTTCACTGTAATAGCTCTACACATGAACCCTGTAATGCAATCTATTTATTACTTGCTCTAGTCTGTTGACTTGAAAATTGATACAATAACCCTCAGGTTTATGATCAAAATAACTTTACAAATGTATAGCAATCCACACTAAATAGTTCGAATTATGAAGTATTTATACAAAAATATCTTACAAAATATCCCAAACTGTCTTGGGAACTAATCTAGGAGAAAGAAAAATCTTCATGCAAGAAGATAGAGATAGCTATTGAACTGATGCTTGCTATCCCTGTTTATTAGCTTGTACTGGCTTTAATCTTCGATCTTTTTCCCTTTAATCTACTTTGTTTTTTGGTTTTCACTCTGGATGCTCTATTCACTCTGATCTTTCAACTGATACACTTTCACCTGATACACTTTGACCTGGGTGACATGTCAATATCCTTTTATTGTGCCCTTTTACTTTTACTATACATTTTTACATTTTTACTGTGTATTCTATAGTAAATCATTTAGTTTCTCCCATGTCTCAGCCTTTGGTAATTGGATATTGATCATTTTCATGAAAATCTCATCTGCCTCTGTATACTTGGCAAAAGTAGGCTTATTAACAAAAAGGTGTTTTACCTCATGTTGGAGGTAAAACAAATTCTTAAAAGTGTGATATAATACTTTGCTAGTAGGTGTGCCCTTCATGGATGAAGTATTCACCTGATCTCTAGCCACTTCCCGGATTTCTTTGTTATAGTCCTCCTGTGTCATCAGCTTATCATTTATCACCAAGGGATTTGGTAAACCTTTTTGCCTCAAAATTTCAAATTTGACTAGGAATTTGTGAATTGCCAGCTGCATGGTTTGACACTTATCCTCTAGGTTCAACATCAAATTCCTCTTGGTGAGAACTCTTTTAAATTCCAAAATTGTACATGTTCTATCACGTATCTCTAATACCTACAGCTCATACTTGTTCTATGAGTTGAGGAAGTGAATGATCCTTGTAGCTTCCTCTGGCATGTCTCCAAGTTCTGCTTTGACTCTTTGTATGGATTCTGTAGCCTGGTTTATTAAATCAATCTATTCAAAAATAACTTGGATAGATGGCCAAATATCATGACAGAGTCAGTGATATTGGCCCACAGTTTCTCCTTAGCCTGACCTAGAGGTTCATTCAATGTCAGTTCCTTCTCGAGGCTTTTGATTTGTTCATTCATCCTTATAGACTTTTGTTGTTCTTATTTGTGCATGATTTGGGAATGTTTGTAATCTGTTTCTAGGTTGGTCACTTTTTCCTTAAGCCTATTCATCTCAGTGGTCTAAATGGACATTTCTTCCATTACTTTGACCAACCTATTTTCTTCATCACCTATAGACCTTGTTTTTGATGTAGTTGGTGTAGATGCTGGCAGTGTTGTGGCCATTGGAGCTGTGGGAGCTAAGGATGCTTCCAAAGTAGAAGGTACAGTAGTGGTAACTATTTGGATGATAGTTGTAGGGGCGTCATCAAGACTAGATTTGTTTAGCTTAATCAAGCTAGCTAATTCCTTCTCCATCTCCTTTAACTGATCATTCAGTTGCAGCACTAGGTCCATCATCTCTTCATGATTGGTTTGGCTCTCCATGACCTCCTTTGTTTCTGGGTGTTATAAATGAGGCATCTTGAGTTGTTTCTTAAGAGCTGCTATATCCTTATTTCTCTTTTTGATCAACTTCTCAACTACCTTAATGTCGATAGGATCATGGCCCAGCTCAATGACCAAGTCCTCCAATGACTTGATCTTTTTGTCTTTGACCTGTGAGGAGGCCTTCCCCAATTTATACCAGGTTGTTACATTATCCAGTGAATCCTGCATCCTGTGTGCAGCCATGGCATTTCCTGTGAGGGTGGATTAAATCATTTCTCCATCCTGTTTATGAAACTCTATTTGGTCAATGGGATGAACATCCCTCACCAACACCTCAAAATCAGTCTTCTTGTAATCAGTTGAGGTCTGTGGTTAATGAACAGTGGGCTGCAAAATGAGACCTACATCTTTCCTACTTTGATGTCAAATGCTGACATCAACTTGCTCAGGTTGGCTGGTGTAAGCTTGAAGTATTGGGCATATGTCTATGCCTTCAACTTCTCATTTGTCATTTTTATTTCCTTGTACCTGTCTTTGATATCCTTTTCTCTGTTAGTTGTCCTGACAAAGGAAGAAACCTCAACACTTTGTTATCTCTCTATCATTTGAGTGTTGGAGGTTGATGGCTGTTGTGTTTCACCTTAAGTAGTTGTGTCTTTGCTCCTCTACCCCATTGTTTCAGTGTCAGTTATTTCCACTGATTCAATGTTCTCCTCCTGTTCAAACACAGGATTCAACTTGGGCCTTTTCCTAAGCTCAAAAATCTCATATGTAGTCTCCATGGAAAAACTTGAACCTTCTTCCTTCTTCCTCTTTGTATTATTCTCCTCATTGGATGGGGTCTGTAACACAGGAGGATTACTCATTAGTTCCCCTAGTTCTGGAGCTTGCGGGAAAGAACTCTGGTCAATTTGCTTTTTTAGATCAATGAGTGTGTTTTCAACATCCACAACTGTGCTTTCCATATCAATCAATGTGTTTTCCAACCACTCAGATTGGTTGGCAAACTGTTCAATGTCAGGTCTTGGGTGGTGGATGAAAGGTCCCAATTTGACCTTGATTCTCAATTTGTTTATGACCCCATGAGAGTCATACTGCCACATGAAGTTGTTTCTAAATTTCATCTATTGTAGTATCTTATTAGCCTCTGGTCCAGCCTCTCTGTTAGTGCAAATGAATGGGCCCAGTTGGTTTTTCATTTTAAACTAGGTCTTCTTCCTAGCAGATAGGAAGTGGACCTCATCAAAGTTGATGATTTGTTTGAAGTACTCAAGTGAAAATATCCTCATAGGGAGGTATTTGCGTAGCTTATAAGGGGCTAGTTGGCAGCCATAAACCCTGATCTCAGTGTGGTTATGGTATAAGTACTAGTCTCCTACCTTGTTGTTCTTATCCAACTATAGCACCCTCTTGATTTCTTGGTTGATTCTAGGTTGGGTGTTACTGGTCAGCATGTTCATGACTGGGTAGACAAATGAATCTATGAAGTCTTTGTAGGTAAATGTTGTGTAGTATTTCTAGATCAAGGGTGTCCATAAGACCACTGATCTCTCTTTTCCCTTGGTATCCAACTTTTGGATTCTTATAGGGAACTTAACTGCTTGTTAATACAAAAACATGTGAAATAACACTGAAGAGCACTTGAAAACTCTTTCATTGGGCATTCTTGTGAATTGTTCATGCATCCTATCTGTAATAAACTAGGATAATTGTACATGATAGCAGGAGGCTTGCCTGGGGTGAAGATGGATAGGAAGGTCTGGATAACCTCATCCACATGCTTATCTGAGGTATATCCTAGGATGCAAGAGAGCATGGTGATTATATGTCTGCCTATCTCTGAAAAATGGTGGCAGCATAAGGTGGAGTATCTGTGGGAGTATGGTGGTCTTCAATGATGAAGGTATAGAAGATTTTCCTTTGCCTTAACCAGGTCCAGTCTGATATATAAGTCCAATAGGTCTCCAACGGATAGAGGGGTCTAATTAGGGCTAGGTTGGACTTGCAGCATTTAATTGATAGACTCTAGTGTGATGGTGAATAAGAGTTGTTGGTTAGGGGCAACAATGGCCCTTTGGCTAGGGATATAGCAGGCATGACAAAAATGTATGATATTAGGGAATGGGTGAACTTCTGGGAATAGGTATTTGGGTAAATTGGATCTGCACAGATGGATGTCATTAGCATGGTTCAGGAATCAATCCTTACTCCAGCAGTGGAGCTTCAGAAGGTAGGCTGGGGTAGCAGTATGTTTTATCTAGAAATCCCTGTCTGCTAGTGCCAAATGGTCAATGTCCAGGTGACGGGTTGACATAGGTCTCACATCCAGAGAGGTCTGGGAAGCCATGACTGAGTTTATGGATTGGGATTAGGCCTGTATTGGTTGTAGAAGTGAGGTTTGGGAAACTCTGGTACAGCGAGAGGGTACTTACAATTTGTAAAATAGGGGTTTTCGGTATACAGGAAAATTAATCTTCAATTAGGGAAGTGTATTAATTAATTTCAATTAATTAATCTTTAAATTTGAGTGTACATTTTCAAATTTAGAGGGTCGTTCTGGGTTTCCCAAAAATACCTGGAAGTTGGTGGTATTAGTCACATACTGGTTTCAATGGTGACTGTAGATGGCATGGTGGCTTCCACTATGCACTCGATGCTTGAACTGGGCATCTGATACATGTTCAGGAGGTAAACAGAGGTTAATTTCAGTTACAGAGGCTCAGGGTGGTGCAGGAAGGCTTGGGCATCATTCATAGTTCAAATGAGTGAAAAGAGTCAAAATGGGCTTCTTCGGCCTTTTAACCAGCAACGGTCACAATTTTGAACGGAATTCATAAATGAACAGTGGATGGTTTTAGCTTTTGGTGGGGAGGCAGTCTTAGGGGCCATTGCACCACTTTTGGAGAGCAGACAATATTTCCTTGAGATCCCGCAATCTTGCGGAGGTTGTTACATAGTAGAATAGGGCTCGAGCAAAACTGCGAATCTTGCGTGCTCTCAGGCAGGTAAAGGTTAGGGAGGGAATGAGCGCGATATGGATGCGCACCGTCAGATCAGGGGGTGGAAGATCTGACAGTTGTCGCGTAGTCAAGATGCATGGAGGGAAATAGGGTCGGGATTTGCGGGGTCTGGGGAGTTAATTACAATTAATTGTAATTAATTAATAGACAAAGCGTGGATTAAATATAAGCGAGGGTTAATGGAGTGGGACTAGGGTTTATTGTGGCGGGGTTTTCTTAACCGCACCAAAGGTGGTGTGTTGAAAGAATTTTTGGGAAAATATGAATTCTGGGAATTAATTAAATAATGCGGGGGGGGATAAAACTTAGGATAAGGGGGTTTCATGGGTTTTTGAGGTAAAATAGGGAAATTAATAAGGGGGAAGGTGATTTTTTCAATGGGGAATGGTTTTCACACTACGGAAAAGAGGTTTTGGGTAGGGGGATGACATTTGGAGGGTAATTTAGTATGGAAATGTGTGAAACCAAGGGGTAAGGCAAAATGAAGGAAAAAAAGGGTATTTTTATAATAGATGATGGGATAATGGGGAAATTAGTAGGCAAGTATGTGGGGGGTGAAATGAAATGAGGGGAAGTTAATCAAGTAAGCTAGTGAACTTCCTTTCACTCTCATAAATGCTCCTACACACTGAAACATAAGTTTAAGCATGATAAATGTGCTCATGATTTAACAACCTTGTACATCTGCAAGCTTTCTTCTACCTACCCTTTATTTACCCTAACATTTTTTCTTCACTTTATTGGGTGCATTTGAGCTAGTAGACCCTTTAGTTCTTTTTCTTTTGACAAATAAACTATCTAATTCTAACCTTATAACTTCTAATGGCTCATATTAAGCTTAGGAGCACATTTTTATTCTCTACCTAACTACTAATCTTCCAAGGTTAAACAATTTGGCTAGATCGTTATTCTTTATATATAAACATGAAATTTAAAGCATGAATTAGTCAAGATTAAGCTATTTGACTATCATGGGTTGTGGCATTTATGAAAAGCTGCACACAACCATTATTTTGCACATAAAAGTAAAAGCAATGGCACTTGAATTTTCACACATTCATGATCTGTTTTTGTTTGGGGTTCATATTTTTCACTTTTTTTATCTCTTCTTTTTCTTTTTGTCCTTTAATTATTCTTTTAGGACATACCCTCTTTATTTTTTTTTTAATTTTCAATATAGAAAACATTTTGCAGAAAGCAAAAGTATGTACAATATTACAAGACTAACAATAACCAATTCAAAATTATGAATCCTATTATTATAGGACCCTAACATGATTAGAGCGTCTAACCTAAAATAACATCATGAAATCTGAAGTCTATTCCTAAATTAAGTATGGAATTTCTATTTCTAGTTCCAAACTAATCTACTGATAAAAACATGCTCAAACAACGGAATAACTCTAATCAAATGATAAACTAAATAAAAATTACTGAGAAATAATGAGTGATCAATTTAAATGAGTTCTATTTGATTCAAAACAACTTGACATGTAAAAGCCTTCTTGGGACTCAGAAATGTCATATTTTCATCCTCCTTTTTCTTCACTATTCCTTACATTTCATCATCCCATTAACCTTTTATCGTATCATTTTCATAAATACATTTGGGTTTCACCTTCTTATTTTCCATTTTATTCATTTTTGCATTACAAGGGAATTTATGATTAAATATTAGAAAATATACATATTTTTATATATATCTCAAGAATATGTGAGTTTTGTGATGTGTAGGAAATATGTGAAGAATTAATTCCAAGAGACTTCTCAAATATCTCCTCCACCATATTAAGGAGATAATTATGAAAGCCTATTCCTAAGGAGAAAATCATGGAGGATTTGGTTGGCATATCTTATCCATATCTCCTCCACCATATTAAGGAGATAATTATGAAAGCCTATTCCTAAGGACAAAATCATGGAGGATTTGGTTAGCATATCTTATCCAAGATATGTGAGATATTTATGGAGGATTCAAAGGGATCATATTTTGTAATAATGGGAAAGTAGTTGAAAATGCTTGAGAGATTTGTGGAGGATTCAAAGGGATCATATCTTGTAATAATGGGAAATTAGTTGAGAGTGCTTGAGAGAATATTGGATATGTAATTATGAGATGGTTATCTTCCTCATGTATATAAGAGAGTGCTCTCTCTTCATATTGATAATAATGAATAATGGAAAGAATGGAGATTAGATTTAAGAAATAGTTTTGTAATTATGAGAAGGGAATTCTTAGTTTTTCATCTTTTATTGTTATGCTTTCATGATTTGTAATTTGATTCTCGTAATATAATTTGAGATAGTTTTATTGTTGTGAGCTCACATATGTTTTTTGTCATTCAATTCTTCACATGTTGTATTTCTTTCCCCTTATGCAATTTCCCGCTTTCCTAGTTAGTATTTCAATGCATTCCTAGATTAATTTGATTTCAGTAATTTAGATTAAATGAGTCCCACTTCGGTCCTGCATATATAGTGCATGTGCCTCGTAAGCCTACGAACCTCAGATTGACAAATTAAATAGTTGGGCAATTACTACAACAGAATTATACGATAATATTTTCACCCAACTTTTTGGCGCCGTTGCCGGGGAGGCACGATGGATTGAAGTTTAGTTTGATTTTTCATGCAAGTGTGTTTAGACATGTTCCTAAATCCGAGTTGTTAAGGCGGTAAGACGTGGGGTACAGCCTACGCATCACATTCGAGATACCGTAACTGGCTCGACCTCTTATAGATCAGGGCATGTAGGGTGTGTTTACATTTATGGAAGTGTGAATTTCAATTTCTGCAAGTGTGTTTGATTTTCGCAACTATGAAGAGTGTTTGATGAATTCATGGTTCATGGTTGTAATTGAAGAATTCAATTACTAAATTAATGAGCAGTCCTTGTAAGAGGGTTTAATTGAGTATTGAATTCAAGATTATCTCTGTGGTCTTTGTTTTTAATAAATTCAATTTTTAGTGTGTTGATTTGGAAGAGTTTTTGTGAATTAAAACCTTGTAAAAGGATTAAAAGCTCAGACAATTATTAGAAATCTTTTTTTAGTATGTAAGAATTCCTTTTTCAACATGGTTTAACAATGAGTTTCAGCTTGGAACTACTCACTCAGATCCTAGCAGAAGTCGGGATCTCTTCTTCCCTGGCAAATGAGATCTTGACAAGAATTGAAAGTTCAACTACTCCCAAAGAAATAAACGAAGATTCAACATCTGAAGAATCCTGCGTAACTGATGGCGAACAATCATTCGAACAGGAATTCGAGGAAGAAGAACAACAGATCGGAGAAGAAGAAGAGGAGTTACAACATGATCTAGGTGAGAGAAACTATGCCTATCAAAGCTTTATCGAACAATGGTTCCAGGTAAGTACTAGATTAGATTCATCTTTTTATTTTTTAGTTGATTTGCAATTACAGCAACTAGACTCATTCACTCTCGAATATTTTCATCCATTATTTAAAAAATTGTTACTGGATATATTGTTGTTACTGCTACATGAATGGCTTCATTGGAAGTTTAATTACACGTAACTAATTTTTATTTCTAATTAGTATAGAGTAGGTAGGCTTTCATTTCTAGTTTTTACTTTCATTTTCAGTTTTTCTTTTACCTAGAATAAGTATGCTCTCCTTCGCGCTTAGTGCGATCGCGAGGATCAGAAAATAGGGATGATTTAGACTAATTTCAGGAATAAATAAATTCATGTTTTGCAATATGCTTCATCAAAAACATATTTCAATATGCAAATCATTGTGTCCATTTGTTAAAAAAAAAAAAAATTAAGTCTACATAAAGTTTAGCTTCTTTCTAAATTTTAGTTTTTCATTAAAAGCCTGGCGCTTTTGCCTATTGTCTCCCCTTGGCACCTTCAACCTTGAGCATTTAAACCTATGGTAACGGTGTGACTGAGTGCCAAAAGGGAATTTTCCTGAGCTCTATGAATGCCAAGGGCCATACCCACATATTGTTTAAAAACCACTAGTCGACTTGTTATTCAACTTCAAAGAAATTTCGGACGCGATTGTGACCATCACACACTGGTATTAAGTAGTTTCATGCACCTTCTCTTATGTCATGGTCACCTCCTCTCTCTCCACCATCGCAGCTCCTTCAGAAAGCACACAAAATCTGCAAAAATCCATAAGAAAATCGGGCTTTCTGAGAAAATCAAGCTTTTTGTCCACGAAGTAAGGAAGAGATAACGCCAATTCAATTTTGTCGATGGGGGAGTTTTATCTTGATATCCTGGAAATTCCCGCAAACAAATCCTTGAGGCCCACATTTGAACGAATCACACAAACAAAATCAAACAACCTCCAATCGTTGAAGCACCATCGAGATTTCAGCCTGAGAATAATGCAACTTATAACGGGATAGGAAAGCACCGGGACCGTGCTCATAAACTTGCTATAGAACCAAGAAGTCCTCACATATTCTTTAGCTGTGGTGAAGATGGAGTTGTCTACCATTTTGATTTGAGAACCCAGACTCCAACCAATCTATTTACCTGCCTTGCTTTCGGTGCAAACAAGTCAAGCCATTCTGCTATTGTTACCTACGGCACCTAATCTGATCGCACTTCCTGATTAGAAGATTCGATGGAATCCAACAAACATAAGAGAGAGCAGCAGGCACATATCTCTTTCACGCTTGATGTGATTATGCATGTATTAAGATTACACAGGCGAGTCTTCGAGCGAGATGGAGAGAGAAGGATTTCAAGAGAAGATTTTACACAACAGAGCCTATTTCTTTCACTCAATAAATTTGTTTTGACAGCTGCAGCGCCTAGCTTCAACGTCAGAAGAGGAAGAGAATACTACCTAGCTTAAGATTGGAAAAGAGTTTCTGGACAAATCATGCTCCAGGAATGGACATTGTAATTTTTTCTCCAAGACCACAACCTCCACGGATTTCAGGTTGGTGATTCAAATTCAGCGATTTAAAAAAAATCCACTATTTATTGCATTAAGACACAACTCTGCAAATGTGTTCATTGTACTCCGAAAGGCGGATCCTTAGGTTGTTGAATTATATGTGCACAAATGTAGTGTCACCAAAATCAATGCACCGAGATAATCTTGGCATACATACCTTTGACCACTCACAGTTTCGGGAACCGGGACTCTCCCACGTAGACAGATGGATTTTCTTGCACTATAGAGCATGGGTTGCAAACACTATGCGCAAGTTTCAGGACACCTGGCAAAAACAATAGCCATTCAAACTGGTTTTGGGCGGACGTAATTTACCAAGCAAATAAACTGCTATTTCAGTTGTTGTTGAAATTTCAGATGAAATATAGACCATAACGCTAGTTTGAAATATCTCTTTATAGTGTCAATCTTTTCTTAGCATAAATGTAACAGAGTCTTTGCAAATTTTGTTTTTCTAGACATTTGAAATTTTGGTGTTTGTTATTATAAAAAAAAATAAAATAAAATTGCCCTCATTCATTCATAAACTAACTACTTGTTCCCTAACAAATACAAAAGCCTTTTCAAATCTTTTAAATCAATTTTCCTGCAAACCAATAAAAACATTTTGAAAAAGTATTTCATAATCAATGAGTACATTGCATGGGGACATGCCATATTTCTAGATTGGGGGGGAATAAAAGTATGTTGGATTTTATCATTTATTTTAAAGTGAATTTGTGGGAAAAAGTTAGGATGCATATACTAGCAAGATAAATGAGATTGGTGTTGTGTAGGTCAAATGGAAGCTTATGCAGAAAGCTCAGCTCAACATTACGATGCGACACCCTTTTCATCCACCATTAGTGTAGTTTCGAAAAATAATTAAAAAAAATGGACATTTCATAAATTCTTGAAAATGAGATAATTTGTTTTTTGAGTCACTTCATACAGGAATGATCAATGGAGATGGCACACAAAGGTGACAAGTTTTATGCAGGAATGGTGCTAAGTTTATTTAGAGTGAAGACAATCTAATGCAAAATTGATTTTCGAAATCACAATGAAACATGCATCATTGGATGCTTGAAGGAACTAATTCTTCACAACACATATCATGACATTTTCCACTACACAAAAATCCTTTTGCATCGTGATTTACTCACCTTTTTCCTTTCAAACGCCTAGACCATCCTTGTGTTGAAGCCCATCTTCCATTATCTTATCTTTCACGACTTCATGCACGCCTATTTTTCTGAATCACATACATTCCTTTATCCTTTTCAGTTTTATTTTTCCTTCTAGTTTTCCTTTTGAATAAAACTCATTCCCTTTCCATGATTACATTGCCTTGTTTTCCTCGCCATGTTGATCCACACTGCTTGTCCATGAGTTCTTTCCATTTATAGTCCTACCAAATCTTTTTGTACAAACTCGCGTTGACTGATGTGGGATTCCTTAAGGCCCACCTTTCAACAACTCTTGCCCCATCGACATCATCACCTTATCTAGGAAATAGACTAGAGTTCATTTTGGGTACCTTGAGACTTACATGCCTCAATGGCAAGTTCTCTCGCTGACAATCATGGGAATACATCAATGTCCCTTGATCGTAAGATCTTGCAAATGGCTCGATGTCAACCCTTCTATTCACATTTTGGAAGATGTACTCGGGTGCCTTGGAACTCATCGACATCAATGGTGAGTTGCCTCGCATTGGTTAACGGCATGCATCAATGGCCGATAATTCCATGATTTATTTTCATGCTCGACATCAACACATTCTTTCGCATGATTAGAATTGTACCAAGAAGTTTAGTAGAAGGTGAAGACTATACACTTTTTCACGACTCCCTCAGTAGTTACAGTAGCATGAATTCTGATCTATGAGAGTACCACAGTTCCACTTTCAGCGTTTATCTTTTCCATGATTCAGCATCAGCAGTTCAGATTCCTTCATTTCCCAGGATCCAGCTACAACAACATCAATCACATTTTCCTGATCCTGCAGCAGCAGTAGTTACATTCCTATTGCATAGTTCATCATTCTTGGGTAAGTAGAGGTATGTTGTTTTCTAATCTTTAATCATGCAATTCCTTATATGCTAACTTGAATATCTTGGAAAATTCCCTCACCATGCTACATTTCCTTTCATGAGCCATGTCAAGTTGCATGAGGACATGCAACCAATTCAGTTGGGGGGGGAAGAACTATATTCACTAAATATTCACTACCATGATTCTATTTCTTCACCACTATCACTCCATTTTTTTCATTTACCATTCACCAACATTTATTTTCCAATGATACTTTGTTGCACTTTGCTTCATACGCAATATTGGCATGCTTCATTAATATTACAAAAGGGATTTCTTATGCACATTATGATTTCCAGTGTGTTTACATTATCATTGAAGAAAAGAGAACAGAAAACGAAATGAATGTTGTTAACACAAGAACCAACATTCTTTGTATTCATGGTTGTCACACAAGAACCAACCATAAGAAAATGTAAGTTGTTACTCATGTCTTTCACATATCCTGGAAACATTCATTATTAAAAGACATCATCATGTAAAGCCAAAGTTCAAGATGCCAAATGTTCTTAAAGAGACCCATGCATGGTTGCATGAGGACATGCAACAAGTTCAGTTGGGGATGATGTTGGGACTAAGAAATGTGATATTTTCATCCACCTTTTTCTTCACTATTCCTTACATTTCATCATCCCATTAACCTTTTATCATATCATTTTCATAAATACATTTGGGTTTCACCTTCTTATTTTCCATTTTATTCATTTTTGTATTACAAGTGAATTTATGATTAAATATTAGAGAATATACATATTTTTATATATATCTCAAGAATATGAGAGTTTTGTGATGTGTAGGAAATATGTGAAGAATTAATTCCAAGAGACTTCTCAAATATCTTTTCCGCCATATTAAGGAGATAATTATGCAAGCCTATTCCTATGGAGAAAATCATGGAGGATTTGGTTGGTATATCTTATCCATATCTCCTCCACCATATTAAGGAGATAATTATGAAAGCCTATTCCTAAGGACAAAATCATGGAGGATTTGGTTAGAATATCTTATCCAAGATATGTGAGATATATATGGAGGATTCAAAGGGATCATATTTTGTAATAATGGGAAAGTAGTTGAAAATTCTTGAGAGATTTGTGGAGGATTCAAAGGGATCATATCTTGTAATAATGGGAAATTAGTTGAGAGTGCTTGAGAGAATATTGGATATGTAATTATGATATGGTTATCTTCCTCACGTATATAAGAGAGTGCTCTCTCTTCATTTTGATAATAATGAATAATGGAAAGAATGGAGATTAGCTTTAAGAAATAGTTTTGTAATTATGAGAAGGGAATTATTAGTTTTTCATCTTTTATTGTTATGCTTTCATGATTTGTAATTTGATTCTTGTAATATAATCTGAGATAGTTTTATTGTTGTGAGCTCACATATGTTGTTTTTCATTCAATTCTTCACTTGTTGTATTTCTTTCCCCTTATGCAATTTCCTGCTTTCCTAGTTAGTATTTCAATGCATTCCTAGATTAATTCGATTTCAGTAATTTAGATTATTTTAGTTCCACTTCGACCCTGCATATATAGTGCATGTACCTCGTAAGTCTACGAACCTCGGATTGACAAATTAAATAGTTGGGCAAGTAATACAACAGAATTATACGATAATATTTTCACCCAACAAGCCTAAAGCTAATTTCTCACACAACGTAATTTATTAACAAATTGTCTTTAATTCCATAAATAGCAAAATCAACAAATGATTAACTATGATAATTACTCTATTCAATGTAAGAAATCCTGATAGGCTTAATTGAAATGACACAACTCATGCTTCCAAACTAAATTCTACCAATCAACTAAAACAGAGCAATTCTGAGTATAGAATGTAGCTACAGGAATCATGAGTATTGAATGCAGTCTGAGTACAAAATGCAGCCATAGTAAAGAATGCAACCTAAGTACAGAATGTGGAATGAGTACATAATGTGGCCTTTGTACATAATGCAGCTATGCACGTACTCCACAACCTGCAAAGAGAAACCAATAGAAATGAAATCGTTGCCCTCTACTCAGATTGTTGCCCTCTACTGAGATCTACAAAACATAAATAAATCTAGAATATGAAATGAAGTGTTGGAATTCTGAAAACTATTTAGAAAACAACTTGGAAATGAAATGTAAATCTATTGACTAAAGAAAAACACACTTCCTACATAAAACTATTCTCAGGATCACACCATAAATCAGAAAGCAATTACATAATCTAGAATGCAGAAATAAATTGACAAAGCAATTAAATCTACTTCAAACCATTTGCAAGAAATAAAATATAAAAAGGAAATAAACACACTTACATAATCTATATTAACCCTACAAACACGATGGGTTCAGGTGTCCTTTCCTGTCCATGTGCTACAGTTCTAAGATCAATTCATAAAATGGGCACCAAGGCTACAACAATTTCATCACATTTTATTAATTCATCCAAAAATAGAGTTCAATGTACAACAGTTGTGCTTCCTCTCCTACATAACTCCTTTATGTGTAACCTGTAACTCCCTCTCTAGTATTAAGTGATGGAAATATATACTATGATTTTATATTTTTATATCCCAAACTCAAGGATCTGATCTTAGCCGTATGCCAACAAAATTACAAAAATACATTTCAATTGATTTTTCTGCAATTTGGTTATGTCAAATTTGTCTTGGGAAATCTCATGATCCATGCATATCTTGATTGAGATATAGAATATATGATTTCAGCTCCATATATCTTGAAAAAAAAATGAATAAGTATTCAACCAGAAATATCCAAAACTGTGGATGATCCGAAATGGTCAAACCCAAAATTTATGTACTTAACCCAAAAAGTTTGTACATGATTCTATAGTTAAGATTCCACTGACCATAAATTCTTCATGGTGACGAATTTTGAAAAACGGTTTCTGGGTTCCCTAAATGAGGGTACTCTGAACAAACCCCATGTCTTAGAATCCCAATATTATTCTTAATTTGATCACAAAATGATATTTTAATCTACAAGAATTATGTACTTAACCTGCAGCAACTAGTTTAATTGAATTATGAAGAATTGCAGCTATTGATCCTTGGAGTAAATGAAATTGGCAAAACCATCATTAGAAAATTCATCTCTAATCATTTAAAAGTTTATAAAACTAATGATAATCAACCACGAATTGTAAGATTTGAATTAGCGGTAGGTTGTAGAATTATTGTATGAAATGAGTTAAAAAATAGGAATTTAGGTTACGAATAGTGGCATTGTACGGTGAAAAAAATGGGCATATTTGAGTCCCAACAATACTACCAACAATATTTGAGGCTAGGATTTTACAAAATCAATCCTATTGTGTAAATTTTTCATTGGTCATTACTGAAAAGAACCCTGGCTCTAAAGATGCTTAAAAGAAAACAATTTTTGACCCATGGAGTCTTAGGAGAGTGGTGCCCCTAGCTATATCCTAGTGCCAAGGGTCCAATAAAATTTATGATTCACCCATTCAAGTCCCGGTTTGAAATTTTTAGCCAACTGCATCTTGATTTCTAGACTCATTCAAGGACATATAGCGAATTTTGTCTAGGTTATAAAAGGCAAATTAAGTAGAAAAACTGAGTTTTGTAAGTTTTCGAAAGTGTTTTCTTCCGAGGCCCATGTGAGTATGCTACCCATAACCACTCGGGATGGTGATTTACAAAATTCAATCCCTTTTGCAAAATTTGTATTGGTGTTTCCTAAAAAAGTACTAGCATTTTTTGCCTCTGGAACCTTAGGATGGGTTTCCCCTTGTTGTAACCTAATTCTAGGAGTCCCATATAATAAATGGATTTCCCATCTAAGTCTCAATTTGAATTATACGGCGAGTTGAAACTCACTTCATAGGGTCATTCAAGGACATATTATGAATTTTTTTCAAGGGTTTAAAATAAAAACCAAGTAACAAAAATAAGTTCCATAACCACTAGAATGTGTATATGGCAAAGGTCCACATGAGCAAACTACCCACAATCGCTCAAGCCATTTCTTTACAAAACCCTCCCTTTTGAAATATTTTCATTGATATTTCCTAACTAAAACCCCAGCTTCAAAGATCCTCAAATAATTAATTTTCTAGCCTATGGAATCGAAGGATGGGGGTGCCCCTAATTATTACCCAGTGCTAATGTCTAACATAATTGAAAATTTTCCCATATGAAAGATGGTTTAAATTTTATGGTGACCTTCAACTCAATTCCTGAAGCCATTCAAGGACATGTTGTGAATTTGTTCTGAGGTATAAAAACCAAAAACAACAATCAAGAGATAATAAATGTAATATAAAGTCACAACTAGGATGATACAACAACGCTAATGTTGACATTGAATGAGTCATGAGAAAACTAATAAATGAACTAACCATTAATGAAAAGGATGTATTATAAAGCTAAAGAATTCCTACTAATAGAAACCAAAATGCATCATTTCTCTTTGAGTCTATCTTGTTTATTTGGGTTTTAAAAAATGGTTTTTCTTCTTTATTTGGATTTTAACATCCATCACTTGATTCCAAAGTAGGTAAAAGAGTGTTAAAGCAATAATACCAAAACCTTGTAGGTATGTATGACTTTCAGTCAACATTTTGTATTTGCAATTTTGAATTCTACTTTGCATAGGGTTAGTTTTTGGTATAAATGTTAAAATAAATGTATGGGTTTTGGATAAAGATGGGAAAACTCATTTGTATATGAATTGTATGTTGATATTGGAAAACCTTGTTTTCCCTCAAAGGTCAACATAATATTTATATTTATGCATTTTCCTTGGGATGTTATCTTATTCATTATATTTGTGAATTTTATGAACTAATGAAATATTATATGATGGAATTTTTGTTTAAACCATTGTGACTAATTTATAGATAACACACCATAAGAGACTCCCATAAGTGACACACTTAAACAATAGTACACAAAAGTGACAGCGTTAAATGATGCCCTATAATAAATATACATAATTTATGCAATTAAGTGAGACACATAATAAGCATCCCATAATATACCAACCATAAGTTTCATAGTTAAGCATCAATGTACTCAAATAATGCACACAAGATATGACACACTATATTAGGTGTCGCACATCATGTAACATTCCCTCCCACCCCATTGAACCATCTCGGTTTGTGGGAAGTGTTACTTATGACTTAATCTAACCTTCAAGGTCTATTGTGAAGATGTTGTTATAAAACCCTTTTTTTACAATTTCATTGAAACTCAAAAAAATACTACCATCATGTTTAGTTCATCGAGATATTTTTGGAATATAAATTTTATCTCATTCTCATTATCAGATGGAAATTCATGCCCTTTTGAAGTTTGAGAAATTAAATTGCACCAGATTAGCAAGTTACATCCATGTGTGACCCACGTGGCTCTACCATGTCACCTTAAACAGTCCCACATCACTCATGATCCCATGATGGTGCCTACATAGCCATTACCTAGTGTGTACGAAACTTTCCACCTCGACCCAAACTAGGGGTCACACAGGGTCCGATCCCTTCGTGTTAAGTGGAAACCCTACATTTTATTTGGCTCCAAAGAAATCTAAGTTATCTAACATTCTCCCTTGTTAACATACCCATGGTTACCGTGGATCTCCATATTGCTCAGTTATATTGTGAAAAATTCAACTTATTGGACATCTGGGGCTCCTTAATGATGTGCATTGCTTACCACCCCCCCCCCCTCCCCCAAATATTCAATTCCCTAGATCACACGCAAAATCTATGGAAAATCTAGTCCTAGTCCCATATGAGACCTTTTCATGTGTGTTAAACTGCGCACTACCTGATGCTCTGGATTCCAATTGAAACATCCACTTACAAAGAAATCTATTATTACGTATTTGTTATGACCAAATGAGACTCACCCCATATATTTGGCCCTAAACCAAGTTTCTCAAGGAAATCCAACTTGATCTATATTTGGTTCATTTTGAAATTGTGCATGGCTTTTCTGCTCGGATACCCTAGACTACTAGAAGAATATGCCCCTTGTATATTTGGATGAAGCTACTATTGGGATATGGAAAAAGGTATCTAGCTTGGATGTAAGTATACCAAGAGACCATCCAGTCCCAGATAAATAGTTCAAATTTCAACAAAAATTTGTAAGAAGAATTCAAGGAATTTTATTAGAATTCCTTAAGGAAGAACTTTTGCCCAGAACACTGAATTCTGGGAGTAAGATTAAAATTTTGAAATTCAACCTTCAGAGGTATTTATATGCCATGACCATAAAATATTTGATGGCACCATCAAACCTGACTTACACCAGATCTTGAGCAAAGGGAGAAATGGCTCCAAAGGCCATATTTATTAAGGAAAACCATTGATTGTGCTTACTTTGTGAAGTTCAAGACATTACAACAATGTATAGGTGTGGACAACCATATCATTCTCACATTGATCTCAAAATAAGTAATTATAAGTTTTTAATTAAATTTTTATTCATCATATAGTTCGTGGATTATCTCCTTATCATGTGAAGTAAATTATAGTCTTAAACAAGGAAGTGATCCTTCAGATACACATATTCGATAATTCAAAACACTTGTAATAACATATGAACTAAGGGGACTTAAGAAATAAGTCATATTCATGTAAATGACTTTATAGTTAATGAAGATAATAGAAATCATATGTATCCAAAATTTCAACATAACCATGAAGGAATATAAAGTAAATCATTCACCATGGACATACAATAATCTAAGAAACCTTCCATAGGTAGTGTTGATCTATAAATTTACATAATATCAGACATTTTTATCATCCATACTTGAAATGAATACAAGTAATTATACTTATCCACTTAACTTGAAATGGTTGGCAACAGTAAGAGTGGTTCGAACTTAAACAGGAATGCAACAACTTATAGATATAATATTAAACATAGAGATGCAGCAGAAAAACACTTCATTTCATTAATAGAAAAATATTGAACTATGCTTACAAACATAATGGAAATAAGATAGCTTGGGCGATAGTAGCTTATCTCTAAGAAGAGATGTCGTAGCTACATGCCTCTGAAATATGTTACAATGAGGCTCAAGGGCCTATTTATTATTGGAAAACATGAGAAAACCCTAAACAACCAAAACCCTAACCCCAGGAGATCTAACACCAAGATTTTGTGGGCCCCGTTGGGGTTGTTTGGGAAACCAACTTCCTGGGGTTGTAACTTGGTCATATTATCTTTGTTTTCCGGTATGATACCTTGTTGGAAAGGTCTCTCAAAGTACTACAGGTTTCACCATAGGCCCCTCCCTATTGCTATGGGCCTACCGTGGACCCCAAAAAAATGCCGTTTAGGGGGTCAAAACTGCTCCAAAAGTTCAAGACACGAAAAAATGCTAAAAATAGTAAATGTTGAAATGAACATGGAAATAGCTGAAACTGACTAGGAGGGTCTAGGTGGAATAGGTGAGTGGCCACCAATATCTACATGGATCATTCCTTCCCCCTTACGAAGCAATGGTCCCCATTGCATGCAGAGCCTCCAGGAGGTGACGAAATTTCTGTTGAACCTGGTCTTTAGTGAACCACTTGCCATGGTGAAGGAGTTGGCCTACTTTGACAACTTGATATAGTTGTATCCTCTGTTGGCAAGTGTTCTTGATTTGTGTGTCCATGATCTAATCAGTTGTGGATTGTTCCATGCAGTCGAGGTTAAGCTCTATTGGTGTGATTTGTTATGCAATGTGAGATGTGTCCAGCAGTGGTGGAAAGTATGGTCGAAGGTGGTCTACATTGAACACTGGGTACATACCAAGGAACAGTGGAATGTTGAGATCGAAGGCATTTTCACCAATGGCCTTGGTGATGATGTATGGAACATATCGGAGTGGGCAAAGCTTGCAGTGGGGTCCAACAAGGCTCTCCTTCTACAAATGTAACCAAACTTTATCGCCCACTTGGAACTTGTGTAGCACTCGATGTTGATCATGGCGCTGCTTGTATTTAGCATTGGGTTTTTCCAATATATCATGGACCTACTGGCAGATGCGTTGAATGCACTCAATGTAGTTGTTATCCCTTTCAGCTTCAGAATAAACATGAGCCAAATCTACTTGAGTGGTTGCAAATGGTATGGCCACATCAATGGGGCATAATGGCTAAATTCCCATCCCTACCTGAAAGGGGTTATGGCCTATTGAGCTGTGGAGAGATATGTTGTAGCTGTGTTGGACATAGGGGATACTTTCATCCCACGTGCGTTGATACTTCGAGTTGTACATGCACAAAATGTGTACGATCATCCTGTTGACAACCTATGTTTGGCCATCAATTTGGGGATGGAAATCCATGGATTTAGTAAGTTTTGTATACAACATTGACCAGAGAACTGACCAAAGTGCACTTAGGAATCTGTTGTCCCTATCTAAGACAATGGACTATGGGATCCCAAAGTGTACCCACACTTGCTCAAAGAAGAGCTTAGCAGTGGCCTCTGTTATGATACTCTTCTTGCAGGCCGCCATGATGGTCATCTTAGAGAATTTGTTGATGACCATGAAAACGCAATCATTGTCGTGCTCAGTCAAAGGAAGGCCTGACATGTAATTCATGGAGACAAATTCCCAAGGTTGGCTAGGAGTAGGAGAGGAGTATATAGGCCTTGCTTCTTGATGGTTGGTTCGGAAATGGCACATGCGGTAAAGGATCTAATGTACTTCCCAACATCCTGAAAAATTTTCGGCCAATAAAATACTTTTGCAATAGCACCATTGTTTCCTCTACTTTGAAATGTCCATCAACTTGACTATAGTGCACCTCCCAAACCATCTTGTCACGCTCACTTGAAGGAACATAGATGTGTCCGAGGTGGCATAACATTGCATCTTGAAGGTGAAAATTTGGAACTTGCTTCCCTTCCAGGAGTGTCTGGCATATGCTTCCGAATTCTGGATCGCTCTTGTAAAGATGCAACCACCCTGATGTCTCATGCCCATAAGAGTTGAGCACAGTGATCAGCGCCATGACCGGTGGTCGACTGAGGCAATCAGTGACATTATTAGTTGCCCTTATTATACTAAATGTTCAAATGGAAGTGTTGCAGATAGGTGGATCATTTCTGATGGTGATCGATATACAACTTCCCTTGTGTCTGTATGAACTGTAGAGGTTGATGGTCTGTGTGGATGACAGTTTCCTTCCCAGGAATGTAATGCTTCCATTGACGGCAGTCCTGCACAATGGAATACATTTCTTTGTCATAGGTGGTGTAATTTTGGACTGTGTCTGAAAGTGTCTCACTATGGTAAGCCACTGGATGTCCATGTTGAGTAAGAACGGCACCAATAACATAGTCGAAGGCATCTATCTCAATCTCAAATGGTTGTTGTAGGTTTGGTAATGTGAGCACTGGTGTATAACAGAGGCAATTCTTCAACTTAGAGAACACTTGCTTTTTGGTTTCTAACCAAAAAAGAAATTCTTTCGCTCTACCCTTGGTGACTTGACTTAAAGGCCAAGTGATATGAGAAAACCCCAACACGAACCTACAGTAGAAATTGGCAAGACTCAAAAAGTTACGGAGTTCTGTTAGAGTGGTTGGTGCTGGCAAATCCCAAATGACTTATATCTTGGATTGGTCCACATGTACACCCTAATCATCAATGATGTACCCCAGATATTAAACCTAGGTCAGGCCAAAGGTTCATTTCTCCAAGTTAGCACATAGTTTGTGTTGTCACAGGGTTTGAAGGACCTGTCGAATATGGTGTAGGTGCTCTTCCCAAACATGGCTAAATATCAAGATGTCATCTAAATACACCACCATGAATGCATTGGTGAAGGTTTGCAAGTTGTCATCCATCAATCTCATGAAGGTTCCAAGGGTATTCATCAATTCGAATGACATGATCGACCATTCGAAAAGGCCCTCCTTGGATTTGAAGGCAATCTTCCACACATCAGAGGGTTCGATAGGAACCTGGTGATAACCTGACTTCAAGTCAATCTCGCTGAAATATTTGGCCCCTTTGAGCTAGTCCAGAAGGTCATCAATTCGCGAGATTTGCTACCTATTGTGGAAAGTGATCTTGTTCAGCGCCCGATAGTCAATACAGAGCCTCCAAGTCCCATCCTACTTCTATACCAATACAATCGGGCTCCCACAAGGTGATGATCTTGGCCTGATCTTCCCTTTCTACAATATTTCCTAAATCTACCTCTCGATGTCATTATTCTCCATAACGGAGTGTTAATAGATCGATCCATTAGGCAGCATCATAACTGGGGTCATAACGATGGAGTGCTTGACCTGAAAGTGCAGAGGAACCCCTGTGGGTGAGGTGTTGGAAATAATACTGAGAGGGGGGGTGAATCAGTATTATCTAGCAATTTAATAAATCTTCCTTATTTGATCTTTGAATTATTTTTGCATGTCAGTACCATAAAATAATGAGCATGAACAAAGAAGAAACAGATAGTCACACCAAAGAACACAAGATGTAAGGTGGAAACCCAATGTGGGTGAAAACCACCTGCTGCAATATGTCTCTATCTTCTTTCAAATTAGAAGCTTCTTTTACAATGATTTTGTACTGGTGCAGTCCTTTACCAGTACGCAGGCTGCAACCTGCAGAGAGCTACAACTCTCTCTCTCTCTCGTTTTCCAGTCTACTCCTGGAAGGGAGCTACAACCCCCTACTTCTTTTCATAAAGCATCAGATGATCAACAAGTACATAACAGTTACAGTCTACTACAGATATCAGATCAGCAATAACAGAAGTAACCCAGAACACCTTATCAACAGAGAAATCAATCAACAGAACATCTTAAGACAGAGACGCAGTTTTTCCTTCTGTGGCCTGCGACCAGACGCAGATAACCTTCTGCTCCCCTGCGTCCACACGCAGATATCCTTCTGCTGCGCTGCGTGCCCACGCACTGTTCCTTTAACTGCTCTGCGTTCTGTTGCTTCAGGATGCATCCAGAAACACTATCGCGCCGCGTCTTTTTGCTACAGGGACGCACCCAAAAACACTATCGCGCCGCGTCTTTTTGCTTCAGGACGCACCCAAAAACACTATCGCGCCGCGCCCTTTTGCTTCAGAGACGCACCTGAACCGTGATCGCTCTGCGTCCCCACGCAGATCTCCAGTCACTGAGCTGCGTCCCAGACGCACCTGGACTTCGTCTGCCCTGCGTCCCCACGCAGATCTCCAGATTCTGCACTGCGTCCCGGCGCGCTTTCCTTTCACTATACCTGCGTCCCTTCGGGTATGAATGATTTCAAGACTTTAAGTGTAACCCAAACAGTCATATCTACAGATCTAATCTTGCGCCAAAGGGATATCAGTCCTTCAGTAGATTCACCTTTTAGATCTAGACCAGATCTCACCCAATAAGATATTCAACCAAAGACATACATAAACCAAATGATCTCCTTTGCTTTATATAGGCAAGCTCCTCCTCAAATCATGGAACAATACCACGAGCCGACACCACAATAACACAATACCGTCGGCTAGATACCAAGAGTAAAACACAAGAAACCCCCACGTGTGCTTTTCTCTGCCTTAAAATGTGTGCACTGGGTGGACGCACCTCCTGAATGGCTGGCCTGCGTCTCTGGACGCGGCTTCTGCATGGTGTACCTGCGGGTACGCACTTTCTGTAAGGTATACCTGCGTCCTCCTTATTTCCTTCAATATTTGATAGCTGATCATCAACTTCTGCTGCTGACTTGAAGAACAGTGACCTGTCACCTGAATGGGTTGCCATCAAGGACAACACTTTAGTCATAATGCCAACAATCTCCCCCTTTGGACTTGATGGCAACCTCACAAACTTCAGCTTCATTCTCCCCCTTTGACATCAAGGGCAAAAGTGGTATGCTCCCCCTAAGAACATGCTCCCCCTGAATATGAACCAGATCTGCAACAAAGAACCATAATCCACCATGAAAGAGATAGAGACATATTGCAGCTATTTCCAAGACCTCCTTCTGACCATCCTCCATAATGCCAACAATGCATTATATGCTCCCCCTGAACCTGTACCATCAATCAGAAAAGATTCAACAACAAGATGATGCATCAACAACCCCCATCTTTTTCCTGAGGTACTCAAAGGTGTCCCTGGGCAATGGTTTGGTGAGAATATCAGCAACTTGTTCCTTAGAAGGAACATACTCCAACTTGACCTTCTGTTCAAGCACTTGTTCCCGGAGAAAATGATACTTGATTGGTATGTGCTTGGTTTTTGAATGCATAACCGGATTCTTTGAGATGCTGATTGCACTTGTGTTATCACATAAGATGGGGATAGGTGGTGTACAAGTGATTTGAAAATCTTGCAAAGTATGCATCATCCAAAGAAGTTGGGTGCAACAAGATGTAGCAGCAACATATTCCGCTTCAGCTGTAGACAAGGTAATCGGACTCTGTTTCTTGCTGAACCAAGATACCAGTCTGGAACCCATAAAGAACGCACCACCACTTGTGCTTTTCCTGTCATCCACGCTTCCGGCCCAATCTGCATCTGTATAAGCATGAAGAGTAAGATCTGTATCTCTAGGATACCATAAGCCATAATTTTGAGTCCCTTGAAGATATTTGAAAATTCTCTTCACTGCCTGAAGATGAGTCTCCTTCGGATTTGCCTGAAATCTTCCAACTATTCCAACTGCATGCATGATGTCCGGTCGGGTACCTGTCAAATATAGTAAACTTCCAATCATAGATCTGTAGGTTGGTTGATGTACTGCTGCAGATTCATCATTTGCACTAAGACTGCATCCTGTGACCATGGGTGTACATACTGGTTTTGCATCTTCCATGCCATATTTCTTCAAAATCTGTTTGAGATACTTGGTTTGAGATAAAAAGATTCCTCCTTCCTTTTGTTGGATTTGTAAACCAAGGAAATATGTCAGTTCTCCTAGCAAGGACATTTCAAATTCTTTCTGCATGACCGAGGCAAATCTTTGACTCATAGCTTCTTCATTGCTGCCAAAAATAATGTCATCTACATACACAACAAGTATTAGCAATTTGTCATTTTCAATTTTTATATAAAGATTGCTATCTGGTGAACCTTTTGAAAAACCTTGTTGATGAAGATATTTGTCCAAGCGGTAGTACCAAGCCCTTGGAGCTTGTTTGAGACCATAGAGAGCCTTTTTCAATCTGCATACAAGATTTGGATCATTTCCAAGAATGAAACCATCTGGCTGTTCAATGTACACTTCTTCTTCCAAGTCTCCATTCAGAAAGGCTGATTTCACGTCCATTTGAAATACTTTGAAGTTTTGAAAACTTGAGAGAGCAAGGAACATTCAGATGGCCTCAAGTCTTGCAACAGGAGCAAAGGTTTCTTCAAAGTCTATTCCTTCTTGCTGCGCATACCCTTTACAAACAAGTCTGGCTTTGTTTCTAATTACTTCTCCATTTTCATTCAATTTATTTTTGAAGACCCATTTTGTTCCGATAACATTTTTATCCTTTGGTCTAGGAACCAGCTCCCAAGTGTTGTTCTTTTCGATTTGCTCAAGTTCTTCATCCATTGCTTTCACCCAACATTCATCTTTGCATGCTTCTTTCACATTTTGTGGTTCAGTAGAGGAGAGTAGTGCCAAATAGCTTGAGGCTTCTGCAACTGTTCTTCTTGTTTGTACACCTGCTTCTTTCTGCCCCACAATCTGAGATTCTGGATGATTCCTCTGAACATATCTGGATGGAGTCTTTTCTTCTATTCTTGTTTGCTCCTCTGGCTCTTCTTGAGATTCTTCTTCTTCATCATTCTGTCTTTGAGGGTAGCCTTCATCTTCTTCGATGTCTTCATGATGGACTTGCCTAGGAATGTATCCCTTCTCATCAACCACTACATCAATGCTGTCAACAATTCTTCCAAGTCTTTTATTGTAGCACTTGTATGCTTTGCTATATGGAGAGTAACCAAGAAGAATGCCTTCAGCTGCCCTAGGTTCAAGTTTGCCAAGCTGCTCATCAGTATTCTTGATATAGCATTTGCTCCCAAAGATTTTGAAGTGCTTTACCGAAGGAGTCCTGCCACTCCAAAGCTCATGAGGAGTTTGAGTGCTGTTCACCCGGACATTTGTTTTGTTGAGAACAACAACCGCAGCATGTGCAGCTTCACCCCAGAAAGTTGTGGGAGTTCCTGATTCATCAAGCATAGCACGAGCCATTTGTTGGATTGTTCTGTTCATTCTTTCAACAACTCCATTTTGCTGAGGAGTTCTAGCTGTAAAGAATTCTCTCCTTATCCCATGTTCATCACAGAAATCAAAAAATTCATTTGAAGTAAATTCCCCACCTCTGTCGGATCTGAGGCACTTAATTTTGTGACCTGATTCATTTTCAACCAAGGCTTTGAAGGATTTGAATTTTTCGAATGCTTCATCTTTGTGCTTCATAAGTCCCAACCAGACAAACCTGGAGAAATCATCAATAAATAATATCAAGTATTCCTCTCCTCTAGGTGTTCTTTTCCTGAATGGACCACATGTATCTGTATGTACTAGCTCAAGAGGCATGCTAGCTGATCCTTCTTTCTCTGGAAAGTTAGTTCTGGTTTGTTTTCCAAAATGACATGATCTGCATATGGTGTTGTCAGGAATTTTGATATCTGGAAGATCGCGAACTACCTGATATTTGCATGCTTTCCTTATTTGTGAGAAGCTTAGATGTCCCAACCTTCGATGCCATAACCAGTGCTCTTCATCCTTGCTCAGATAGCATTGTTGTTGTCCTTCTTCAAATATGTACAGATTATTTGGAGTTCTTTTGCCTTTGAGTACTGTTTTACCTGTATCAAGATCACGAACAAGACATCCATTCGATCTGAAAATAACCTCGGTTTTTGATCACACATCTGGCTGACACTTAGAAGATTATGCTTCAATCCATCAACATATAAAACATTTCCAGCTTTGACCTTTTCTTTTAACTGAGCAATGCCTTTTCCTTTTATAGTTGCAGGAGTATCATTTCCAAAAGAGACTTTCTTTCCCTTTTCTAGAGCAGAATAAGATTCAAGTTTTTCTTTATCACCTGTCATATGCTTCGAACATCCACTGTCAATGTACCATAGATTTTCCTGTCCCTCTGCATAAAATGCTATTCCACATCTTTCTGTTTGAGGTTCCTTTATTCTCCATGTTTTGGTGCTTGAGGCTTCCTTTTTCTGCTGAAACCTGCTCCTGCATTCAGATTCTTCATGACCAATGTTATTGCAAATAGAACATTCGACTTCATTTTCAAGAACCGAAAAGTTGTTATAGGTCCTTTTTGTAATCCCTGTCATACTTCTTTGTTTTTGAGCTTCCCTAGTCATGATTGTTTTATATGCAACACATTGAGCTGCTTTGTGACCAAAGTTATGACACGAAAAGCATTGTCCATTGAAGAAACTTCTGCGGTTATCGAATCTACCAGCCAACTGATTGTAATTTCTATTTTCATCTATTCTTGGACCAAATTGAGAAGATTTTACCTGTGGCTGGTTCACCCTTAAGATGGATTGCCCTTGATAGTTTCTGTTTGTAATTCGTCCCTGCTTTACCTGATGATCTTCATTGTTCTTTTGCTCATTTCTTCTTGCTGCATCAAGATAACTCTTTGAGGTGGATGCTTGAGAGGTTTCTCCATTGTAGCCCAGACCTGTCTTGTTTAGAGGAGACCGCTGCACATTGATAATCTTATCCAAAGTTTCAGATCCTTTGACAAACTTAAGATTAATAGCTTTTGTTTTCTCAATCTCTTTTCTAAGACCAACAATTTCTCCTTCTAGTTTTTCAAGATGTTTTTCCTTTTCATCAATTTGAAATTGTAGAGTATCAATGATCACATTCTTTTCTTCTATACATCTCTTGAGTCTAGTGATTTCATCATAAAGGTTATCCACATCTATAGCATCCATATAATCATCATCTTCAAATGCCATTAATAACTTATATTCATTACCTCGTTCATCTTCATCACTGTTTGATAGACCATCACTATCTTCATGGGTGTAGTAGCTTTTCTTATTTGCACTTTGTTTCTTGTTCCATCTAGCAGGTTCCTTTCCTTTATCCTTATAAGGACATTTTGTAGCATAATGACCTACTCTTCCACAAGCAAAGCGTTTGAAAGGTAGCTTACCTCTGAACCTTCCAGAACCCCTTCGAAGATTTCTGACAAAATTTGATTCTTCTTCCTCTTCTTCTGGAACATGGCTTGCTTCATAGTAATCTTCTTTGCCTGATGCCTTGAAAGCAGCTTCCCTTCTGTCTGATGGACCTCCCTTTCTCATTTCATAAGCAGTTAGAATTCCATGTAGCTGAGACATAGTGAGAATTCAGAGATTTTCCTTTTCTTCTATTGCAGATACTTTAGATTCAAACTTGGGGGATAATGATCTTAGAATCTTTTCAACTACTATAGCCTCTTTTATTTCTTCACCCAAATTTTTCATACAATTAACAATCTCATCTACCCGAAGAAAATAATTAGCCACACTTTCATCATTATACATCTTGAGAGTCTCATACTGAATCCTGAGAGTTTGAAGTTTAGCTCGCTTTACCTGTTCATCTCCTTCATAGCTCGTGACCATTTTGTCCCATATCTCTTTTGCTGATTTGAAGTGCATTACCTTCATGAATTCCGTTTGGGATATACTTCCTAATAGAGTACTGACTGCTTTTGCATTTGTTTCATACTTCTTTTTCTCAGCTGGATCTGTAGGAGTAGTTGAAGGAAAAGCATAGCCTGTTTCTACAATGTCCCAAACTTCTGTACCAAGAGATTGAAGATATGCAGTAACTCTTACCTTCCAATAATTGAAGTTTGTCCCATCAAAAACCGGTGGCCTGATTGATGCTTCTCTCTCGTAGTTGCTCATGATGAACGATCTACCTTCAAGCGATCAAGCTTCTCTGAAGGACCTGCTCTGATCCCAATTGTTGGAAATAATACTGAGAGGGGGGGTGAATCAGTATTATCTAGCAATTTAATAAATCTTCCTTATTTGATCTTTGAATTATTTTTGCATGTCAGTACCATAAAATAATGAGCATGAACAAAGAAGAAACAAATAGTCACACCAAAGAACACAAGATGTAAGGTGGAAACCCAATGTGCGTGAAAACCACCTGCTGCAATATGTCTCTATCTTCTTTCAAATTAGAAACTTCTTTTACAATGATTTTGTACTGGTGCAGTCCTTTACCAGTACGCAGGCTGCAACCTGCAGAGAGCTACAACTCTCTCTCTCTCTCGTTTTCCAGTCTACTCCTGGAAGGGAGCTACAACCCCCTACTTCTTTTCATAAAGCATCAGATGATCAACAAGTACATAACAGTTACAGTCTACTACAGATATCAGATCAACAATAACAGAAGTAACCCAGAACACCTTATCAACAGAGAAATCAATCAACAGAACATCTTAAGACAGAGACGCAATTTTTCCTTCTGTGGCCTGCGACCAGACACAGATAACCTTCTGCTCCCCTGCGTCCACACGCAGATATCCTTCTACTGCGCTGCGTGCCCACGCACTGTTCCTTTAACTGCTCTGCGTTCTGTTGCTTCAGGGACGCATCCAGAAACACTATCGCACCGCGTCTTTTTGCTACAGGGACGCACCCAAAAACACTATCGCGCCGCGTCTTTTTGCTACAGGACGCACCCAAAAACACTATCGTGCCGCGCCCTTTTGCTTCAGAGACGCACCTGAACCTTGATCGCTCTACGTCCCCACGCAGATCTCCAGTCACTGAGCTGCGTCCCAGACGCACCTGAACTTCGTCTGCCCTGCGTCCCCACGCAGATCTCCAGATTCTGCACTACGTCCCGGCGCGCTTTCCTTTCACTATACCTGCGTCCCTTTGGGTATGAATGATTTCAAGACTTTAAGTGTAACCCAAACAGTCAGATCTACAGATCTGATCTTGCGCCAAAGGGATCTCAGTCCTTCAGTAGATTCGCCTTTTAGATCTAGACCAGATCTCACCCAATAAGATATTCAACCAAAGACATACATAAACCAAATGATCTCCTTTGCTTTATATAGGCAAGCGCCTCCTCAAATCATGGAACAATACCACGAGCCGACACCACAATAACACAATACCGTCGGCTAGATACCAAGAGTAAAACACAAGAAACCCCCACGTGTGCTTTTCTCTGCCTTAAAATGTGTGCACTGGGTGGACGCACCTCCTGAATGGCTAGCCTGCGTCTCTGGACGCGGCTTCTGCATGGTGTACCTGCGGGTACGCACTTTCTGTAAGGTATACCTGCGTCCTCCTTATTTCCTTCAATATTTGATAGCTGATCATCAACTTCTGCTGCTGACTTGAAGAACAGTGACCTGTCACCTGAATGGGTTGCCATCAAGGACAACACTTTAGTCATAATGCCAACATGAGGTGAAATTATCCTTGTACTCCTCCACTACCTGGAAGCCGTGGCCACAACCTTCTTCTTTCCCTGTGGGAGAATCATAAGGAAAATAAATTTCTTGGTCTGGGAAACAATCTTACTACATTGCTTTGTAGTAATCAAAGAGATGGCGGTAGGCAGGGCTACCTCCAGTATCCTGTACAACTTATTAGCCAAATTAATAATCATAGAGTGAGGTCTAGACTCATATACAGCATGTCGCTTCCACAAGTATGATTGTCCTAGCAATACATCACAAACTTCAAGAGGAGAATTGTCACAGAGTACCTCATCTATGAAGGGCTTGATGTTGTAGGGAAGGCAGCATTGCTTGATCAGAATCTTGATTAAGGACAAGAATTACCTCAAAACTCAAAGTGCTTGGGAATCGCTAGAAACCTGAACAACCATGTCCATATCGAAAAAATTATCCCAACACAACTCATTTCTTTCGAAATGGAGTTTGTATGTGGAAGATAGATCCCACTAATCGCTTTGCCAAACAGAATAAATTTTCAAAAAAAAAATGCCTAGTCACTGCACAGTCAGTAGTCTGTACTGCTGACGTGGCAGGTGACTGGTCAAGGTCAATGGATGGTCAACATCTAGTAAGGTTGTGACAAGTGTCGTGTTGTGGTTGGTTATTAGGTTTGGTACATGGTATGTTTTCATTGGTTGAATTTTTTCCAATGAGGAGGGGACAAGCGGTAAGCTTGGAGGCCGCCACGTGTCCCTCCCCAAAGGACTATTAGCATATTGGCATGTGCATAAAATTTTTTATGGAGGTGTTGTGGTTCAACCCCGCGACCTCCTCTCCATAGACCAAATGTCTTAATCATCTCCGCTACCCATTGTGTCTTAGCCATATAGTTTACCACATAAATTTAAAGTTTCATGTGGTTAGAATTGGCATTTAAGATGGCCAGCCCTCCATGTGAACACACCAACCCACGACGGTCACGGTTAACATTATATCCAGCGGCTCCAACAAACCATAACCGCAACCCCAATCTATCCCACGTGAACACTACCAAAGACTGGTAGATAACATTTTATGGTTAGCTAAGTGTTGGGTCGTTAATATGGCATTATTATTATCACTTTTGAACACTTATTCCACCCATTTCTACTATTCTTCATCATGTCATTTATTATAATTTATTATATAAATCCATTTTATGATGATTTATGCTTCTATGAATGAATATTATTTATTCTCCTTTATTTCTAATAAATTCATGATTATGCATGATTTTATCAATGATAGTTTTAATAAATCAGTTGTAACATTATTCACCATTTTTAGCCTCCAAGATAATTTCCAGATTGAAGATTTGATCATTAAAAGTGCCAACTCAGAAATTCGCTGGAATAAGAAGTGACGGTTTTGTGGTTGAGATTCTGCGCAAATGAAGCAGAATATGGAAAATCCGGAACATGGGTTTTGTCCAGAACGAACCCAATTAATTTAATCAAAGAATAGTTTGCCCAAATTCGACTTGTACTGAGAGAAACGCAGGGTTCTTTGAGCACAATTTTCTCAGATTTGTTGTTGCGGCCGTCCTCCAAATCTCAGCTGCAAAGCCAAATTCATCTTGGTCTTGTTGAAAGCTGGATGGAAATATATCTTCTTGTTTATCAATTGGTTGGAAACAATCCAATTTTGTAATAGAAATCATGTTGTAGTTATCTCTATTGTAACTGCTCTCTGATCTCTCTCTATTTAAATGAAAACAGAGATCAGAGATGAGAGATTCAAATGATGGAATTGAGGATTTAGAATTAGAGATTTAGAATTAAGAATTCATGATAGGATAGGAGGAAGAAAGGATTGTTTCAGGCTGTAAGTCTCAAAGCTACTGCTGTTGTAATGATTTTACCATTTAATGATTAATACCTGATTTGGGAGTTGTTGTTCATTCTTTTCATCTGAAGTAGCCCAGCAGCATCCGCTGGTGGCTAAGGGCCCAGCCTCTGGTGGAGTACGCTGCTGCTGTGTCTCATATCTTTACAATTGCTGCTGTGTGATGGTTTGATTTATTTCCTATTCTTTTGAATTGCATTATTTTACAGTTTCATGTTTTTATAGTGTGATGTTAGAATATTTTATGGAATTGCTTTATTGCACAAGTTGAGATTGAATCGCGTGGCTGTTCTTTTCCATCATAACAGAGATTACTATCCTTTTCAACTTATATTGTTATGTTGTTCATTTCAAAGGTAAAGCTTCGCTATTCATTTCAAATTGTTGGTTATTCGATTCCACTAATTAGAGTTTGTTGTTCAGATTTATTAAATATGATTCGTTGTTTAATTCCTTTAATTATAAGTTTGTTGTCCATTTACTTCGCTGTTCAGTTTGGTTGATTAATTGCAATAGTTTGCTTTTAAAGAGTTTTCCTAGTTTACTTTCAATGGCAGCTTTAGTTCAATTTCAATTTCCTTTTGATTGCTTTAAAGCAGGACTGTCAACTTTAGAGAACATTGGTTATTGCTTCCTCGTTCCCAAATTAATTATCTTGTTCCGGTTTGATTTCAATTGAATCAATATCCAGAGTAATGAGTTATTGCTACTGTATCCTCGATTGATGGTTGTTTGAGTGAATGATTTAGTTTAGAACATTTCAGTTTCTTTCTATTCCATTTCTTAATTGTTGTTCCATTTCTTATCTGCCGTTCCATTTCCTGTTATTCGCATTATCTTTGCTTTGGTGTGAAAAACGATCTGAAACTGTAGTGGGCATTGGCATTTGCTGTCTAGTCCCCAGATTGATGATCTGTTCTTTGATTACTTTTGGTTACATCAGTTTCCAAAGCGATGAGGTATTGCTACTAGACCCTTGACTGATACATTGCTTATTTTTCTGAATGCATGATTTAAGTCTTAAAGTAATTTGTTGTAAGTAGATTTTATTTCCAGCTTTCATTTACTTTTGGATTTTGAGCACTATACTGCAAAACATTACTCTTGAGTAAATAGCCGCCTCAGACTGAGTACACTCTTGAAATAAAAAGTCGTCCCTGGGTTGATAATTAATGTGAAGGTAATTAGGAGTTATAAAGACACCTTTTTATCGCTCCACACTAAGAAAAATTCCAAACTTAACCGTGGCACTTACCACATCATGTGACCACTACCGCAGTTAATGCTAACGGTTAGCATTTAAACACGCAAATTATGCACTAACTGCGTCATTAATGATTAATTAACCCCAATTTTTCCTTCATTAACTCACAATTAACTTGGCAGAAAATATGGTGGAGTCCTCCAAATCCGACGGTAATTCCAGTTTTAGTGGAGTTAATAGGAGTTCCTCTAGTTTTAATGGAGGATTACTAGCAGAAAATAGTTTATGTCATAACTTGTGAAACATTCAATCAAATGAGGATAAAAAAAAGTTGTTCCTATATTATTTGGATGCTCTAAACACAATGGAATAGGTTACAGAGGTAGAGAGACACTTCTATATGTGATTTTTCCAAGTTTAAGTTTAATGAAGCCCAAGGCTATAGGAATTTACAGGGTAAGTTCTTCAGACAGAAAACCAAAGGACACCGCTCACAAATAGATCACAGATCAATACACCAGTATTTTGAAGTGGTTAAAACCCTCAAAGAGGGAAACAATCCACGTCCTGAGCCAACGTGGCCACTTCAGGCAATTTATTAATAAAAGAATGAAAATTTACATAAGCTTCTCTCATGAACGGTTAACCTACAAATGACCCTCCATGCTCTTTAAATAGAGATCATGGACCAATCGGGTGTTAAGCCACGGATCAAGTGTCGGTAATACCAAGGAGAGAATGAACCGTCAGATCACTACATATCGTGACCGTCGGATTGTAAGTTACAAAATGTACATAGTAAAGAAACACACTTTACCTAACTCTATACTAGACCAAGTTGTACTTAACTATTTCCTATGTGTCGGAATATCCTAACATCCCCCCTTAAGAACAACTTGGGATAGGATTGAAGGATTTACAAATATGACACAATAAGAGAAGGAAGGAGGCATTAGAGCCTATCCCCCCTTAGTGAAAACTTCCTGAACTCCAACCATAAATCGAAGTTTAGTGAACTTCGCCTCTGTGAGAGCCTTTGTAAAGATGTCTGCAACTTGATCATCTGTTGAACAATATTGCACTTCAAGAACATGGTCGTGGATGAGCTTTCTGATGAAGTGCATGTGCAGTTCAATGTGTTTGCTGCGCTGATGTTGGACTAGATCTTTGCATAGCTGAATGGCACTTTGATTATCACACCAAAGTGTAGTCAGATGCTACTGTTGAAAGCCAAACTCTGACAGGATCTGACGAAGCCACAAGGCTTCCTCACTAGCTTCTGCGGCACCACGATATTCTACTTCTGTTGAAGAAAGAGAAATGGCACCTTGTTTCTTGCAATCCCATGTAATAGGTCCTGAACCGAGAGTGAACACATAACCTGCAGTAGACTTTCGATCATCAGGGTCACCAGCCCAATCGGCATCAGTGAAACCAACCAATAAGGGAGATGCTTTGGAACTGTAACGAATCCCAAACTGAACTATACCTTGAACATAACGAAGTATTCTTTTAGCTGCTTTCCAATGACTTTCACGTGGGTTTTGCATAAACCGAGCAACAAGGCCAACAGCAAAGGAAAGGTCAGGACGAGCATGGGTTAGATACAAAAGTTTTCCTACAAGTTGAAGGTATAAGGTAGAATCAACTTCAAGAGAAGTACAAGTGACTGAAAGTTTGACTCTAGACTGAAAGGGAGAAGGGGCTGGCTTACAGTCTTCCATGTGAAAATGGCGTAGAATATCACAAGCATACTTGGACTGAGAAAGGGAAATACCTTCCATGGATTGCAAGACTTGAAGACCGAGAAAATAATGTAAGTGTCCTAAGTTTGTCATTTCAAACTTCCTTTTAAGGCTAGACTTCACATGGTTTATAAGGTTGGGATCACTACCAGTCAGGATAAGATCATCAACATAAAGAACAAGAATGATAAGAGACTTTCCCACTTTCTTGGTGTAGACAATATTGTAATGACACCTAGAAAAGCCATTTTCTAAAAGAAAGTTATCCACTTTGGCATACCAAGCTTGAGGAGCTTGCTTGAGACCATAAAGGGATTCCTTAAGCTGACATACAAGGCTGGAGTCTGTTTGTATAAAGCCAATAGGTTGTTCCATATAGATTTCTTCATGCAAGTCCCCATGCAAGAAGGCGGATTTAACATCCATCTGATGGACTTCCCATTCGAAAGAAGCAGCAAGGGAAAGAACAAGGCGGATAGAGTTCATTTTGGCAACAGGGGAGAAGGTTTCAGTGTAGTCAATGCCTTCAACTTGTGAAAAACCCTTAGCAACAAGACGAGCTTTATGTTTATCAACTTTCCCATCTGGTCCATACTTGGTTTTGTAAACCCATTTTCATCTAACAAGTTTTCGACCCTTTGGTAGAGGAACAAGATCCCATGTATCATTTGCCAATAATGAATGATATTTTTCATTCATAGCTACTTCCCAATATGGATGGCCTGAAGCTTCTGCAAAGGTGTCAGGATCATAATTCACTGAAGCTTGAGCTAGTAAAGAAGAGGCTCTCTCGAACTGAGAACGTGTACGTCGCTGATCTGTAGGATCACCGGCAAGATCACCTGCTGCATCCTAAGTAGCACTGACCCATTTTGGAAGCTAAG
The DNA here is from genome assembly GCA_031772625.1 of Pinus tabuliformis. Classification (NCBI taxonomy): domain Eukaryota; kingdom Viridiplantae; phylum Streptophyta; class Pinopsida; order Pinales; family Pinaceae; genus Pinus; species Pinus tabuliformis. The sequence goes on along the minus strand of CM062807.1, from coordinate 488,382,081 downwards.
GAGCTGAAGGAGGATCCTGAGAAGGTGGGGGAGGATTTTCATCCTCGCTTTCATCATCTGAAGAAGAAATATTTTCAAAAGTAGAAGAGATAGGGAGAGGTGGCACATCCGCCGAACTAGGCTCACATGCCGATATATTTTCAGCAAACTTTACATCTCTTCTAATGATAACATTTTTGGACTTAAGTGGAATAAGTCTATATCCTTTGACATCTTCAGAATATCCAACAAAAATACATTTTTCACTCTTAGGTTCTAAAGCTTTATGTTTCTCATCTGGAATATGGGCCCATGCTTCACTTCCAAAAACACGAAAGTGACTTACATCTGGTTTGATTGAGCTCCATGCTTCTTCTGGAGTGATATTCTTTAAAACCTTAGTAGGAGTGCATTTATTATGTAATTTGCACAATTAATTGCTTCTGCCCAATAAGTAAGACTAAGTCCTTTAGATTGAAGCATACAATTAGCCATTTCCTTTAAGGTGCGATTCTTCCTTTCAGCTACACCATTTTGTTGTGGAGTATATGGAACAGTATGTTGCATTTGAATTCCATTCTCAGTGCAAAAGTTGATGAATGTGTTTTTAACATATTCTCCGCCATTATCAGATCTTATCTTAAGAATTTGATGTCCAGATTATTTTTCAACAAAGGCCTTAAAGGCCAAGAACATGTTAAATACTTCACTCTTGAGTTTTAAGAAGTATACCCAAGTGTGTCTGGAGAAATCATCAATGAAAGTTAAGAAATACTTGTAGCCAGAGAATGAAGCAACTGGAAGTGGACCACATAAATCACTATGCATGAGTTGTAAAGGGGCTGAGGCTTGCCAAGAGGCATGTTTTTCAAAATTGTCCCGATGATGTTTTTCGAGTACACATCCGGAACAAACACCATCTCTGCAAGATACCATTGGAAGACTTGTCACCATATTTTCTTTACATAGATTGTGAAGAGAGCGATAGTTTAAGTGACCAAATCACTCATGCCAAAGTTTTCTCACTTCATCAATATGAGCAACAAATACTGAGGGAAGATTTGATGACCCAAAGTTGTGAAACTTATACAACCTTGTAGAATCATCAGCAATGCCAGTAGCTAAAATCTGTCTAGGATCTCTTAGGTCCTTAATTACAACATCGTGAGGTGAAAATTCAATGATTTTACCTTCACCTGAATGGGTTATCTGATATACAGATAGAAGGTTGCAGGATAAGGTTGGAACACATAATACATAATTAAACTGACCATTGTCTAGATGAATAGTTCTAGTCCCTACAACACTAAGAGATCTATCATCACCAACATATATATTTTTGGTGTTACAATCATTTGAAGAAGAAAACATGGCTTTGTTTTTGGCCATGTGATAAGAAGCTCCAGAATCAATGAGCCACTCATGAGAATGAGAAGAAGAAGATACATTTAGTGCATAGCCAGACCAAGATGCTTGACAACCACATGCAGAAAGTGCCATTCCTGAAGATGAAGTTGAAGTTGAAGATTGCTCCAAATGGATGTTATACTTCTTCATTGCTGCTTCCAAGGCTTCCATCTTCTTTAAGCATTTGGATTCTAAGTGGCCATCTCGATTACAAAAGTTACAATGTCTATCAGTCTTCTTCCCTTTGTTTTTATTTGTCTTATCATTTTGCTGAAATGATTTTTCATTTTGAGGCTGAAATTGCTTAGGACCCTTGTTTGGTTTAGGACCATTCTTTTTAGGATACAACTTCTTAGGATTCTTTGGATTTGGTTGCTACTGGGTGGCTAACGCTTTCTTAGAAGAGTTTCCAAGATGAAGAAGACCAAGGTGTAAGAGTTTTTCTTGTTCTATTATTAAAGAATCATAAAAGGAATCAAAGGAAGGGGACTTGTAGGTTTGTCCTTGAGAAATGAAGGCTTCTATTGTAGAATGGAAGGTGGAAACAAACACAGAATAGGCTGGTCCCAACTTAGTAAGAATGGAGTAGATAAGGCTACTATCTTCTTTCTTAACCTTAACACCTTCAAAGAGAAGTCTAAGGGTCTTGAACTTGGACAAAAAATCTTCAATGCAAGAAAAATTATTGGGGTCCAATGTAAGCAATTCATTTTCAAGTTGATGGGATTTAAGTTCATTTTTAATTCCAAAGACTTTAGTAATCTGTTTCATTGCTTCATCGGGAGTATCAAGTTCTGCAATATGGAATCTATGATCTGGAGAAATAGACATCCCTATCAACCCATGTGCTTGGTCTTGCCTATTTTCCCATTTAGCTACCTTGTCTTCATCTTTCAGTTTGGTCTCTTGGCCTGTGGCTATTCTATAAATACCTTTACTTCTAAGTAAATCCACAATGTAGGACCACCATTGGAAGTAGTTGGTGCTGTCAAGAATAACTTGGCATGGACTTTCCATTTAAAAAAAAAAACCTGAAGCTAGAGATGCTGAAACTAAGTGTTTCAATTGAAAGATCTTGAAAAATTAGGTTGTTTAAAAAAAAACGGTTCTGAAAATGGCTTCCGGATGAAGTTATGGCTTTTTGAAGAAAATTTGATGAAGTCGCTGACGAAGTGCGGGAATGTACGGAAATGAAAGATCCGCCCCCACAAAATGGAGACTTGAACCCAAAACCTCTACTCTCATAAATTAGCTTTGCACCAAGTGAGCTATACAAAAAGTTTGAGAGAGAGAGAGAGAGAGAGAGGGGGGGGGGGGGGTTGATGCTTTGGGTTGTGTGCTTGCTTTGAGAAAGCTCTTTTTCCCTACAAAACAAAAAACACAAAATCCAACACGAACATACAAAAAAAAACGAACCTTACGCCTCGAAGTTAGCTTTAGCTAAAACTAGATATTTTCAAAAATGAACCTTGCGGCTTGAAGTTAGCTTTAGCTAAAACTAGATATTTTCAAAAATGAACCTTGCGGCTCGAAGTTAGTTTTTGTCGGAAACTAAATATTTTCCTCAATGTTTCTGATTTTCCAAGATCACACTAAGGCGCAGCGGAAAAGAGCATACGCATGAGAAAAATCCTTCCTTTCTGTTTCTGATTTGCCCAGATCGCACAGAGTCGCAGGGAAAAGAGCATACTGTTGTAGGGAAAAGTATCCGATTCGGATGACCCTATCCCACTCTAAGGGTGATAGTACCTCAGCAACAACTGTAAAGAAAACTACTTAAGGTTTACTTCTTTATGAAAGCAAGAGAGAATGAAGAAATGCACTAACCGTTGCCTTGCGCTTAATGTCGAATCCAAACTCTTCTCTTTGCTGCTTGCTCCCAGCTCCTTGCTCTTTTGTTGGCCCAGCTACAATGAGATCCTGCAAAATAACAAAGAAGGAAACTACAAAAAGCATGCAATCATAACTGATTCAAGGATTAGCATAAATCAAATATACAATTATCACAATACATCATTGAAACAAGTGCATATAGAAGAACCTCAATAGCTTTTATTAATGGAAGAAATAAAGTTCTGAGAGTGTTACAACCATTGAAGGCCCCAATCCAGCAACACCTCCCAGCAGAAAGAATTTCTCCTCTTCACCTCCTTCAAGCAATCACCCAATAGTTCTATAGTGAAACCAACAGCATATCATTACTTTACACAAAAATTCCAGCCTCCTGAGCTCATAGGAGAGAGCTCAATATATAGATGAATTGAGAAAGGATGAGTCAGCTTGCAACTGATGTGTAGCTGCCTTGTGTCCTCTCTCTCTTCAGTTGATCTTCAGTTCTTGAGTCCACTTGGAGAACCTTGCTTCCACTTGGAGAAACAGAGCCTCTGACTCATCACAAGGCGAAATCCCTGATCCAAGTGTCATTTTTGGAAGATTCCAGAGCAATGACTCAGTGTGCCACTTGTCCCATCTCGCTCAGCGCAGGTGGCCTTTGTTCTACCTGCTTTGCAACGCAGGTACACCATGGAGGAGTTGAGTTTCAGCGCAGAAGCCTAGTGGAGCACCTGCTTTGATTTCAGGATTGCTTGTTTTTGAGTGTTTTCAGGTGGAGAACTGATCTGAGAGCTGTTGGTTTGCTGATCTTCTTTCTCTAGGGGTAGGAACATCATGTTTAGGGACTTTGGATCCCTTGGATTATTGACAATTCATGCCTGATGCTGCAAGGCACAAAATTGTCTATAACACATACGTAGAAATGAAAGGTATAGATCTGGTAATAAAAAAGCTAAATAGACCGAAAACTGAAATAAACATAGAGAAAATAACTGTAAACTGCAAATAAACACTGTATACCTCCAGATCTTAAAAATGACGCAGCTAGGGCTACCGAAAACATTTTCGCGTGAAACGAAAGGGGTTCCTCACTGGAACAGATGCTCCCAACACAACAGAGCAGTCCTCTCGGCCTGAAAGCAGTCAGAAACAGTGGATCTAGGAAACGGTAGTCGGATGCAATTCTACCAGCTTTAGATTTGGATCACCAATGGATGCGGCCCTCAAATAGCTCTGATACCATGTAGGAATTTACAGGGTAATTTCCTCAGACAGAACACCAAAGGACACCGCTCACAAACAGATCACAGATCAATACACCAATATTTTCATGTGGTTAAAATCCTCAAAGAGGGAAACAGTCCACGGCCTGAGCCAACGCGGCCACTTCAGGCAATTTATTAATAAAAGAATGAAAATTTACATAAGCTTCTCTCATGAACGGTTAACCTACAAATGACCCTCCATGCTCTTTAAATAGAGATCATGGACCAATCGGGTGTTAAGCTACGGATCAAGTGTCGGTAATACCAAGGAGAGAATGAACCGTCGGATCACTACATATCGTGACCGTCAGATTGTAAGTTACAAAATGTACATAGTAAAGAAACACACTTTACCTAACTCTATATTAGACCAAGTTGTACTTAACTATTTCCTATGTGTCGGAATATCCTAACAAAGGCCACCAGAGGAGGAGGTCAGGCCTAGATCATCCAAAGTCCAATTGAAGAGCTTGAAGAGCCATCTTTGGGGTTTTTGGATGATTTGAATCCATTGGAGTAGGTTTCGGGAGCTGTAGAGCATTGTAAACTGTAATTTTTTCCATTTTTAGAAAATACAAAGGCCCAAGCCATGGAAGCTAGACCAAGGATGTGTAGCCCAAGAGGGGTGAACTCCTTTATCAAAACAATGTGCTAATTGTTTTTCTTGATGGTTTATTGTTCGTTTACTTGTTGTTGTTCAACACATCATTTTCATCTTAATATTCTCATGAACTTAACATAAAACTAGATAAAATTTACCTGTTTCTTTTCACAAACACCATAAGGGAACCTATGCACATGAAGCAATTGACAAGCATTTGTTTAGAAATCTGAAGTTGAAATTAGCACAACAAAACTAATATTCAACTACAGATCAAGTTGGTATCAGAGACAAGGTTATTTTCTTGATTTCTTGAGTTTTTTGCAAGTAGGTTTCTTAATGGTTGCATATTTGTGAATCTTTTTGATGCATTACAAGTGTGATGGCAGCTTAAACAAGTGATGTTTCTAATTTATCTTCCTTAGCAAGACTCATTGATGAAGAGATGTTGTAAGAGCTTATCATCATGAGAGATGTGGTGCAAGAGTTCTATGAAGATAGGAAGGAGAACACTATAATTCAAGAGCAGCTGATGACCATGAAGGAGGAGAAGAAAGAGCTTCTTGAATAAATGCATGAGATGGAGATTCAACTCCATGATTCCAAGGAAACCCTGGCCAAGTATGTGCATGAACATGAGGTATGAAATTCAATTTTATCTTCAATTTCCTCTAAAAATGATTTTTTTGGTGCTTTTGAAAGACACACTAGAGGAATAGGGTCCAAATTATTGATGAAGATGGGTTATGAAGGTAAAGGGTTAGGCACACATGCAAAAGGCATAGTTGAGCCAATTGTTGTTGAGGAAAGGCATAGGTATTTGGGTCTTGGTTATGGAAAACATGATGGAGAATGCTCCAAATCCAAGGAGGTATATGAAGGTGTTCCAGCAAGGACTTTCATTACATGTTCACCACCTCAAGCTTGTGAATTTTGTGTTCATGAGGAATGCAAAAGTTTTACGCCCACTTTGCAAGAAGATGGTCATAAGCATGCAACTAGTGGAAAGGGAAAGCAAGCGATGATCAAAGGTTTAAGTTCCTTGAAACCATTGTTTGTATCCTGAAGAGAGCTACTACCTCATCAAATTCACCTCCTCAAGAAGGCAACAAAGGTGAATGTGCAAGGTATAAATCTGCCTTTAATCAAGTTTCTTTTTATTATAATAGACATGGTAAATCTTCACATAAGGATTGGAGAGAATTTACATGTTCTTTTTGTGGTTTGAATAACCATAATATTTCAAGATGTTAGAAGAAAATGGCCACATATAGGAAACTTTGAAATAAAAAGAGACAGAAAACCAGAGTTCCATTAGATAATGGAAACCATGTTAAAAAGAAGATGCAATTGTTTTGCACTCATTGCCATAAGCAAGGTCATCTCATTGACAAATGTTGGACTTTGTATCCAACAACTCATCCACAACATATGAAGAAGGTGGAGACAGAATTTGGCAAGAATGGAAAAGGAGATTCCATAATTGGTGTGGGTCAAGATGGTTCACAGGATGATGTGCAGCTGAAAGAAGCACCATGGAAATGCTTTGGTAAGAGTTGGTTTGATTTCTTAACCAAACAAGACTTGCATTTATTTTGTTGATAGATGCAATTATTTACCTTAAAAATGTATTTATTTTCCTTATGAATGCATTATTACTTTTATGTTGAAAGTATGTTGCAACTTGTATGATGCAAGATGTTGAAAGTGGAGTTTTGTTGACTCACTTAAATGTAGCAAAGAAGGTAATTTCTGGTTACAAATTTTTATGTGAATTCATTTATTTTCAATGCATTCTTGATGTTGCATATTTTCGCCAGGAAGGTGTGTGTAAGTGGGGTATCTTACTCACTTCATTTGCAGAAAATTTGTCAATTCAACTCTTTATGTACCCATACATGTTTTTGGGCTTACTGTACTTGTGTTTGTACTTGAGGTAGAGTTGAAGAATTGTACACATACATGAGAGTTTGTGTGTGTGTGAATAGTGGAATTGTTGCTAGTTTCATTGTGTTTGGATACATGCATGATTGTCGGCTTGTGTCGATTTTTGTCACATGTATATCATATCGACTTGGAAGAGTTGATTTTATCTCCAAAGATGAAAGGGATTTGTTGACGTATTATTGCATGAGATTTGAAATTCTTACTATTTATGCAAAGAATTGTCAAGTTGTTCTACATGCTTATGTTTTTCTCTCAAGTTAGTTGCTTGAAGAAGTATATTTTGTCGACTTATGTTTAGTCGATGATGTTTTTTCGAATTGTGTTAGTCGATGGTTTGTATACCAGGATGCAAGAGTACATGGTGATGTTACATGATGTGACAATTGTTTCTTTGAAGGAGCAAAAGAAGGGGTCATCGATTTGTATTTCTTGCATAATGTGTTTTTCCATTTAATGGTTGTATTTGTGACAAGTTGTCGCAGGATTTTGGAAGGTCCATTCAAGAGAAAGATGCTCATGCTTAGCCTTCATTCTCAAATCATGACATGAGTAGCATGTTGAACTAGAGGATGATAGAGGTAAGAATAAAAAGTGGACAAGATGCCAAAAATTTGCAGCCATTGTAGACCATTGTATGTGTTGACACTGAGGTTCTCAGTGGGAAGGCTATTAGATTGTATCAATTTTCCAAGCACCGAGGGATAGATGTGGTACAAAAAAGGTATTTTGCAACCAGAAAGTGTCCAGCAAGTGTTGGATTGGGTCAGCAGCAAAAGGAGAATAGTGGTTGAGGGACATAGCCATTTGCAATGCAAGGCGTGTCAGTGTACCCAAGTGGTTATCATGGAGACCTTTCAAGTATAATCAGTTGATATAATCTGGGAAGAGAAGAGTATTCAACTCTCATTAGAATCCTGTCAGTGGGAAGAGTGATCAGAATCTGGATTAGGGGCAAGAATTAGCTCAAAAATAAAATTTCTCGGAATCACTTGAAACCTAAACGACCACGTCTATCTGGTAAAAACAATCCCAACACAACTAATTTCATTCAAAACGGAGTTCATATGAGGAAGATAGAACCCGATGACCGCTTTGCCAAACAGAAGAAACTTTGCAAAAAAATGCCTAGTCACTGCACAGTCAGTAGTCTGTATTGTTGATATGGCAAATCACTGGGTAGGGTCAATGGATGATCAACATCTAGTAAGGTTGCGATAATTGTCATGTTGTCGTTGGTTATCAGGTTTGGTACATGGCATGTTTTCATTGGTTGAAGGTGGTCCAATGAGGAGGGGACAAGTGCCAAGCCTGAACGTCACCATGTGTCCCTCCCCAAAGGACCATTGGAATATTGGCACACGCATCAAAATTTTTATGGAGGCATCAGGGTTCAACCCCGCAACGTCCTCTCCATAGACAAAAGCTCTTAACCATCTCCGCTACCCATTGTGTCTTAACCATATAGTTTACCGCATAAATTTAAAGTTTCATGTGGTTAGAATTGGGAGTTAGGAGGTCCAGTGCACAAGCCAACCCTCCATGTGAACGCATGAACCAACAACAATCACAGTTAATGTTATATCTGACGGCTCCAACAAACCATAACTGCAACCCCAAGCTGTCCCATGTGAACACTACTTAAGACTGGCAGATAACAGTTTACGGTTAGCTAAGAAAACCGCCAAACTTAACCATGGCATTTACCACATCATGTGACCACTACCATAGTTAATGCTAACGGTTAGCATTTAAGCGCATGGATTATGCGCTAACTGCATCATTAATATTTAATTAACCCCACTTATTCCTTAATTAACCCACAGTTAACTTGGCGGAAAAGATGGCGGAGTCCTCCAAATCCGGCAATAACTCCCATTTTAGTGGAGTTAACTGGAGTTCCTGTAGTTTTAGTGGAGGAATACTAGGAGAAAACAGTTTATGTCATAGCTTGGAAAAATTAGACGAAATTAGGATAAAAAAAAGGTGTTCCTAAATGATTTGAATGCTATGAACACAATGGACTAGGTTTCAGAGGCAGAGAGTCACTTCTATACGTGATTTTTCCAAGTTGAAGTTTAATGAAGCCTGAGGCCACCAGAGGAGGATGTCAAGCCTAGATCAGCCAGAGTCCAATTATAGAGTTTTAAGAGTCATATTTGGGGTTTTTGGATACTCTGAGTCCATTGAAGTAAGTTTTAGGAGCTGTAGAGAATTATAAACTATACTTTTTTCCATTTTGAAAAAATACAAAGGCCCAAGCCATGGAAGTTAGACCAAGGAGATGTAGCCTAGGAGGGGTGGACTCCTTTATCAAAACACTATGCTAAGTGTTATTCTTGATGGTTTGTTGTTCATTTACTTGTCGTTGTTCATCACTTCATTTTTATATTAATATGCTCATGAACTTAACATAAAACTTGATAAAATTTACTTGTTTTTGTTCACAAACACCATAAGGGAACCTATGCACATGAAGCAATCGAAAAGCATTTTTTTAGAAATCTAAAGTTGAAATTAGCACAACAAAACTAACATTCAACTACAGATCAATGCTGGCTGACGCAGAGATCTCGTCCTTGGTGAAGCCACCCGATGGCGCACAACTATGGATGTGGTGTAGTCTTTAGGCCCAACCGCTTAACGACCTCTACTGAAATGAGGTTATTTTGGCCCCCGCTATCGACAATGAACTAGAGCGGAGAACCCTTCACCCACATCTATGAGTGGAAGAGGCATGCTACCTCCTCTAGATCTTCAAGCTCAATATTTTGGATCCTGGTGGTGGTCTCAGTGACATTGGGCTCTACATCAATGATCTGCTTCCCTTTGTCAGTTCCCTTATCGGGTTCTAATTCAAAGTCAAAACCTACGTCTAATTTAGAAGCCTTTAGCTTGACCACTAGTGACTGCCTGGTCTGACACTCACTTGTATTGTCAGTGGAGCTCTTATGGAACTCACACCATTTTCCCGTGTCCTTCTTCATCTTCGTGGTGTTGTTCTTTGCTTGCAACTTCAATGGGTTGTACTAGGTATCCCTGCCTTAGCTTGGAACTTTTTTCTATGGTTTGGGGGCACCTTTTCCTTTCTTTGGATTCGCAGATCCAAAGTCCCCCTTCTTCTTTTTAAACTTGTGATCAATCTTGATAGTGTACCAATACATTGTGTTGAGCGAGGAAATGTCTAGGAACCCCATCTCGTCCTAGATGTACCTATGTAGACAGTCATGGTATTTGAGCACCAGATGCCGCTCAGTATCCTTGATACCCAACTTCGTACGAAGGGTATGGAAAATATTTTTGAACTATGGCACATCTTGGTCCCTTCCCTGCCATAGCATGGTCCACTTTATGTATTTGTCTTCATAGCTCCCGAAAGGGTAATATTGTTCCTTGATGGCATCTCGAAAATAATTCCAAGTGGGTGCAGCTAAAAATAATGAGGGTTCACTCTCATCCTTTTGTTCACAGTAATTTTTCCACCAGGCCTTGACGTGTGGAGCAGCTTTGAGAAGTGAAAAAGTAATCTTTTCCCAATTGGAAAAGTCATGAACTGAAAAATATCCTTCCAACAGATTTAACTATTTATCTATGGCATTTTCATTTATCAGGCCTTCGAATATGGGAATATCAAAGTTAACTTGTACCTTAAAATGAGTGGCACCTCCAGAGTGGATGTTGGATGAAGATGCATCGCTTGTGGGTAGCTGTCAAAGGATCTGGGCAAAGTTATCCATCATCGCGTCCCTTTGTCGATCAAGTGCTTCCTCGAGTAACATTTTGAAAGGATCTCCTACCCTCTCATATTTCTTTTCTATCGCCATGGTAGGTTGTCAAGTTTTGCGAGGCTGATATTGCAATGGTTCAACCAGATCAAGCCCTAACTCCTTATACCCTGACCTCGTTAGGGACATGCAAAGAAAAACAGAGAAAGAGAAAACCACTCTGATATCACTAATCTGAACTTAAATAGAAATGAAAAAACTTACAGATATATTCATAAACATAAAGATGCAGTAGAAAAACACTACATTTCATTAATATAAGAATATTGAATTATGCTTGCAAACATAATGGAAATAAGATAGCTTGGGTGATGGTAGCTTATCTCTGAGAAGAGATGTGGTGGCTACATGCCTCTAAACTATGTTACAATGAAGCTCAAGGGCCCATTTATTATTTGAAAACATGAGAAAACCCTAACCCCAGGAGATGTAACATCAAGATTTTGTGAGCCCCATTGGGGTTAGTTGGGCAGCCAACTTCCCGGGGTCGTAACTTGGTCATATTATCTCTGTTTAGCACGTACGATACATTTTTGGAAAGTTCTCATTGTGTACTACATGTGTCGCTACAAGCCATTATCTATAGCCATGGGCTTGCCATGAAACCCAAAAAAAGTTTGTTTAGGGGGTCAAAACGGCTCCAGAAGTTCACGACCCAAAAAACTGTTAAAAATAGTAAATGCTGAAATGAACAAGGAAACAGATGAAACTAGCTTGGAGGGGGGGGGGGGGGAGGAGGTCTAGGTGGAATAGACGGGTGGCCACCAATATCCACCTAGATCAAAGAGGGACTTTAACTCTCCACCCAACCATAGGCGAGCTAAACTGCAATCTCTCTTGTAGCTAACTACCCCCAAGAAAAATTTAAAATCTGAGTTACTTACTCAAGGGAATTTCACACTGAGATTCAGTCAAACAAACAAGAGAGAGAGAGTCCTCTATCTAGGTGGTTTATCAACTGCTCTCTGGTAGTAAGCCCCATAGTGACTCTCTACCTCTCTAATATCAATCACATGGATTCACCCAAGGCTCAACTTCGATACTATTTAGTACTAGGAGATGGAATACACTATATATTTTTTTTATTAGCTATATTTTCAAAGCAAGCACTGCAATAGTCTATAGCCCGCTGTCCAGGTGGTTAATCAACTTTAGAAAGAACTAAGTGGTTTATCGTCGTAGCAAACACTAAATGAATCAAATATCCACTGAGCCTCCCACTAAACTTTCAAACATAGGAACATGCCCAAGATAATATTCACAGTTCGGTTGATTTTCCATGCTTTTTACATAAAATATTTTTCAATTTCCATTTTTCCAATTGATTCTCTCAAATTTTATAGGATAAATTGTTTACCTTAAAAATTTCCCAAATTTTATAGAGGTTATATAAAATTATTAGAAATTTGATGCTTTTTAGAATATATCTCCAAACATTTCACAATTTGCATATTAGGGGCTAGTAATATTCTTTGTTATTTCTAAATTTTAAGTTAAATTTTCATTCTTAATATTTTCCCTCACGGCCCATATCAAAACTAAACTGCATATTTGTGTAGACAGTTTAATTCATTTAACTAATAGGTAATATAATTAAATGATGTGGGTGTGACCTAGGTTTAACACATCACAACAAACCTCTCCTCCTCATATCTCTAAACGTGTGTCCTCTCCTTTATCTTGATCATCAAATTGAATTTTTACATAAATTACATAAACAATTTCACATAGTGAGATTTACACGGGGTGCAGAAGAAAGGGTTGTTACAGACCCCACTCCCTTAAAGGAACACCATCCTCAATCTTTTATAAAAGGAACACAAAATATAATAATGAGCTTTAGATTTAAAACTCTTAAATTCATTTATACATTTAACAAAAATTATTAAAGTACCCTCATTTGATCAACCATTTCCTAAGTGACTTCATGTGGCCCAAAGTGCTTCCATTGCACCTTGTCCTACACTATTATTCAATTTTGGAGCACAATCTTCCTCTAGTCCAGAATGCATTGTGGTTCTGGTTGCAATTCTCTTGGTATCATAAACCAATAAACAATATGGTTAGCATTGTGTACATACTTCTTAACTAAATAAATGTGAAAAACATCATGTGCTTTCATTCTGGGAGGTAAGGCCAATCTACAAGCCAATGGCCCTACTCTTTCTAAAATATTAAATGGTCCATAAAATCTTAATGCCAACCTAGCACAAGACATTATTATTAGTGAACTCTTTCTTGGTTTGATGTGGACAAACACATGATCTCCCCCTTGGAATTCCTTATGCATCCTTTTCTAATATGCATAACTATTTTTCTTATCTTGGGCTTCCTTTAATTTCTTCCCGATATTAATTACCTCACATTCCATTTCCTTTAGCATATCAGGTCTAAGAACTAACCTATTCATTGGATCTTCCCAACTGATGGGAGTACTATATTTTCTTCCATATAAAGTCTTGAAAAGGCTCATATCCAGTGACTCTTAATACCCATTGTTGTAGGAAAATTTGACTAAGGCTAGGAACTCTAGCCACCTATTTGGCTAATGGATGATATACATCCTCACCATGCATTTTAGAACTACATTTAATCTCTCAATTTTCTTATCAATTCGAGGATGATGCATTGTGCTAAGTGCTAGTTGAGTTCTGAAACCAGTAAATAATTCTTTTGAAATTTTATGAAGTGAACTTGACATCTCGATTTGAAAATTATCTTCTTGGGAATGCCATGTAATCTAAATATCTCCTTCATGAAAATATAAGCTATGTCAATTACTGTTAGGTCCCTATAATACTAGTGATTCCCCCATTACTATTGTCATTGTATCCCTTTATTGTTATTGTTGTGCCCCTCTTGTCCCCATATTGTTATTATTGTGCCCCATAGAAGCCCACTATTGTTATTGTTGTGCCCTTATATTATTATTGTTATGTCAACTTTGATTATATTGTGACCCCTTAGACTCCTATATATAGAAAGGAGATTTTGTCATTTGAATCATCCAAGAATTGTTCATTTGTGTAATTTAAAAGAGGTTTCCACCTCGAAGAGGCTGATTTTGAAGTCGTTGATGTATCTTTTCTTCTATTTCATGAGCTAGTTGCATAACATTTGGTATCAGAGCTTTGGATTCTAGGGTTTCGCTGCTCCAAACAGGTCATCATGTAATTTTCACTATAACTTTGTTTCTACGACATTTCAGAAGTTGAAATTAAAACTCGTTTGATCCGAACACTTAATGAACCTCAGGTCCGAATTTCAGATTGTTTCTCACTATATTTGTGGAGATATGATTCAAGGAAGTTAGGGTTTTTGCAGGCTCCCGAATTACATCCCAAACAAGTGAACTTTGGAAAAGTGTCATAAATTTCACTCTGAGACTCGCATTGAAATTTCATAAGAAGTTACAGAAAGAGGAAGAACTGTATTTTTCTCTATATCATTTTCAGGTCTGAAGGCCGAAACAGTGACACGTGACAAGTCGTACAAGTTTGCTCTACTGAACCAGTCTATAATCAGGTCATCGCGGGAGATTTGGTACAAATCTTTTTTAAATAATCCAATATTGATCATACTTGTGGGGTTAGAAAGTGAACTCGGATGGCTACCATAGGACGTAATTTCAGACCTTCGAGATCCGCAATAACAGAGATACAACAAATTCAATATTGAGCTCCTACAAAGTGAAAAAAGGTGTGTAGTTTTTTTTTTAAATTTGCATAAGTTTGGTTTGAAAAATTAGTTTGAAGTAATTCAAAGGGCGTAGTGAGACATACTTATCATTAATTGATGCCTCGAAGAAAGAAAATGGAAACACCTAGTAAGCAACCTAAAATATCTACCATGATTCATGAAGAAGAGGAAGAAATGCGACACGATATATCAAAATTACGAGACCAAGTGCAACAATTTTCACTCTCACAAAAAGTAATAGAAGCTAATATGGATGGTGTGGAAGCTAAGATGGATGGTTTGGAAGCTAAGATGTATAGTTTGGAAGCTAATATGGATGGCATGGAAGCTAAGATGGATGGTATAGAAGCAAAACTTAAAGGAAACATGGAAGATTTGAAGATATATTTGACAAAGTTTCTACAAGAAATGCTTACTAATGGTGAAAGGGTAGTAAAGGAAACTCATGATGAGAAAAAAATAAATGTTAATAATGATTTCATAGACTCTAACATTGGATTGAATACCCACCATGTTTCAAAGATCGATATGAGGAAGTTTGATGAAAAGGATCCCATAACATGGATACTATAGATGGAGCAATATTTCGATCTCCATAATGTGAAAAACACACAAAAGGTACGCATTGAAACTTTATATTTGGAACCCAATCAATTTGTATGGTATTGATGGCTTTGCTCTCATAAACAAATTATCACTTGAGAAATATTTACGAAAGAAATGATAGCACATTATGAGGATACAAAAAGCAACACCTTTTTTAGCCAATTGATAAATCTAAAACAAAACGATTCAACGGTGGAGCACATTGAGGACTTCCAAAAATTGAATATAAGGGTAAAAGATATTCCAGAGGAGAATAATATTGATGTGTTCATGGGGACTTTACAGGATAACATCCAACATGAGGTTCGCCTTTGGGAAACTAATTCAATGGAGAAGGCATTCAACTAGAAAAGAAAAATTGAAAGAAAAATTATGGCAACAAGGAAGCCTACCACTCACAACTATAAAGATGGAAGCGTTGTTGTCCCTAGAATTCCATAACCTATAAGGTTGACACCACAAAAATTTGAAGAAAAAAGAGAAAAAGGGCTTTGTTACAGTTGTGATAGCAAATACACTAAAGGTCATAAGTGTGCTGAGATGAAATTATTTTATATAGATTGTGAAGAGGAGGAAGAAAAGGAACAAGAAACGTCAAAAGAAGAGGATATACACCATGGACAAACCCTAGATAAAGAAGAAATGAATCCGACCATATCTTGTAATGCATTGGCCAGAATTACCACTCCTCAAACTCTTAAGATAGAAAGACATATCATGAAGAAAAAGGTAATAGTGTTGATTAATTTGGGCAGTACCCATAATTTTATTCATTGTAAGATAGCCAAGGAATTGAATTGCTTCCTATATCTAGCACCAGAGTGTCAAGTGATGGTTTCAAATGGAAGAACCATAAATTGCTCTGGAAAGTGTCATAATATCACGTTATCCATTGTAGAATATGTATTGAATAGTCCAATGCTTTCCATTCCAATGGGTGGTGTTGATGTTGTACTAGGATTCCAATGGCTACAATCTCTGGGTACGATAGCTTTTAATTTTCAAGAACTTTTCTTGAATTTTTTTTTGAAAGGAAAGGAGGTTTAATTAAGGGGTTTCGCAAGGAAATCGGGAAATATAATCAGCCCTAACGGAATGAAAAAGCTTCTAAAGAAAGAACAATGAGGCGTTATTGCACAATTATGTTTGCTAGAGGTTCCCACATCGAAATCATCTATTTCTCCATATCTCCAAAAAGCCTTGGACAATCATTCCAAGGTATTTGAGACTCCCAAAGGCCTCCCACCTATTCATGATCATGCTATTCATTTGATTCTAGGAAATTTTCCTCCAAACATCAGGCCTTACAGATATCCTTATGCCCAAAAGAGTGAAATTGAACGTATGGTTGCAGAAATGCTAGAGGCTGGTATATTTCAACCTAGTCAAAGTTCTTTGTCTACTCCAGTAGTATTGGTGAACAAGAAGGATGGATCATGGCACATGTATCCGGATTATAGGGAGCTCAACAAGCTCACTATTAAAGATAAATTTTCCATTCCTGTCATTGATGAATTATTGGATGAATTGCATGGATCAATTTACTTCACCAAGTTAGATCTTCGTTCAGGATATCATCAAATTAGAATGAAGACTGAGGACATTATGAAAACAACATTTACAACTCATGAGGGTCATTATGAATTTTTCGTCATCACTTTTGGCCTTACCAATGCACCTTATACATTTCAAGGTTTGATGAATTCCATTTTCAAACCCTTCCTTAGAAGATTTGTGTTAGTATTTTTTGATGATATACTAATCTACAGCAAGTCTTGGAAGGATCATGTCCAACATGTTGACACTGTGCTCAAGCTATTGGAGGAGAAACAAGTATATGCAAAAACCTCCAAATGTTTCTTTGGAGTGCAAGAGGTGGAATATATGGGTCATATTGTATCCCATGAAGGTGTTAAGGTAGACCCTAGAAAAATTAAAGCCAATAGAGAATGGAAAATCCCCGCATCCATAAAGCATCTGCGAGGATTTCTTGGGTTGACAAGGTATTATCGAAATTTTGTTAAGAATTATGGGAGAATAGTAGCACCTCTAACAACATTATTGAAGAAAGATGCATTTTCATGGACTCCAGAAACAAGGAAGGCCTTTGAACATCTTAAAGAGGAAATGTGCCAAGCACCAATCTTAGCTACACTGGACTTTAAAAAAACCTTTATTGTGGAATATGATGCCTCAGGAAATGAAATTAGTGTTGTTTTAATGCAAGAAGAAAGACCCATTGCTTTCAAAAGTTGTCCAATCAAATGAAAGTATTTACACAAAGCTATTTATGAGAAGGAAATGTTGGCAATACTACATGCACTTAAGAAATGGCGACCCTACCTAATGGGAAGACACTTCAAGGTAAAAATGGATCATGATAGTCTTAAATACCTTTCAGAACAAAGATTATATTCATAAGAGAAGAAAAAATGGGTCACAAAGATGTTGGGTTATGATTTTAAAATCATCTACAAAAAAGGGAAGCAAAATGTTGTTGCAGATGCACTCTCAAGAAAGAATGAGGATGTGGAAGCATTTCTTTACGTCATTTCTATTATCCAAACAGATTGGATAAATGAAGCAAGGGATGAATGGAAGAATGATGAAGAAGTGCGAGCACTCATTCAAAAGTTACAACAAGATCCTAGTACATATGATAAATTTAGTTGGAAAAATGATTTGTTATGGTACAACGATTGCTTATAACTCTGTAAGAATTCCCAACTCAAACAAAAGATTCTTATGGAATTGCACACCTCTCCCTTAGGAGGCCACTCAGTATTTTTAAAAACATACCACATGGTTAAGAAGGAATTTTTTTGGGATGGCTTTAAATATGATATTCAAAAGCTTGTGGCATAATGTTTGGCTTTCCAACAAAATAAAGTTGAAACAATTAAGACCCCAAGTCTATTACAACCTTTATCCATTCCAAGTCAACATTGGGAGGAGTTTTTAATGGATTTTATCACAGGCTTACCCAAGTCCGAAGGAAAGAGTGTCATCATGGTGGTAGTTTATAGACTTACCAAATATGCACACTTTTGTGCATTATCTCATCCATTTAAAGACAGTACAATTTCTATTGCATTTATGTAAACAATTCAAAAGCTACATAGAAACCCAAAGATTATTGTAAGCGACAGAGATCCCATTTTCACTAGAAATTTTTGGACAGAATTATT
Organism: Pinus tabuliformis; assembly: GCA_031772625.1. Lineage (NCBI taxonomy): Eukaryota > Viridiplantae > Streptophyta > Pinopsida > Pinales > Pinaceae > Pinus > Pinus tabuliformis. Next base: position 488,363,774 of record CM062807.1, on the reverse strand, counting down.
TTCTTGTCTAGGTACTTAGTTAGTTCATAGCTCATCTTATCATCCTCAATATAATTGGAAAACTGAGATAGTAAAAAAATGTTTGGAAGGATATCTTTGTTGCTTTATATCTGATAAACAGACACAATGGGTCAAATTGTTGCCTCTCGTTGAATGGTGGTATAGTACTTCCTTTCATACTGAAGCCAAAAGGACCCCATTTATGGCACTTTATGGATATCATCCACCGTCCATCAGATCATATTTAAGAGAAAATTATAAGGTTCAAGCATTGGAAGATCACATCGAGCATCAACAAGAAGTTCTCCAACTCTTAAAGGATAACCTCACTTTGGTGTAGAAGAGAATGAAATAACAGGCATATCAACATTGGAGCGAAAGAAGTTTTGATGTAGGTGACTGGGTATTTCTACAGTTACAACCATATAAACAAATGTACCTCAAGCAAGCTAAGAAGGATAGTAATTTATCACCAAAGTATTATGGTCCGTACAAGGTGTTGCAAAAGATTGGTACTATGGCATACAAATTGGAGCTTCCTGCAGCTTCCCAAGTGCACCCATTTTTCCATGTTTCATGGTTAAAGAAGCTTATAAGTGACAAGCTCCCAATTCAAACAATATTGCCAGAACTTGACAAGGAAGGAAAAATCGTACTGGAACCTACAGTAGTCACAGAAAAAAGAACTCGACAACAACGAAATCGATCAATTTCAGAGTATCTCATCAAGTGGAAGAACTTACCCGCTAAAGATTCCACATGGGAGGATGATAATTTTATACATAAGTATCCCAAACTACTCAAGCATTGAGTACAACACTTTTTTGAAGGAGAGGGGCATGTTAGGTCCCTATAATACTAGTGATTCCCCCATTACTATTGTCATTGTAGCCCCTTATTGTTATTGTTGTGCCCCTATTGTCCCCATATTATTATTATTGTGCCCCATTGAAGCCCACTATTGTTATTGTTGTGCCCTTATATTATTATTGTTATTTCGGATTTGATTATATTGTGACCCCTTAGACTCCTATATATAGGAAGGAGGTCATTTGAATCATCCAAGAATTTTTCATTTGTGTAATATAAAGGAGGTTGCCCCCTCGAAGAGGCTGATTTTGAAGTCCGTTATCTATCTTTTCTTCTATTTTGTGAGCTGGTTTCATAACATTTTCACCTATTCATAGCATCTTCCCAACTAATAGGAGTACTATATCTTCTTCCATACAATGTCTTGAAAAGACTCATCTTCAGTGACCCTTAATACCCATTGTTGTAGGAAAATTTGACTTACGCTAGGAACTCTAGCCACCTATTTGGCTGATGCATGATATATATCCTCACCATGTCTTTTAGAACTACATTTAATCTCACAATTTTCTTATCAATTCGAGGATGATGCATTGTGCTAAGTGCTAGTTGAGTTCCAAAACCAGTAAATAATTCTTTTCAAATTTTTAAAGTGAACTTGAAATCTCGATTTGAAAATTATCTTCTTGGGTTTGCCTTGTAATCTAAATATCTCCTTCATGAAAATATAAGCTATGTCAATTACCTTGTGGGTGGACTTGAAAATTATAAAGTGAAATGCATTTCTCAATTTTTCCACCACCGCCATTATAGCATCATGTTTCTTGAATGTTTTTGGCAACTATGTGATGAATTCCATGGATATGACTTCCCACTTACACTCAGGAATGGGGATTTGTTGCAACAATATCACTAGGTGTATGCATTCCACTCTAACATGTTGACATTCCAAACACCTAGTAATGTGATTAACAACTTCCTTTTTCATGCCCAACCAATAGTACAATTTCTACACAACTATTATCATTTTCTAATAAACAAGATGACTTGAATAAGGTATCTTGTGAAGCTCATCCATGATGAGCTTCTTCAAGTTGCCCATGAAAGGTACATACCATATATTCTTAAACATTAACATACCATCTTCTTTGAGTGAGTAATTCTTGTTGAATGATCCTTTTGGTTATTGTTATAGAATTATGTCACATGTTGGAAATGCTCATCATGAAGTAATTCATCTTTCATCCTTTATTTGGTATCAACTATACAAGTTCTAATAGATACCAAATGAGACACTTGCAAACTTCTCCTAAGCACATCTACTACTTTATTCTCCTTTTCCTTAATGTATTTCATTTCAAAGTCAAATTTACTAATCAATTCTAGCCAACTAGCTTGTCTTGAATTTAACTTGGGTTGGTCAAACAAGTATCTCAACCCTCCATTGTATGAAGTTAAAAAAAAATTCTTCCAAGCAAGTAATGTATCCACATTTTTAATAAATTCATTATTGTTGCAAGCTCCACATCATGAGTGACACAATTCCTCTCATGCTCATTTGATTTTCACAATTCATAACAAATCACATGGCCTTCTTGAATGTGGACTCCACCTAGATGTTCCTTATAAGCATTTATGTGGTGCATGTGAGATTAGGTTTTTGAGTTATTCAAATCTAGTTGCAGAGTCTATTGTCCAATATATTTAACTCCTTTCCTCTACAAGGCCATGATTGGATGTCCAATATATGAAAATTATTGAATGAACCTCCAGTAATATCTAGCCAATCCCATGAAAGATCTAACTTTTGTAACATTACTGAAAGCAGGCCACTCCATGATGGCCTTGATATTGTCAAGATGCAATTATACTCCCTTCTTGGAAACAATCTGTACCAAGTAGTAGACTTTTCATTGGAATAAGTCACATTTTTTGAGGTTGGCATAAAGCTTGTGTTCTCTTAGAAATTGTAATACTACTTTCAAATTCTCTCCATGCTCTTGCTTTGTTTTCAAGTAGACCAAGATATCATCTGTGAAGACCAATACAAATGTGTCCAAATATGGTTGAGGGAATTATTCATTAGACCCATATATGTTTTTGGATCATTTGTGATCCCAAATGGAACCACCGCAAACTTATAGTGCCCATATCTAGTTCTAAAGTTCATCTTGTGGATGTCTTCATCTTTACCCAAACTTGATGTTAGGTAGAACTCGAATCTATTTTTGAGAATACCACATCCCCTCTCAATTGATCAAACAAGTCATCAATTCTAGGTAGAGAGCACTTTTTTTTATTGTGGCTTTATTTAGCTACATGTAGTCAATGCACATCCAAAATCTGTTATCCTTCTTCTTCACAAATATTATTGGGGCTCTCCATAGAAATACAACGGGTTTGATATACGCTTTATCTAGAATTTCCTTCTATTGTAGATTTATCTCCACTAGCTCTAGTTCACTCATGCAATATGGTGCTCTTGAGACCAGTGTTGATTCTAGTAGTAATTTGATGGAAAAATAAATCTCTCTTCTAGAAGGTAATCCTATTATTTCCTCTAGAAACACGTCATTCAATTTTCTTAACACTAGTTTCTCTTCCATTCTTCCCCTACTACTTTTTCATTCATTGGTCACCTAGACCGCATATAAGGCACACCCTTTCCTGCTACACCTTGTCACTTACAATGTTGATATTTTCTTGATGGTGACATGCTTCTTTATTCCTTGCAATGCTAAGCTTCTCTCCTTCATCGCTAAGACATTCCAGTGACTTCTTTTAGTAGTCGATTTTGGATTTATGGGCTGCTAGCTAGTTCATGCCAAATAATACATCATAAGATTCCAATGGTAACATGTTGATATTTTTTATGTGGACATGTTTCTTACCATCACTAATCAAAATTTCACCACATCTGACACTCACCTTTGGTTCCCATGGCTAACTAAACCAACCATGATTTCTCATGGGTTGTCTTATGCAAAGCACACTTATTTGCAACCTTCATGTTGACATAGATGAAATTAGAACCTGGCTCAATCAAAATTGAAATAGGTTGGTTAAAAACCATACCTTCCATCTCAATCACTAAAGCTTGATGTTTGGCCTGCCTATTGTTTAACATGGCATAAATTTGTGGCATGCTCTAAGCCACATCATTCAGTGCACTACTTCTTGAACATTATACAAACTTGGGCCATTATTTTTTTGTTGAGGAAAATATTTCTACAAATGGTTTTCCCCACATGTCCAACATTGTATGGGCCTTGTCCTAGATCCCTCATATTCTTCTCTTATTGGCTTTGTGTATTGACCTCTACTAATAATAGTATATTTTTGTTGAATATCACACTTAGAAAGAGTGGTTAACTTCACATTCCTTCCCCCTGGTTAATGTCATGGAGAATTTTTCCCTTTTCCCTTAAAGCCAATCCTACCTCTTATTTTCCAAGCACTTTGAAACTTGGTTTTATGCTTGGATTGTTCGTAGCAGTACTTAGCTTTTCATATGGTTTCCTCCAATGTTTTTATCTCATCAAACTCAATTCTATTTCTATAATTTTGTGGTAACTCACTAAGGTACCTTTGAATATTTACTTTCTCACCCTAGATATACAACACATACATCAACAACTCCAAAAATATGTTAGTTTACTCATCACCAGTAAGTTTCCCTAGTTTATGCTCATGAAATTATTTAACCTTGTTGTCATATTACCTATCAGATAGGTACTTATCCCAACAATATCTCTAAAATATTCTCTAGGACAACTCTTTCTCTCTGATGTCCTTGACATTTCTCAAGTCTTCCCACCATATATCAACCTTTTCCATTCAAGCTAAAAATGGCCACTCTAGCCTTCATGTTTTCAAATTAGTCATGCATTATGATGTATTTCTTTATTCCCAATAGCCAAATTTCTACTTCTGCAGCCTTTCTAACTTATCCATCATAGGTATGGGGTTGTTTCCTTCTTCAATTCCTCTGGTATTAAGTTTTTCTCATTCCTTCTTTGTTGGTGGTATCTCCTAGCTGCAGCACTAGAGAATTGTTAATGATTGCATTTTTTTCTGTCTAGAGTTTCGAGTAGATTTCCTCCTCTCACTATGTCATCACTTTCTTTCCTATGCATCTTCTTAGGTTTTCTACCTTCTTCCCGATTAGCCTCCAATCCATGCTTCCCTATCTTAGATATGATTTGAATGGATTTGTGACTGCCTAGGTAGTTGGCATTAAGCTTGTGTTTCTTATGTTTTTACAAGTATGATAAGCTCTACAAAATCACCAAATTTACTTCTACTTTCCTCTCCTAATCTTTGAAAATATTTCCATTATTTCTTTAAAACTTCTCAATTCAGCTCTTAAGCTCTCAAGTGTGTCCATCTAGTCAGGGGAGTCTTCCTCCTTCCTCTTCCCAATTGAGTCTTCTTCCTGATAATTTTGGGATCTATCGATGTTGTTCTACACCACTTTGCTACTCATTCCTTGGTTGCCTTGATGTACCTACGTGTCTTATATTGTGTTTTTACAAACACATGACTATTAGTTAAATCAAACATAAATAGAAATATTCACTCATCACCTTGGTATGTTTTCAAAAAACATGATGATGTGAAATTGGTTTAACCATTAATTCTTAGGTTGTATGCAGGTTAGAAAACAAAATAACATATCAACAATTTGTTATGACAATAATCATATTAGTTGTAAATATAAGATTAGTACACATGTGTATATAGAAACTAACTATTGGATTAAATACCACTATGTAACTCTTAATAGAGCTTCTAGTTTCTCTTATTTATGGCCCATTTAGTCTAAATGTTCAACCCCCAGATCCCGGATTCCCTGAATAACACACAAAGTATATAAAAAATATATCTCAATCCTATCTGGGACTTTTCATGTGCATTAAAATTCGCCACCACCAGATGATTTGAATTCTAAATGAAACATTCGCTTGGGAAGAAATCTGGTCTTGCGCATGTTGGCTTAGTGGGGCCTGACCTAGGTTCGTAAGTGATTTAGCCAAGAAAATCCTGGTACTATTGGCCCTTTCAGCAACAGTCCGTGGAGTGCAGATTGAGGTCTCACCCGAAGTAGTATGGAAGGGTGCTAGAACCAGGTTTCCGCACCCTGGGGATGTCTGATATGAGGTGATTGGTACGCGATCCAACCTTCACACTTCCTGTGCTACGCGCACCAGAGGGCACCCCATGCCCTGTGATACTGTCTTCGCGCAGCTCTAGCCACATTGCAAACCATGTTATTTACCCAAGTCCTCCTTAATTAGGCTCTATTAGCTGATTACTTAGATTATTTTCATATAAAAGCAGTCATACAAGTATTTATCTAGTGCGCGTGGTAATTAAACAGAGTAAAATTAATACATGACATAAAGATACAGATTTAAGAACTGATGCATAGAGTAAACTTCTTTTTATTAACTTTCAATCCCAAGTATAGACTCGACTCCGCCCTGCGCACTCAGTTGCAGGGGTCCACACACTTAGCTGTAGACTCTAATAGGCCTCTACGCACTCAGCTGCAGAGCCTCTTCCTACTAATATGACCTAGTACACTCCAGATCTCACTCTTAACCTTGAACCATGCCTTCACTATTATATCCATCTTCTCCTCTCTTTACACATAGAGCCTTGCTCTATTCATACAATCCCATGGTCTGCGGACCATGGGTAGGCTGACACAACTTTACATTAATTTATAATATTTTAGGGCGAACAACCCTATGACTCATCCTAGACCTTGTGCTACATGCCTGCAATTTGCGGAGTCTTATAATACAATTGTCTAAAGCTTGGGCTTTGAGCCCCAAAACATGTGCGGGGGATCCCATGCCCAACATGCCCCCAACACAATCATCATGACTTGTCCCAAGTCACTTTGTTGGTGCAGCGATCTTGGCCCGGAGCCCCTCCAACTGTGCCTGTGTTGTGTGAAGGTCCGCAGCACACTGTTATGCCGTCTGCTGGATCTACTCTGCTCTTTCTGCCGAATGCTCACTGTTAGGGGCAAATCCCTGAATTACGACATGCATCACCTTCATCTTTACAATATTTCCTTCGATATCGGTAGTGATGAGGAAGGCCTCATCAATCCAAGGCTGGACATGTGCTTTAAGGACTACTTTTTATCACGCGGCATCCACCTGTTCCTTTAGCGCCTTCGCTTGCTATAGCTTCGCCAGTTGTTGGGTCAGGAAAAATGTCTGCGTCATCACACACACTGTCACACTTCACTTGAAGCTCTCGTGCCTCTGTTTCCAGTCGCTGTATGGTGGGGTGCTCTTGTAAGGAAGTGAGGACCGTGAAGGATTCTTCCAACATAGTAGTACAAGTCTGCACTACCTGTCCTATTTCCTCCAGCCCTTTTTGGATAGTGCTAGCACGTTGTTCCATAACTTCCGGGGGCGTGGATGACTATGCCTTTAATCGCAGTTCGACAATTTGAAGGTTGAGGTCCAGTTGTATCCTCGTTTCTTCCTCCTTTGCCTCACAGAATCTACTAGCCAACTAGTGAATTCGCACTCCTACTGGTAGATCTACCACAATTTCTATCTCCAGAACGTGGTGACAGACTTCCTTTACCATTTTCTCCAGCTGTTGATTTTGCTCCAATACTTCATCACATTGTAGGCTAAGCTGCTCGATGTTGATTCTCTGTTCGCTGAGCATCTGTACTGGACGTCCTTCCCTAGTGGGGAGTTCTGTTGTTGCTCCATCCTATAGCTGGTATAATGTATCCCGCGGAAGGGCAACCAAGTTTAGGCCAAGTCCCTTGATCTGGCCCACCACAGCTCTATCCTCCATGCTTTCTACTGTTAGTGCTCCTTCCAGCAACACGATGGTGTTAGTCATTTTGGCCTGCAGCAGTTGCTCCATTACTGATGTACCTACGGCACCGTAGGTAGCCACTATTCCATCCTGTGGGAGCTGCACCTGAATTTCTTGCAGCTGGGCCCTGAGGGCCCCCAACACATTCTGTTGCTCCGTCATTGCTTCCTGTAGCACTTCCCTAGTGACCTCAATAACTGTGTCACCGATGTCGTAGAGGTCACCCTCTGTCAGTGTAATAGGTTCATTGTCCAATTTGGAAGCCTTGGTCTTCTTCTGTGGGCCTGCTCATTCCGTACCGCGCAGCCATTTTAGTTGTGTATATTTTGTGCTTGGGTCTGTGCCTTCTGCTGTGTCCTCTGTTCCCTATCCCGTGGTCAATTTCATGCCTCCTTTCTTCCGCTCCATGGTGGCCCCTGTTTCCTGTGTTGTTGCTGCTTTTTTGGTGGCCTTGATCTGTTCTGCGGTGGCCTTCGCTACCTCGCGGGAGGCCCTTACCTTCGCGACCAACTGCTTGTTGCGCTTCTGCTAAGCAAGCAACTTGGTGGCATCCTTCTATTTTTGTATCATTGTCTTACCTCATTCTGTTAGATCCAGGGTGCACCACTCGGGAGGCCATGAGTCGAGCACGGTGAAAACGAAATCATTAATCGCGATGAAAGGAAGTTTGGTCTAGTTCTGCACTGGATCCTTACGTGCCTTAATATACACATTATGCATATCCACCTTGAACTCTACAAAGCTCCGCAGACTACTGTACACTATGGGAGATAAGCGCGGCCTTCTGTTAATCCACATCCAGATGCTCGCCTTCATGAGCACCCAAAAGATCTTGGTCTCACAGATCCATGTGGCGTCCTTCGTAGCCCAAAGTGATGCATATTTTGCAGCCTCTGGCAAGTCCTATTCAAGAGGAAGGAACTCGCTGTCCTCAGGTTGTTCCCCTGTCACCAGTACAATGGAGAAGAGAAACCACGCGTATTGGAACGTCTTGCCCTGCTCTTGGACTTCCTTGTAGTTGGTGACGAATTCTTCATAGAGGAAGGTGGCCCAATTAAATTGGACCCCCTATGAGCAGTGTTTGGCAAGCGCGATGACTGGCATTGGTATCTCGTTGTTGCAACATTTTCTTATCACCTTCCCGGCCAGCAGCTGGGTGGTTACGTGCACCCCTTTTCTGGAATGATACTAATTACGTAGTCTCTCTTCTACTTCTCCAACTTGTATTTCTTCTTCATGGCCTCTGCGAGCGCCAAATCTCCGCTTTTTCCAGCTATGTCCGTGGGGTCCCTGCCCTCACAGGGAAGCCAAGAAATCCTGTGAATAAGCTCTGCTGTGATGGGAATGGGTTCGTCCAGCCACAGGTACCCATCGTGTACCAGGCAAAGCAACTACCTGATGACAAAGATCGCAATTAGTGTGCAGTGAAAATGCAGAATCCATAGTAGGTGGAGTAGCCCAGCCTTCTCCACACTGCGCAACCATTTCTACGATTCTTTCATTGTAACAAACAACTCCTTGCTTTGTGTCATGAGGTTCTTAGTCTGTAAATGTGGGAAATTTTCACCATCCGCGAGGTCCCAATATTCAAATTTCATCGTGGGCACACGGCCCAGAACTGAGCCTTCAATCAGAATTCCATCTGGGAGGAGCGGAGTTTCGAGTGTGCTCTTAGCAGCATCAAAATCCTGGGGTACTTTTGTTTTCCCTTTCCGTGGAGGGACATACTTGGGCAGTTTTGCTGCAGTGCGCATTGGCTGGATGTCTTCTTCCCTTCCTTCATCTGCCTCTATTTCTTCTACGAAAGCCTGGAGGTCCTCCTTATCATCATCTGTCTCGAGGTTAACAGTCTTGCCCTTGTATTCCATAGAATGTTTACCAAACCATGGGTTTCGTGGGGACATGCGGACTGGTCCCACTACCTGTGTATCCGTCTTGGGCCTCGACATCCAGGGTGACTTCGGAATTTCCAGCGCATTGTTATCGGGAAATCTAGTGTCCACTTGGAGCTGCTAGTCCCAGTAAGACTGGTAGCTATCTTAGAAACAAACAAACTAAAACTACTTTCGTTTTCCTTTATGAGAAGTAGATAAGAGGGGAATAAAGGACACCAACCTCAGTCTTGTGCTTGGTTCCCTGCTTGGTTCCTCTCCCTTCTAACAGATCCTTGCCGCTTCTCCTTCGTCTACCCAGCTTCAAAGAGCACCTATGGAATCAAAGGAGCATAATACTATCGAAGAACAGAGATCTACAATCATAAACAATATAGGACCAGATATATATTGACCACACAAATGCATATATCATAAAACATACAAGAATGTGGAGGAAAACGTGAATAGCTTATTAATATCAAGAATAGCAAAGAGGATTACAACCAATTGTTCTAACCCAACGTCACCCTTCAGCATGAAAGCCCTTCTTTCACCTCATGAAAAGCTTAGATCACCCAACACTATGATGTTCGACCAAGAAACCAACAACACTTCCTTACAAGATACAAAATTCCAGCCTCCGGATCTCTGGGATGAGGGATCCATATATAGATGATTGCAGGGGGCTGAGTCAGCTTCTGGGATTTGATTAGTGTCCTCTCTCTGATAGTTCTTGATTTCACTTGGAGATTGATGATCTCCTACTCATCCCTGGGAAAATTCAGAGAGGCAAGTTTCATAGGAGAAGTTTCTGGAAGATTCTATGATCATCCACCTCGCAAACTGTCTCTGCCATTTGTCCACTCTCGCCCATAACACCCTACAGAAGGGATTTTCAGTATGCATCAAACCCTTTACACTGGGCAGGTGGGATGCATCGCACCCTTAGCACTGAGCAACCTGTATGGTCCAGTTTTGACCAGTTTTGAGCAGTTTCTTGTGGAGAACTTCTGGGAGATGATGTAATCAGCTGACCTTGTTCCTTTAGGGTGTGAAGCAACACTTATAGGGACTTAGGAGCCCTTAGTTTATGGACATGTATGATTGGGGTTGCAGTGCCCAAAAATGTCTATAACAGTTGCCCCCTAAAGCATGAGGTCGTTAATCTTTTGATGTCGGGTGAAATGCTTTATCATGAGGATCCAAAGTTTTTTTGAGCTGGAAGGCAACCTGTAATAAGATACAATACAATACATTGTCTTCATAATACTTTTCATGATCTAGCTGAGGCGGGAATTCCCATGCTCAGCTTTATAAATTCATTTTCATGTACATAAGATAGACAACCGTCTGTGTGGCAGACTGATGATTCTGATAGAGCCATCATCCTTTGATTCGGATGATCATCTATGCAGCAACAATGTACATTTGATGTCTTTATTTTCCTGAATATATCGCAGCCCGGATGCATGAAACTAGATCTGGGGTCTTCAAACTCGTTCAATCTTCTCGGAGTACAAGTCGATCCATGTGAAAGATGTTCTAGAATCGAACATGGAAAGACATCGCTTGATTACTAGCCAATGATGTAAGTTGTTAACAGGCACGAGAGGAATCACCGATAATGATGATGACCCTCAAGGTACTACAGTACAATTCTCATGGTGTGAAAAGGGACTTGGCATCGAACACCACGCAAAATCTTTCAGTCGAAGGCCATTGATGTAAACCTGTCGCCAAAAGTGAGAAACTTGCCATTGAGGCATGCAAGCTTCAAAGTACTGAAAGGGTTGTTCCTAAGTCGACTTCTTGGATAATGAGCTGATGTTGACAAGAAGTGACCCGTCGTAGGAGGGCCTTAATGAATCCCACATCTACGACACGAAACAGAGTAAATGATTTTGGAGGTGAAAACAATCTAATGATACAGGGTTCAGGGTGGTGGTCATGAAAGAATGGAGCATGAATGTATTGCAGCGGATGAGACACAGGCGAATTTCCTGAGCGAGTTCTCTTGAACATACCAGTGACACTGACATGGATTGGTAGCGTTAACCCCAAATATGGATGGTGCGGTGGACCAATGGTGATATAACCGGTGAACAAAATAACCCAACCCGACTCAGATGCAGAGTGAAAGTGTCATGTTCAAGAGCGACTTGCTATCAATAAAGTTTCTTCAAGTTTTCTTCCCAATTTCTCCCCAGTCATTACTGACCAGTACCTCTTTATTTTTTTCAAGCTTGAGGAGGATAACATATGCTTGTTCTATAATTTTCCCTTCGGGCAAACCCGTCGCTATGTTTTAATGAGCCTAGCGACAGTGAAACTCGTTCTTGTTTGTATGGATAAGTTTGTCGCTATTCGGTTTTAACGAGTTTAACGGCAAGGATAACTTGGTCCTTTTCAATTTTAGAGAGTCTGAAAGGGACGTAAAGGAAACTCCAATAATCCTTTTTCGTCATATAATCCCTTAAGTCCGAAAAAGTATAAAATAATACAAAAGGGATGAATTTTCGGTAATTTTAACGAGCCGAACAAAACATGCGCTCGATCTTTTTGCGTAATAATCCCTCAGGTCCAAAAAGATTAAAATCTAGAGGAAGGATAGCACTTTCAGTAGCTTTAACGAGCTAGAGAGGCCAATTGCTCGGCAATCTTTTCATATTTTATGAGTCAGATGAAAAGAGCTTAAAGGAGACTTGTTTTTTGAGGAACGAGTGATTTTTTCAGGTAGCAGCTGATTCCAGGTAAGGTTTGGAATTTTCTAATCACGGCAATGTTACAAGGATGGCTAACAGGATCACTCTTCGCAGTTGTTCCTCAAGAGGGGTAAACAATCAAATGGAGGTGAATGATCGGCTAAAACATAATGGAGGTGATGATGAGAACACGACCAGGGCTCAAAAGCTGATGATAATGCATTCACAATGGTTATTTACCAGAAATTGGTTCATTTTTTAATGAGCTTAAACTCTGGGGGGAACATTTGCTCATTGCTTAGGTTTAATTTTTAACAATATTGAACTCCACATAAACTACTCGTGCCAGTCATATAATAAGGATGTCTCATCGATAGGTTCAATTTTTAGGGAGCTTGCACCATTAGAAACTTTGCTCTGGATCATTTCATCATGAAAGCTAGGAATGACCAATCCTACGAGTTTAAAGGGTTGAGAAACTACAAACTAAGAAAATAAATGGTCGCTCTTTGCTTGCATATAAAAAGGTTTGCATGCCCCCAGGTATAGCAAAAAGTTTCCAGGTTACCTTATGAAAGCTCTTCATCCGTGTTGCAGACAAAATGCTTCCTTGGAGATGTCTACGGAAATAGGCAAAGGTGAGTGGCACGGTCGCCTCCAATCACATAACTTTGACGAGGGAATCTTATTCCAGTCTAATCCCATTTTCCTAAACGGACGGGTGTGTCAGACTAGTCATATATCCTCCAGAAAAACCTACCCTATACCCAAGGGTTTCCTACCGAAACAGACCAGGGTGCATGCCCCATGGGGTTCAGTCATGTCCTCCCGAATCACTCGCGCTCTTCAGGTGGACGGACTGGAGATTGATGAGACATTCCTTGTGTGAAAAGACCATTTAGGGATGGCATTTGACTATTAGCTATTTGTGATCCGAGGAATAAAAGCTGGTCTACGAGCTTGACCACTCGGCCTTCATGCGGAAAACACATTACTCTAAAGAGTGAGGAGATAATGGCTCCCATGCTATAAATATAGTCGCATCCAAGGAGTAGATTATAATCTAGAGGTCCTCGGACTACCATTACGTTCATGTAGATGGTTTTCCTTCTCAATGTTATGGGCACATTGGGAAGGATCCCTAACGGTCGACTGGTTCCTTTGTCGAAGCCCATCAGATTTCTCATTTCAGGCAGAAGTTATGGTGAACCAAGCGCTTCCCAAGCAGTTGAGGAAAGGATACTCACAGAAGCCCCTTCATCTATGATGGTACCGACCATGAGGTGGGACTGAATAGACTACCGGATATGACTCTGACGAACTTCCTTCCTGTGGTAAAGGAACGGGTAGACTACCCCCATTTTCATTGGAGTCTGTGTTTACGAAAAAAATTTGAACAATGTCATTCTCATTCTCTTCGGTGATTGTGTCATCTAAAGATGGACCTTCTGGAGACAAGACTGGGTCAACTGCCGCCTCAACCTTTTGACTTTCGTCTAGTATGGATTCAGCGGGTTTTTCTTCAATGACATATGCTTCGACTGACCACAATGGCGTGTTAGTCGGATTTTCAACTAGCGATGGACTCGGCAAGAGTTTCTTGTATCCAGGAGGAAGCCGTAGTGGTGAAGTAGGATGGTCATCCAAGACTCTTTTAGCTTCGTCTAGGAAGGGACAACAGTGGACAACGTGATCACCTTCACATATTTTACAAGGAAATTTACATTTCCTTTTTTGTCCAAATGCTTCGCTTTCACTAGTTGATGGTGTACTTTCAACATGATCTTCAAAGGTTGATGACATCGGGTTGTGCAAACGAGGAGACCAGTCCCTTAAGATCCGAGGGATGCAAGGACAATCTCGATGATAGTGGTCTCCTTTGCAAATGACACATGGAGATTTAGGCTTGGATGGTGCAGTGTGCGGATTTTCACTAGACGATGTCTAGTTACCCCTTTTCGCCTTTGGCTCCTTCTTCTTCTTCTCTTTCTTCTCCTTCCCCTTCTTCTCCTTCTTAGTTACTTGATTTTTGGCTTTACCAGCTTTATCAAGCGAATAGAAAGGAGGAGATGGAGAATCAGACAAAGTAGAAGGTTTGGGGATAACTTTAGTGTCATCCAGTTGCTGACTCGATTGTTCAAGAATCACAGCGTTCTGAACAACAGAGGTCGAGAAGAGCCATATTGGCAAGCCAATCATCAATCTTGGAAGCGACAATGTGGCCATATGAGGTGCACCAACATCTCCCCAAGAGGAGAAGGGACTGGGATTCCCTCCGAGGGGAAACCCTTGTGTTATAGACATTTTTGTGCCTCGCATCATGGAGCATGGAATGTCGATAATTACAGGGATCCTCAGTCCCTAAACATGTTGTTCTTACCCCTAAAAGAACAAGGTCATCAAACAACAGCACTTCCAATCAGTTCTCCACCTGAAAACACTTCAAAACAGGCTTATTTTGGATCATGTCAGCTGCTTAACTGAGCTTCTGCGCTGGAATGCAACTGTTGCTCCTTGTACCTGCGCTGGAAGTCAAAAGTAATGAAGGCTACCTGCGCTGGGCGAGATTGGCCAAGTGGTACAGTCATTCTGCAAGGTGTCAACTGCCCAGGAAGCTTCCAAACTGACACTTGGTTCATGAGATTCGCCCTGTGATGAGTAAGAGGTACTTGATCACCATGTGGAAGCAAGGATCTCCAAGTGGACACAGGAACTGAAGATTAACTGAAGAGGGAGAGGACACTAGTCAGCTCCATGCCAGCCTCCAGCTGACTCATCCTTTCCTCTTCTCTCCTATATATAGAGCTCTTCTATGAGGTCTAAGGAGGCTGGAATTTTGTGTAAAGCAAGGAGGTGCTGTTGGATTACAGTTAGAGCTATTGGGTGATTGTTTTACTAGAGGTGAAGAGGAGAGTTCTTGCTGCTGGATTGGAGCCATCATTGGTTGTAACCTTCTCAGAACCCTGTTACTTCTATCAATAAAGTTTTGCATGTTCTCCTATATACTTGTATTACATTGATGGATTGTATTTACTTGTATATTTGATTCACTCTAATCCATGCATCAGTTATGAGTACTTGTATCTTGTAGTTTCCTCTCTTGTTTTGTGCAGGGCTTGTGTGTAGCTGGACCGGCAAAGAGAGCAAGGAGCTGGGAACAAGAGACAAAGAGAGAGGATCAAGATCGACCAAGCGAAGGACACCAGGTTGGTTAATCATTTCTTCCTTCTCTCTGTATTTTCGTAAAGGAAAACATCAAAGCTTTACTTTCAGTTGTTGCTAAAGACTGTCACCTTTAGAGTAGGGATAGGGTCATCCGCATCGGATACTTTTCCCCACAACAAACTGGCGACTCCGCTGGGGAGCCTAGTATCTTGTTGGTGTTTGTAGTATTTTGCTATTCATTTCTTGAAGAAAAGAGTACCAAATCGAAAAGCTTTTGACTATATCAAAAGCGAAGTAGAGGGTCTGTTACTCTTGCTCCTTTGCTGAGCAGATTCAAGATTTAAAGAGCTAATCTACAAAAGACTCTTTACTCTTTGTGATAGATCTTCATCCTCTTGATTATCCCTTAGCCTGTACTTGACCTATAGCTTTTTATTTCATCAAAAACAGTGCATTTTTGAGCTTTTTATGACCCGGAAAACTTTGTAGACGAAACTCTCGTGAGTCAGTGCAGGCTGTCCACAGGCAGTCTGCATTACAGCGCAGGTACTCCCTTCGGGAACTGCGCTGAGAGTGAAATTGGCAGACTAGAACCTGCGCTGGTCCAGTTAGCCCTTGTCTTGCTCAGTCTTCCTATTGTGTCTTGGCCCTGTTTGCACTTGTTTTTGGCTGATTGCTTGCTGGTTATTGTACTAGCTGTAAGCCACTTCTCCTTGACATTATTCCGCCTCAGTTGTGTGATGAAACTGTGAGTGTTCTTTCAGTATTTCTTGTTTCAGTTACAGTTTCCCATTGTGAAAAGCGAACCAGTATAGCTGTGGCCTCTTAGATCCTGAACTGTAAAAGTGTCTTTGTGATCTTTTGAGCTAGTTTTATTACTGTTCATGGTTGTTTGAGTTTGTTTGCTCTTCATTTTTATGGTTTGAATCTATACATTTCCTGTGTTTAAACAAGTCTATCATAAGGTGTCTTTTTGATTGTGGACAAGCTTGTTTATTTCTACTTGAAATTAGATTCAAAATTATACAACAGTTTCCTTTCTGTCTAGCATCAACATTAAGGATAACGAAAAGAAATACATGCATTGTGCATTTTGCATTTGACTGTGTGCTTGACGATTTAGGAAAATGTGCATTTTAGTGTGTGTTCTTTGATCTGTGGAAAAAGTTGTGTCCTTCTTTTCCCTCAAGTAGATTAAGGTTTTCAAAGTTGAAAGTTTGAAAAGATTTGCTTCTCATTCTTAGATTGCATATAGGAAGTTGTATATATACATCTCGTGGCGAACCTGAAAGGCAAACTGTTAAGAAAGATCAACATTAAAATAAACTCAATTTACATAATAACGCTTTGGAATTTAACGCAAACATCTAGAGGTCTAGGTAGAGACGTGTTCCGGCGTCATTAAACATAGTGACTATCGATCTCTACGAAGGTGGGTGATTCCTCCTGAGAGTCGGTGGCACTAACACGGACTTGAGCTCCCGCGTACCGTCGCGTATATTGGGAGACCCCTATAGGCTTTTATCCTTTATCCTTAGGAAACCGTGTCGGCCGCCCTACTGATCGCGATGCAGTGAACACAGCATTCACGAAGATCGACCACCCGTACCGTAAAACGTATTCTGTGGTTTCGCGAAAGGTTTGGCACACCCTCTGCCTAGATCTCCAGAGCAGTTTCTTTTGGCCTTTTTCAAACTCTATAACTGAAAAAGTCCAACCGAGCATTTGTCACTTCGGGCTCGTTAATACATCGAAGGCGACTAGAGTCATCTTTAGCTTTTTCTCGACTCTTAAAACATGAAAAAGCAAGTTTGTGTCTAAAAGCGTCGTAAATAAAATTTATTTTAAAGCGGAACATAATCACCTGTTATTCCCACGTTGATCTTTCAGTTGAAAAGTATGGAGCCCACCAACCAAAGAAGTAACCTTGGCGGAAGTCCAAATCCCTTCTCCTCTTGGGGAGATGTTGGTGCGCCTCATATGGCTACATTGTCGCTTCCAGGATTGACAATCGGCCTTCCTGTATGGCTCTTTTCAACTAATGTAGTCCAGATCGCCACTAATCCTGAGCAGTCGAATCAACAGTCAGAACTATCTAGAACTACCCACCAGCCTTCCACTTCTTATGATACTTCCTCCGATCCTTCATCTTCGCAAGGTAGAGCCGGCAAGAGTCAGCCTCCCAAGGAGAAGAAGGAAAAGAAGAAGAAAGAAAAGAAGCAGAAGGAGCCTCTGGCGAAGGCGACTGGGGGAAAGCAGAAGAAAGCTGACAAAAACCCACACACTGCACCGACCGGGCCTAAAACGCCATGTGTCAATTTGCAAAGGGATCCACTTCCATCGTGATTGTCCTTGTATTCCCCGGATACTAAGGGACTGGTCCCCAAGGTTGCACAATCCGGTAGCATCAACCTCTGGTTGTCAAGTTGATTTCATTCCGTCAACTAGCGAGAGTGAAGGACGAAGAAGGGGACCAAGATCACCCTGTCTATTGTGTGAAGGTCATCATGCCATCCACAAATGTCCATTCTTAGATGAGGCCAAGAGAGTTTTGGAAGATCGCCCGGTGTCACCGGTGCAACTTCCTCCTGGATACCGAAAACTCGCGCCTAATCCCTCGATAGTTGAAAATCCAGTTGAACCACTCAAGTGGTCAGCTGAAGTGTCGGTCATTGAGAATGAACCTACTGAATCTAGACTAGACGAAAGTCTAAAGGTCGATACGGCAGTTGGCCCGGTTCTTCCTTCAGAGGTTCTATCGTCCAATGACTCCGTCATTGAAGACCCGTCTTCAAATGACACCGTCGCCGAAGAGTCATCTTCATGCGACACCCTCACTGATGAGAACAAGGATGACACCATCCAGGTTCTTTTCATCAGCACCGATTCCGATGAGCATCCGGGAAATGCACCCATTCCTTTATCGCAGGAAGGAACATCATCAGAGTCATATCCGGCCGTATATTCGGTCCCACCGCCAAGCAACCTGGTTGTATCCTTTGATTGGAATCAACTAGGCAGACCCCGGTTACCGGCCAGTACCCCATTCAGAATCATTGTCCAGATCTATAGAATGATTATGGCTGGTACTATCATTGATGAAGGGGCGTCTGTGAGTATCCTTTCCTCTGTTGCTTGGAAAGCACTGGGTTCCCCAGCGCTTTTACCTGAGTTGAGAAATCTCTCAGGTTTTGATAAAGGAACCAGTCGACCATTAGGGATCCTCCCCGATGTACCTGTTACATTGAAAGGGAAGACCGTCAGGATGAACGTGTTGGTAGTTCAAGGACCCTTGGATTATAACCTACTCCTTGGACGCGACTATATTTATTGCATGGGAGCGATAGTCTCCTCACTCTTTAGAGTAATGTGTTTTCCACACGAAGGAAGGGTGGTCAAGCTCGTAGACCAGCTTTCATTTCCGGGATCTCGCATCGCAAATAGTCAAATACCAATCCTAAATGGTTTGTTCACTCAAGATTCGCCTCCGCCCCCAGTCCTCCTTCCCGATGAGCGCGAGTAATTCGGAAAGAAAGACTAGGACCCAGGGGGCATGCACCCTGGTCTGCTTCGGGCAGAAGAAACTCCGGGTATAAGACAGAATTTCCGCAGAAGAACATGACTAGTCCGTACCCCGTCCGTAGGAAGTGGGGTTGTTCTGGAATAATGATCTTTTGTTAAAGTTATGTGTTTGGGAATCATTCACCTTTGTCTAAAAAAGTGGGCAATGCCCAAGTAGGAATTCCCTTATTGTAACAAGTAGTCACCATCTTTAAATTCAAGCCTCGCCCATCGAAACATATGTTTTGAAGGATAAGCAGGGGCAGTCAACTAAGAAGGAGACCGTATTGTTGTAACAGAGGGTAACCATCTTTGGACAACCCAATGATAGACACCGCCGAAGAAAGAGATTGATTTGCGGCAGCAAATAGAACCACTCTTCGGATAATAAGAAAGAGGCAAGCCTCCCTCAATAATACCAATGTTTTGTCTTTGAGTAGTGTTCTTCTATTGTCACAAATAGCTGTTTGTTAAAAGTGGGCCGACGGGAAGCCTGAGTACTGCGTAAGACCCCTTAAAATAACGAGAAGGCAAGTATCGTTAGCATTAGATTAGCAAGATGACAAATAAGCGTGAACACCCAAAGAAAAACAGAAGTAGGGGAGAGGAGGGGCAGCCTCGAAATTCTATCCTATACCTGGGGGCATGCAAACTTTCTGGAGTGCAAGCTAGGGGCGGTTATTTATCTGGTTTTAAGATTAGCCGTTTCCAAACTTGCATGAAAGAAAGCCTGTGGGGCAGAAGTAAAATTTGCCAAAAATGAGCACAGCTGTGGTAAGGCATAAGCTCTATAAAAATTGGTCCTTACGAGAGGCGTTCTTCATATGACTGGTATATCGAGCAGTTTTAGCATATAGTTCATGCTCGTTAAAAAATAAACGCAAATCCGAGCAGTTTTAGGCCTGAATTTAAGCTCGATAAAAAATAGAAAAGTGTGAGCAAAGTTTCCCCCAGAGTTCAAGCTCATGGAAAAAATGAACCGGTAAATAACCTTTTGAGATCGTAAATTCATCAGCCATAAGAACCTTGATCGTGTTTTCATCCATCACCTCCACTGTTCATTTGGCCGATCATTCACTTCCATTTGTGTGTTTACCTCTTTTGAGAAACAGCTGCGAAGAGTGATTTCACCTAGCCATCCTTGTGACACTGCCGTGATTGGAAAATTCCAACCTGTACCTGGAATCTGTAGCTATCCCTGTTTATCACTCGTTCCTCAAAAGACGAGTCTTCTTTCAGCTCTTTTCACTGACTCGTAAAATATGAAAAGTTTGCCGAGTTTTGGCCTTCCAGCTCGTTAAATGACCGGAACGTTATCCCTCCTCTAAATTTTAATCTTTTTGGACCTGAGGGATTATTGCACAAAAGGATCGAGCGCTTGTCTTGTTCGGCTCGTTAAAAGTACCGAACAGCCATCCCTTCTGTATTGTTTTATACTTTTTCGGACTTAAGGGATTTGCTGACGAAAAAGGAATCATGGAGTTAACTTTCTGTACCTTTTCAGACTCTCTAAAAATGAAAAGGACCGAGTTTTCTTTGTCGTTAGACTCGTTAAAATGATTAAATAGCGACAAACTTGTCTTTAGACGAGAACGAGTTTCCCTATCGCTAGGCTCGTTAAATCATAGCAATGGGCTTGCCCGAAGGGCAGGTTATAGAACAAGCATATGTTATCCTCCTCAAGCTTGACAAAAATAAAGAGGTACTGGTCAGAAATGACTGGGGAAAAATTGGGAGAACATTCAAAGTTTAATGGTAGCAAGTCACTCTTGAACATGACACTTTTCCTCCGTATCACATCGGGTTGGGTTGTTTCATTCACCGGTCTCATCACCATGGTCCTCGCCACACCATCCACATTTGGGGTAATGCTACCGATCCATCGCATCAGTGTCGTTATATGTTCAAGAGGGGTCATTCTGAAAGTGTCAACCGTGTCCCATCCACTGCCATACATTATCCTTCATCCATTCATGATCGCCGCCCTGAATCATATGTCACAGTTTGTTTTCACCTCCACTAAAGTCATTAGCTCCGTTCCGTGTCATTGATGTGGGATTCATTAAGGCCCTCCTTTGACGGATCGCTTCTTGTCGACTTCAGCTCATTATCCAAGAAGTGGATCTAGGAACACCCCCATCAGTACTTTGAAGCTTGCATGCCTCAATGGCAAGTTTCTCACTTCCGGCGACAGGTATACATCAATGACCTTCGACCAGAAGATTTTGCGTGGCGTTCGACGCCAAGTCCTTTTTCACGCCACGTGAATTGTACTGCAGTACCTTGAGGGTCATCGTCATTATTGGTGATTCCTCTCGCGCTTGTTAACGGTTTTCATTATTGACCGGTAATCAAGCGATGTCTTTCCATGTTCGACTTCAGCGCAATTCTCACATGGATCGACTTGTACTTAGAGTGAAGATCGAACGAGTTTGAAGACCCCGGATCTAGTTTCATCCATCCGGGCTGCGATATATATTCAGGAAATATAAAAGCATTTGCCATGTACATCATTGCAGCAGATGATCATCCTACTCAAAGGATGATAATTTCAGCAGAAAATTATCAGTCTATCTTCAGACGATCGTCTGTCATATGTACCAAAATGTATTTATAAAAAGCTGAGCATGGGAATGCCCGCCTCAGCTAGATCATGAGAATAATGATGAATGAAAAATAATGTATTGTATTGTATTGTATTACAGGGCACTCTCCTCAGCACTGGAACGAACTTCGGATCCTCTAGATAAAGCATTTCACCCGATAAACGGCCTCATACTTTAGGGGGCAACTGTTATAGACATTTTTGTGCCTCGCATCATGGAGCATGGAATGTCGATAATTACAGGGATCCTCAGTCCCTAAACATGTTGTTCTTACCCCTAAAAGAACAAGGTCATCAAACAACAGCACTTCCAATCAGTTCTCCACCTGAAAACACTTCAAAACAGGCTTATTTTGGATCATGTCAGCTGCTTAACTGAGCTTCTGCGCTGGAATGCAACTGTTGCTCCTTGTACCTGCGCTGGAAGTCAAAAGTAATGAAGGCTACCTGCGCTGGGCGAGATTGGCCAAGTGGCACAGTCATTCTGCAAGGTGTCAACTGCCCAGGAAGCTTCCAAACTGACACTTGGTTCATGAGATTCGCCCTGTGATGAGTAAGAGGTACTTGATCACCATGTGGAAGCAAGGATCTTCAAGTGGACACAGGAACTGAAGATTAACTGAAGAGGGAGAGGACACTAGTCAGCTCCATGCCAGCCTCCAGCTGACTCATCCTTTCCTCTTCTCTCCTATATATAGAGCTCTTCTATGAGGTCTAAGGAGGCTGGAATTTTGTGTAAAGCAAGGAGGTGTTGTTGGATTACAGTTAGAGCTATTGGGTGATTGTTTTACTAGAGGTGAAGAGGAGAGTTCTTGCTGCTGGGGAGGTGCTGCTGGATTGGAGCCATCATTGGTTGTAACCTTCTCAGAACCCTGTTACTTCTATCAATAAAGTTTTGCATGTTCTCCTATATACTTGTATTACATTGATGGATTGTATTTACTTGTATATTTGATTCACTCTAATCCATGCATCAGTTATGAGTACTTGTATCTTGTAGTTTCCTCTCTTGTTTTGTGCAGGGCTTGTGTGTAGCTGGACCGGCAAAGAGAGCAAGGAGCTGGGAACAAGAGACAAAGAGAGAGGATCAAGATCGACCAAGCGAAGGACACCAGGTTGGTTAATCATTTCTTCCTTCTCTCTGTATTTTCGTAAAGGAAAACATCAAAGCTTTACTTTCAGTTGTTGCTAAAGACTGTCACCTTTAGAGTAGGGATAGGGTCATCCGCATCGGATACTTTTCCCCACAACACCTTGGTTAGTGGACTCCATTCTTCTCAACCTAAGATCAACGCGGGAATGGTGATATTATTCGGATTAAAATAAATTTTAGACGCTTTGACACAACTTTTTTTTTCAATTTTTAAGAGTCAAGAAAAAACAAAAGATGACTCTAGTCGCCTTCGATTTTTAATGAGCCTGAAGTGACAAGTGCTCAAATGGACCTTTTCCTTTAAGGAGTCTGAAAAGGAACAAAAGAGACTACTCTGGAAATCTAGACAGAGGGATTACCAAACCAATCTTAAAACTGCAGAATAATTTTTACGGTATGGTAGTCAATCTTCCCGAATGCTGTGTTCAGTGCATTGCGATCGATAGGGTGGCAGACACTGCTTCCTATGGATAAAGGATATAGCGTATTGTGGTATCCCAATATATACTCGACGGTACGTGGGAGCACAAGTCTGTATTGTCACTTGTCGTCTCAAAGAGGAGGAATCACCCAACCAACAGTGAAAGTGACAATTACCAGGCTTTACGACGCCAGAATACGTCTCTAGCCTAGACTTCTAGATGTTGTGCATTAGGTTCCAAAGTGTTTTTATGTTCATTGAATTTATTTTACAGTTGATCTTTCTTAAGAAATTTTCCTTTCAGGTTCAACGCGTGATGTAGATATACAATTCCTAAAATGCAATCTAATATGATAAACAATCGTTTAATCTTCTTTTTGCAATGAAAATCCTAGCTACTAAAGAAAGAGAGACGATATTCTTTCAACATAGAGCAGAGAGCACACACTAGATGCACTATCCTAAATCAAACCAACAAGCAATCTAAATGCAATTGCACATGAATGTATTTGTTTTCAGATTTCTTAATGTGTGAATGACAAGAAGAATGCTAAGTACAAATCTGAATTATCTTTTCAAAGTGACAGTACTAACAAATTTCTCTTCAAAAACGAAAGGAAGATAATAACGACACTTTGCTATTTTGAATTGAAATCTGCTTTCGACACTTGAAAAACTACTAATTCAAATCAAATACAAGAGTAACTATATAATCAACCATCAAGAACAAAATAATTCTTTTCTTTGACTAAAAACGACACTTGTGACACTTTCAAATCAAAATATGACAGTTTGATTATGCCACTTCTTTGTAAAAGAGAACTGAAAATGGCACACAATACATAAAAACATTCACAATTCTTTGTACTATGGAGGAAAAATCATGCAAAAGAAGGGAGTTTCTACAGTGTTATACTGATCACAGAAAGCAAAACTCATGAATAAAGCTGAAAAGAGTGAACACAGAAACCAAAATCTGAGGGCAGAAGAGGTCTTGTTTGATCAGTGCACCTGCAACACAGGGAAAGTGCGATGCAGCACACCTATTGCACATGGGAGGTGTGATGCATCCAGATTCCCAAGAGGAGAAGGTGCGATGGTCCAGGGGCGAGACTTCAACTGGGTTCCGGGTCATATTTTGCAGCTCAGTTTAGGGATTTAGGCCGATCAAGTGATGTACAGTAAATAGAAATCATGGGGGCTCATCTAATGAGGTTACTAGAGCCACCACTAGGGCAATTAGAAGGTTTGCAAATCGATTGTTCAATTTATAAACAAAACCCGGAGATAGACTGAAGCAGCATTGATCTACTTTGCACTTGCATAGCAAATGCAGTTTGAAGGCTAGATGGCTTGACTTTAGTCTCCATCTGTAAGTTTATAAAACAAAAAAATATAGACAAACAAACAATCTGTTCGCTCCCCAGCGGAGTCGCCATTTTGTTATCGGGAAATCTAGTGTCCACTCGGAGCTGCTAGTCCCACTAAGACTGGTAGCTATCTTAGAAACAAACAAACTAAATCTACTTTCGTTTTCCTTTATGAGAAGTAGATAAGAGGGGAATGAAGGGAACCAACCTCAGTCTTGCGCTTGGTTCCCTGCTCGGTTCCTCTCCCTTCTGACAAATCCTTGCCGCTTCTCCTTTGTCTACCCAACTTCAAAGAGCACCTGTGGAATCAAAGGAGCATAATACTATCGAAGAACAGAGATCTACAATCATAAACAATATAGGACCAGATATATATTGACCACACAAATGCATATATCATCAAACATACAAGAATGTGGAGGAAAACTTGAATAGCTTTATTAATATCAAGAATAGCAAAGAGGATTACAACCAATTGTTTTGACCCAGCGTCATCATCCAGCATGAAATCCCTTCTTTCACCTCATGAAAAGCTTAGATCACCCAACACTATGATGTTCCACCAAGAAACCAACAACACTTCCTTACAAGATACAAAATTCCAGCCTCCGGATCTCTTGGATGAGGGATCCATATATAGATGATTGCAAGGGGGTGAGTCAGCTTCTGGGATTTTGATTAGTGTCCTCTCTCTGATAGTTCTTGATTCCACTTGGAGATTGATGATCTCCTACTCATCCCTGTGCGAATTCAGAGAGGCAAGTGTCATAGGAGAAGTTTCTGGAAGATTCTATGATCATCCACCTCGCAAACTGTCTCTGCCATTTGTCCACTCTTGCCCATCGCACCCTACAGAAGGGCTTTTCAGTATGCATCATAGCCTTTACACTGGGCAGGTGGGATGTGTTATCACCAAAATAGGACCCTGATAGGCTGCTGATCAGACTATCTCAGTGTAACTATTTCAAACCAATCTTTTGACTAAGGTTTAGCCTCCTTAGCCTGAGAGGGCTCTCTCACAAGGTTATTGATTTTGATTAAAAAAAATAAGAGGGCTAACTCTTATTGAAATAACAGTGACAAACATGAAGGTTGGACAAACATTACATAAGTTTCCATTGGGGCTATGGAGTCAATAAAACTTCAGCAAATAATGATACAGCCTTTACATAGAAGTCAGGGCATGTGGCATTTAAATGTTCAAAACACAACTCTTATAAAACCACAGTTCATGAATGTGTACAGGAAATTAGAGCAGCATAAGTGAATTCTGAGTGATTACACATTTATGCAACTGTAAAATAGATCAGGGATAAAGCAAAACCATACATCTTGAACATAGAAACACTTTATGAATCCTGAGAAGAAAAGCAGTTTTATTATATTACTGAACTCTATCTTTCTACATAAGCCAAAACAGTACTCTGTTTTTATAAAATCTCCAACCCTCATTACATAGATGTTCCAGCTATATATAGAATCCTTATTCTAACTACTTCGAGCTTCCTCCTCCAGCATGAGGGGAACTCGAGAACTGCCTCCAATGACACCTATTAGCTATTAAACTAACTAATAATTACAATAAGGAACTGACTGTAGTGTTTAAGAGTTCTAAACTAACTGTGACTCTAACTCCATTTCGCATGCATAATGTCTTCTTCTTATTCTCTGACACCTGGTCCTCTTTCGACTTGGCTGAGCTGGATGTTTAATACTCCATAGTGATCTTGAACGCTGAACCTTTCAACTGCTCAGAAGTATTAGGAGATTTCCCTTACCTCTCGGCTCCATCTTCCCTCAAAATGCTCGAATGTACCAAGCATGTTTCTAGCCTTTAATAACCCATAATATGGAACCCTGCCACGTTCTGGATGTGTTGTGAGCTGCATCGATTGACATGTGTGCAAGCAAAAGTTCCTTGTATGCAAAAGATTTGCTACCTCTTGAACGGTGACAACGAGGATATTACAGAACTTTTAAAAATGGGTTGAAATATTCCACCTTTTTAAATCCTCCACTTGTCTTGTTTTGATTGGCTATTGTCGTTCCTGCTGATATCTTGTATACCCTTTTGGCGTTTTCTTTTCAAAATTTCCGCTCAAAATACAAAACTACCTGTTCTGTGTTAAAATCATCACCTTCAGCAGTTTCGTAGCGCGCTACGAAACTGCTGAATTATTTAAAACAGCATGCCTTTACCCGAGACCTTTATCACCGAAATATTTGATTGCCAAAACTTCCTCTGAGTTTACATATGTATAGCAGGGATTTATATGTCTTTAAAACAATAAGACTAAGCAGATTTGACAAAAATTTGGAACAAAACCTCTCTTGAAGAGAAAATTCATTTAGCAGATAATTGGTACAGCTGTACCTTCAGGTCTTCAATCTTCTTCTTCAGAGCTTTATTCTCAGCCCTTAATTGCATATTTATTTTTCTAACGAACTGGGCCTCTTTGATGGCTGGCACTGTCCATGTGTGAAATTGTGCATGGCCATCAACTACTGAATTCATCTGATCTTGAAAAATTTTAGTTTCACCCCACAGAGCTTTACGATATTTTGTATACACATCTGCATGCTTTCTAACTGCTTGCTTCAGTCTGGCAATCTCATATTGGGCTGCTTCTAATTGGCTCTTCATGACTGCTATACTATCTTCTTGAGATGTGATGATTGTTCTGCTTGCATTATTTTGCCTAACTCTCTCGATTGCCTCTATCTTTGACAATGCTTCTTTTACTTGCTTCCTTGTAATAGGTCTTCTGGGTTTTACAATGAATTCTTCACCTGGCTCATCGAACTTGAGTCTTTTTGAGGCTTTAGACTTCTTGGCAGTTTCTGGTGATGACTGTGTCAAATCAATATGGACTGGTTCAGACTGCTCGAATTCAATGGCCTGTAATAAATCATTCAAGCTTGCCTTGGATGTTGGGCTCTCTTCAACAGCTATGGCTTTGCCCTTTTCTTTGTTTATCTGGCTTCTTGTCCTTACTCTTGAAACTGCTTCAGCTCTACTTGTTTCAGGAACAGTCTTCTTATCATGAGTTTTTCCCTTTGTTGATTGCTGAGGTTGATCCTGAATGATTAGTGGCTTCACTGGTTTGCTTAGCTGTGTTTTGATTTGCTTTTTAGCTCTTTCTTCCTTTTGGAGCTCAGCTATTGTTAATTCTCTGGCTGGTTGTGGTGTAAGGCCAGTCTTGCTTTGAAATCCAGCCATGAAAATAAACGAATTCCAGTCTCTGCCTATCTTTTGGAGGCCATCTAACACTAGCAACTTAATCAAACCATGATGAAACAAAGAAGTTTCACAGTCCTCTTTCCTTAGCTGCACTTTATCACACATTTTACTTAGACTGTGAAACAAATAGAAAGGAATGTCTATGGAGATTTTTCCCGTGAAATGCAAGAGCAGTTTGAAATGGTAAGAATAGACCTTATTGTACCTTCCTTCACAGGTCAAGTATTTCTGAATGCACGTGAGAAGAAGAGCATAATGCTCCTTTACATAATTTCTGGGCACTGCTTTTGTTAAGTCTTCGTTTACATATGCCTCCTTCAAAAACTCTTTACAAGGGTTCATATCAAATTTAAAATTTTTAAACCATTCTTCCCACCCTCGTGGGATCTCTGTCACAACAGCTATGGCTTCTGGAGAAACTTGGACTTCTAGCATGGCTATCTTTGAATTTAACCCAGTGAAATTAAGCGCAAATTCTTTGGTTACCTGCGCATGTCCTCCTTGTAGCTTCTTGCAGAAGTTCCAGCAGCCGACATCTTTGAATGCTTTCTTCACACCTTCATCCCTCAACGCTAAATCCAAGCCCTCAGGTTCAGTCCTCTGGCATTTGCCGGATCTGTGTTCTTTCCTCTCCATTTTCCTTTCAAAATCTTCACACACACAGAGTCTAACAGCTTCAGTTGCAATGGTAGTTCAGTTCCTTTTAATTCAGCCTCGCTTGAAATCAGGCTCGCTTGAAAACAGCCTCGCTTGAAATCCAAATTCTTTGTCACTCATGCAGCACTTACGACTATCATTAAGTACATGCACGGTAAAATCCCTTAAGAATGATATTTCTGTGCATGTTGACAGAGCTAGTAGTGGGATAGTGGCAAATGAGTGTTCAAACATGATACGAGAGGTACAAAAACTGACATGAGTGGACACAACTGATGACTCGGATAACAGACTTGACCTTTCAGGAAAGATTCGCTGCAAAAAGCACGAATCCATGATTTCGCAGCGCTGTTAGTTTGAAATTCTAATAATGCGCTGCGAAACGACCTAATCATGACGCGCTGCGAAATTGCTAAACCATAATTGCGCTGCAAAACTGGCCAATGGGATTTATGATGCGAAATCACTAAAAGACACGATGACTCGGGCATGGATAAGACATGACTATGGAACAATGATGGATGAATTAGAACCAACGGGAGTCGAGTATGGTTTAAGTTAAGAACTTTAACACTCAAATCCTAAGAAAGACATATAAAATGAAATCAACTTGACACAGACCTTTGTACTTGGACTAGGACAAACAACTATATGCATGAACTTTTTTTTTAAAAAGTTCTAAGTGATAACAGGATGCATCGCACCCTTAGCACTGAGCAACCTGTATGGTCCAATTTTGACCAGTTCTGAGCAGTTTCCTGTGGAGAACTTCTGGGAGATGATGTAATCAGCTGACCATGTTCCTTTAGGGTGTGAAGCAACACTTTTATGGACTTAGGAGCCCTTAGTTTATGGACCTGTATGATTGGGGTTGCAGTGCCCAAAAATGTTTATAACACGCATCCCCCACCTACACCATAGGGCTCTACGTGGCTTCCTCGGTGGTACTAAAGCCCACACCTCTCCTAGTAGTTGTCATCTCGTTCGAGCTGTCTATAGTTGTTCGCAACTTCAGGGGCTCAAACACTGCTTGGCGCTCAACACTCTGTGTTCTTTGTAACAGCTCAAATCTCAAACAAAAAAGTGTTGTCTCGTGGCCAACCTTGGTATTTTTATAGTGTCTTTCGAATTCGAATTTGACCATTCCGCCCACTTCTGAGTCATTAATGCATGCTTGGCGGCAGATCGTCCCAAATCTAGCTCTAACCTCATGTCTTAATTGCCTTCGCCCGCTCCTCTTTGTCTTAAATTGGACATCTTGTCATGAACAATGACACCTACGGTCACTTCCCAGCCTACCCACGCGGCAGCGCAACCCCCTCTGCGTGAACGCGACCCTTGTTTTATGCCGATCCTGCACGTAACCTCCTTATCACACAGTTCCCTCACAGACTCTTTTATAGTCCCACGCTCTCTTTCAACTGCTTGGAGCATTGAGACTGGGCTCCCTACGGCTAGTCAGGTGGTCGCACCACCTGTTCGAGACTTCAATTCATCTTCAAGCCCCGTCCGCGGGCACTCCTCAATTACCCCCACGATAGTTAGTGCCGCGCATTCTTCCTTATGTGGTGCACTCTCCTAGTTACTTTGTTTGGTAAAGTATAGTCACAGCCATGGTAGCAGAGTCACAATTTCTCAGTGACAATCTTCTAATGCAGTAGTATAGCTGTCCATATGTTGTCTTGTCATTCTTAGTTTATGTTACAGGGAAAAGTGTCTATACAGAACTGCTTATCCCACTAAGGTGTGGTAGCTACCTTAGAAACAAACAAAATAAAGCTACATTCGTTTTTCCTTTATGAAATATAGATGAGAGAAGAACAAAGAAGACCAACCTCTGTCTTGCGCTTATCTCCTAGTTCGATTCCTCTCTCTCTTGATATTCTTTCGCTACTTGCTCCCTTGTACGCCCAGCTTCACAGAGTACCTTTAGGATCACAGTAGCATGACACTATATAAGAACATGGATCTGTAATCATAAACAATCTAGGATCATATGTAAATTGACCATACAAATGCATAAAACATAAATGACACAAGAGTATGGAGGAAAACTTGAATAGCTTTTATTGATAATCAAGAAAGAGCCAAGGGAGTTACAACCAGTTGTTCTAACCCAGCATCATCCTCTCAGCAAGTAAGCCCTTCTTCACCTCATACAAAGCTTAGATCACCCAACACTATGATGTTGTCTCAAGAAACCAAAAGCAATTCCTTACAAGATGCAAAATTCCAGCCTCTGGATCTCTAGGATGAGGGATTCATATATAGATATCTGTAAGGGAGATGAGTCAGCTTGTGATTTGATTAGTGTCTTCCCTCTGATAGTTCTTGCTTCCACTTGGAGATTGATGATCTCTTACTCATCTTTGGTCGAATTCAGAGAGGCAAGTGTCACAGGAGAAGTTTCTGGAAGATTCCATGCCTCTCCACCTCGCGGATTGACACTACCATTTGTCACTTCTCGCCCATCGCACCCCATAGAAGGGCTTTTTGAAATGCAACGCACCCACAGAGTGTACTTAGGTGAGATGCAACGCACTTTGCCTATGGAGCAGCTGAAATGATCCTATTTTGACCAGTTTTGAGCAGTTTTTCATGGAGAACTTCTGGGAGAAGCTGTAATCAGTTGACCTTGTTCCTTTAGGGGTTAGAACAAAACTTTTAGGGACTTAGGAGCCTTTGGTTTATGGAAATTTCATGCTTGGGTTGCAGTGACCAAAAATGTCTATAACAGTTTATCGACGAGACATGCTTGTGCGATTTCCTTTTCCAGTTTTTTGATATTTGCATCCATTAACCTGCTCTCCTTCCTCATTCATACCTGATCTTCTTCGAGTTCGTGAGGCTTAAGGTTCCCTCACCAAATGGCTCCCTGAATCCACATATGTTCGCCCTCGCGTAGCTGCATAATTCCTTCATCCTGGTTCTCACGTACTACCCCAATTGTGGGAGCTATTGCGTGAGGATTCCCTTTCTCCAAACATATGGCCTTGACTCTGCTCCTCAACATTGGAATCGTCTTTGCGCACAGGTTTTTACACATGGCCTTATAGGCACATCGAATTGTTGGCACGCGCAGGTCCCAATCAGTTCTTCTCACCTGGTGAACCCTGTTCAGGCCTCTGCACACCTTATTGAATGATTCCACATGGAGCATTTGTGGTGTGCGTTGCCTTTCCTGCTGCTACATCTGGTTTCGATTTTCGATTCTGATTCTAGGGTATGCACATGTCTGTACCCATCAAGACAGGTGGGCACGCAAGTTTCTCCTTCCCTACTGATCGAATCTTGTTCAAAGCTGGGGGCCTCCAAACTGTAGGCGCATCATCCTTCTACATCCGCGCCAGTCCTCAAAATTTCCTTAATGTGTACCCCACCATCGTGTAGGTGTTGTGCGTAGTGCCCATTTCAACGCATCAAACCACTGTTGTTTCAGTACTACGCTTTCAAACTTGCTCAGGAATTCATCCACCGCTGTCAATCCATCATATGTCGGTAGTTCTCTTGCCTCTGTTGTTACACAACGCAGTGATCTAACCATCATGTTGAAATTCAGCATCGTTACTTCATGCAACCGATTCTTCCATCGCTCTATCTCCTCGTCTAAATCCGAAGTGCAAGATCTTTCGCGCTCCCATGAGATCCTCCCATCTGTAATCAGATTCACCTAATCCTAGTTGCGTGCAGTTATCTTGTAAATACAATCAATATCATCATCACTATCATCATCGCGCACTGGTTCAGTGTAGCGTGCTCATTCGGTTAGGTCTAGTGGGACTACTACGCGTAGTGCCTTTTTCTCAAAGATCATTTTGCGCTTCTTCAGGTTGATGACTCCATTCATATCGGTTGACCAGTCTATTCCTAACAGTGCGGGATAGGGATTGTTGTCATCGACAATCTCTATTTCTTCAAAATCCCCCTGCATGCTCACACCTTCAATATCAACTGTTACCCCTTGCAGTCTTCCCATGGGGAAAATATTTTGTTGGTTCGCCATTCGTAATTGAATAGGGGACCATTGTAACGCAAGCCTACCCATGTGTTCCCATGTCTGCTTCGGTAATACATTCACGTTTGAACCCAGATCTAGAATTACATGATCCATTTCATACTCACCAATATGTGCAGTCAACCTCATTTCCCTTCCAGTGTGCAATGCATGCTTCCCCAATTTCCAGACTACACGTGGTTCTCCTGACCCCGTGCACCTGGTGATCAGTTCCTGTACTCCTTTAACTACCTTTTCGTGTATGTCTCCAGAAAGGCAGTGAGCATTGAAGGATCCATTCCTGACTCTGGTTGATCCTTACTACCTGAAGTGGAGGCCTCTGCAAAGCTCTTCTTAGCTTCCATAAATGTCTCCTTTGCATGTTCTATGTCAAACTTGGGTTCCTTTGCAAGAGCCTTGCGAACCCACGTACTTTCCTCTGGCTGCTTCCCCATATCCTCTCCTGTGGCTATACTGCTTTTGAGCATCATGTTTACATTCGGGTCCTCTTCGCGTGGCTCAGACCTCATCATTTGTATATTCTAAGTTGGGGGAGGCTGGAATATCCCCTTTTCGTGCATCGTCGTGATCAACGTATGACAATCTATTGTTTCATGATCAAACTGAGCACAATATGTTCAGGATATCCTTGTTGGGTTGGTACAATCACAGGAATAGTGCCCGGGTCCTCCACAATTGTAACAAATTAATTGTCTGCAGCCCCTTCCTGGTCCCATTCCACCACGTCCTCGACCTTACCCCTAAAATCCAGCGTGCGCCATCCCCGTATCTGGGTCGATGGCTCACATTTCATTATGTATCCTATAGGTGGGGGTTTGATCCATCATCAGCTCGTAACTACGGCAGGTGTGCTCATCGTAGCCTACCGACCTACAGAAATTACAAAACAATTGCTAGGGTGTCTGTGTATACTTTTGCAACAAGTGGAAATTATCCGTTTTCTTCTTTCCTCCTATCTAACAGATCGCACGTCATAAAGCGGGTGCCACACTCGGCCCTGCCTGTGCCTCCAGTCTTAATGGCATTGTGCCAAGTAGTTTTCGAACACTGGACAGTGATCCTTGTCATGGTCCTGGCCCTTGCATTTTATGCACCATACTTCCTCGCACGCCTCTAGCCTCGGTGCCCTATCCTGTTTTAAACTTTGCATTTCCAGACACAGATTCTATAGTTGTGTGTGGATTTGTTGAACTCCCAACCGAGGGTCTTGTATTAGGGTCTCATGTAATCTCATTGCCATTTCCAAGGCTTCGGCCTGGTTAGAAAGTTTCTGCTGTGACAACATCGTCTTCAAGTGTGGTGTTAGAGATGCTACAAACCATGCACAATGTTGTCCATCTGTCAATGTCATATTGGCTTTGCATATCGTACTCTTCAGTTGTTGATCCAGATCCCAGGGGTTCTCTCTCGGGAGCATTGCGATCTCTTTAAACGAAATGATCGATTGTGTTTCTAACTTTGGCTTGCTAAATTCCCTATTCAGCATTTTCTGGATCTCTGTTATCCCTGCGTTTGGGTGATCGTTGGAGTGCTTGATATACCATGTTAATGCGCGATCCTACAGTGCGCTCACCAATGTAGCCTTCTTAATATTGTCATTCATGACACCTTGTGCTTCCCATACTGCTCTTACCATGAACCAGAATTGGTCTGAATCTTCATTCCCTACTCCTCTAAATATTGGTAGCTTGATCGCGCTCGCCATACTGAACTGTGGAGGTGGCAGAGGTGGAGTGGGTGGATATGGAGGTGAGGGAGGTGAATCGGGTGGTGTTGTGGGTGGAAGGGGTAACCGCGGAATGTGCTGCCTTATCAAACTGACCGCACTTTTCGAAGAGACCTTGGTGAGCTCTTCCTCGCTCTCTCACGAGGGTGAAATTAAGAGACTGTTTTCTAATTCTTCGCTACTTTTGTAGATTTTTCCACTCCGCGTAGTCCCAAACATTAATGTATTCACATGACCCATTTTTCACACAATAACATCTTAATCCAAGTATTCAAAGATTTAATATACTTACCTCACAGTCCTTTGAGAAAGCGTCGTTCTGCCTCGCTATAGCTCACAGTCGTGTCTACCGCAAACTCAGTGATAAATCCCCCTATTATCCGGTCGAGCCAATGGTCCACAGCCCGTGTGACCTTATCTTTTGATGCTTCTAGTCTGCGCACTAATTCCGGGGTCCACACTATTAGTTTGTCGAGCCTACACCTTCCCTGGATGTCGGCTAACTTCGTGATCCACTCATACAGCTCAGAAGGAAAGGATGCAAAGAAAATCTCATGGATTTCCGTATACACATAGTGCTCCAACCACTTTTCCTTAGATACTTGTGGAGTTCTGTTTTTCTACGTCATGAACGCGTTAATCTTCTTGTCCAACCACTCTTCAATTTCCTTCTTTATTGGGTTCTAGTGGCACAACATCAGACATCCCTTATGCAGATCCCGGTCCCGACAACGAAACCATTTGTTGGCTTAGTGGGTCCTGACCTAGGTTTGGAAGTGATTTAGCCAAGCAAATCCCAGTACTACTTGCCCTTCCGGCAACAGTCCACGGAGTGCCGACTGAGGCCTCACCAAAAGTAGTATGAGAGGGTGCTAGAACTAGGTTTCTACACCCTGGGGATCTCTGATATGAGGTGATTGGTACGCGGTCCAACCTTCACACTTCTTGTGCTACGCACACTGGCGGGCACCCCGCGCCCTACAATATTGTCTTTGCGCAGTTCTAGCGGCAGCGTGAACCGTGTTATTTACCCAAGTCCTTCTTAATTAGGCTCTGTTAGCTGATTAGTTAGATTATTTTCATATAAAAGCAATCATACAAGTATTTATCTAGTGCCCGCGGTAATTAAACAAAGTAAAAGTAATGCATGACATCAAGATACAGATTCAAGAACAAATGCACAGAGTAAACTTCTTTTTATTAACTTTCAATCCCAAGTACAGACTTGACTCTGCCCTGTGCACTCAGCTGTGGACTCTACTAGGCCTCTACGCACTCAGCTGCAGATGCTCTTCCTACTACTATGACCCAGTACACTTCAAATCTCACTCTTAACCTTGAACCATGCCTTTGCTATTCTGTCTATCTTCTCCTCCCTTTACGCTTAGAGCCTCGCTCTATTTATACAATCCCACGGTCCGCAGACCATGGGTAGGCCGACACAACTTTACATTAATTTACAATATTTTAGGGTGGACAGCCCTATGACTCATCATAGACCTCACGCTCCACACCCGCAATTCATGGAGTCTTACAATACAATTGACCAAAGCTTGGGCTTTGAGCCCCAAAAGATGCTGCGGGGGATTCCATGCCAATAGTGCATATGTTCTTCCCACATGGATCCCACCCCAGATCTCTAGTCCTAAACTATGTTTCTCAAGGAAATTCAACTCAATTTATATCTAGTTCATTCCAAAAGTGTACATGGTCTATCCAGCCGAATGCTCTAGATTACGAGATGCTTCCATGATGTTAAGCTGGAATCTACCCCTCACATATCTGAATGCAACTCCTATTGGGAGATGGAAAAGGGTATCCGACATAAATACTAGACTACCAAGAGAGCATTCGGTTTTAGATACATAGTCCATATTTCAACCAAAATCTATAAGAAGGAGAATTCAATGAATTTTATCATAATTCCTTCAGGAAGAACTTCTATCCAGAACACCAAATTCCAAGAGTTAGATTAAATGAAAATCGACCTTCAGAGGTGTTACGCTATGACCATAAAATATTTAATGGCACTAGTATACCTAACTTACACACATCCTAAGAAAAGGGAGAAATTACTCCAAATGCCAAATTTCTCAGGGAAAACTACAAACTATGATTACTTTGTGAAGCTCAAGAAATTACAAAAAATTTAGGTGTGCATAACTGTCATTCTCACATTGCTCTTAAAATAAGCAACTATTAGTTTTTTATTGAATCTTTATTGTACATATTGTTCATGGATTATCTCCTTATCATGTGAAGTAGTTTCCAAACTTAAACAAGGTAGTAATCCATCAAATTCATAAACATATTAGATAATTGAAAACAATTTCAATAACAGGTTAACTGAGGGGGCTCAGGAAACCGATCATATTCATGTAAATAAATCTACAGTTCATGAAAATAATAATAATCACATAGATCCAAAAGTTTGACATTGCCATGAAGGAATATAAAGTAAATCATTCACCATGAACATACAACAATATCAACAACCTTCCATAGGTATTTTTGATCCATAATTTTACAGATAACGTATCAGACATTTTCATCATTCATAGTTCAAATGGATAAAAAAATATATACTTATATGTTTAACTTGAAATGGTTGGAAACTAAAGGAGGGAATTCAACCACCCAACCATAGGCCATCTACACTACAATCTCTCTTGTAGTTGATCATGCTCGATCCAAATTCAAATTCTAAGTAGTTACTTGGTCAAGGGAATTTCACACCAAGATTCAATCAAACAAACAAGATAGGGAATCCATTGTCCTAGTGGTCTATCAACTACTCTCTAGAAATAAGAACCATAGTGACTCTATACCTATTTGAGATTAATCAAAGGGGTTCACTTAAGGCTCAACTACAGTATTGCTTACTTCCAAGAGATCAAATACATTGTATAGGTGGTTTATCAGTTGGATTTTCAAGACAAGCATTGTCGGAGACTATAGCCCAATGTTCAAGTGGTTTATCACCTTACCTAGGAAACACTAAATGGTTTGTTAGATTCCTCAACAAGCACTTAGTGTTTTATCAACTCTTTTCAATAAGCACCAAAATGGCTCATCTCACATGCCTAATGGTTTATCATCCTTCCAACAAGTGCC
Organism: Pinus tabuliformis; assembly: GCA_031772625.1. Taxonomy (NCBI): domain Eukaryota; kingdom Viridiplantae; phylum Streptophyta; class Pinopsida; order Pinales; family Pinaceae; genus Pinus; species Pinus tabuliformis. The sequence continues at coordinate 488,326,502 of CM062807.1, read as the reverse complement.
CAAGTAGTTTATTATCCATTCAGAAAGCACTAAGTGGTTTACCATCTTGTCCAGTGAGCACTTAGTGGTTTATCAGGTTACTCTACAAGAACTAAGTGATTCAAATATCCACCAAACCTCCCACTATCCTATCCAACATGAGAACACGACCCAGGCCTCAACACAACCATAGTAACACTTCCCCCAATCATAGTGCTCTAGCTCAAGGATATATCTTCTTCCTCTATAACTGCTCGAGCACTTCCTCTCTTATGTGTTTCTTCTCATTATGTCTCTTATCCTCACGTCCCATTTGTCTTCTTCACTTGTATTCTATGAGATATATTTTTCATTCTCTTCTTTTGTGTGTTGAATTCCTCCCCTCTCGATGGTTTTCCTCTCTCCATCATGTACCACGATGAAGGGAACATTATTGGGCATTATTGTACTCCACTCAGGCATCCATATCAAAACTTTACTACCTATCTACAGGTCATTCAATTCGTTGGGTGATAGGTAACAGAATTAACTAAGGTAGGTGCGGCCTGGGTTTAACACATCAGAAGCAACCACTCCTCCTCATATCTTTGAATATGTGTCCTCTCCTTCAATTCAGCCATCAATTACAATTTTACATAAGCAATTTATATAGTGACATTTACATGGGGTGCAACAAAAAACGGTGTTACACATAAGTGATGCAACATCAAATCATAGTGATCGATGCACATAAGTGATGCTTAAGATTGACCACATTCTAGGGTTTATGCGTCTTCTCACAATATAGGCATGCAATTGATGAAGATGAAGATAACTAACTACATGAACTTATCTGATATATACCAAGCACATCTTTCCAACAATCATTGGGGTGGTGTTGAGAAACACCATTTTTCTTACTAACAAGCCTTCATGTATCTATGATTCATTATTTAACTTGGGAACAACAAATGATGATGGAGTTAGACTCATTAATTAATAAAAAATGGGAGTAATTTATAAGTTAATGGCATAGAAAACATACCACATACCACATAAGATTGGTAATGAATAGTTTGGTCAAGTCACTTACCTTCAAGTGATGATAAAAAAAAATCATCCACCTAAAGGAAATTTTGAGTTCTTCATCACACCATTTCCAATGTTCATAGGGGTGATGGGCATGTATTATAGAACTCTTAAACTCTCTACTATAGAGTTACATTCTTGGAAGGGAGGTTGACGTGTTGATGGGTACATTCTAAAATGTCGCATTATCGAAAAGGATATCGTACCACGAGATATTTTTCATTAAGAGGTTGTGTACCAGTCACCTCTCTAATTTCATCCATAATCTCCAAACAAATTCATCATCATTTGATGATCCACAACAATTTTTGTTTTCATGGAATATTCAATAGAGGTTCATCCATTGTGCTAGAAGTTAGATTCTCCTTTTCAAAAATCAATATTATATACCTAGCCTAATATCCTTTTGTCTTGCTTTAATGAAATTTTCTATGGGTTTTCTTTTCCTTTATAACTTATCTTTGACTATCATGGTTCCCCATGTTTAAATGGATTTCAATTAAAAGAAGATAAAAATTATATTCCAATCACAAATAAATATATAAATTATCTTCAATTACATAAATTATCCTTCAATTACACAAGAATACAAGCATTTTTTCCCAATCTTGGATAAAGGAAAAAACTCTGCAAATGCCCAATTTTATGAAAAGCCATCATATGAAAAGGAATATTCCAATAGAACAATTTTTGTGAATGCAATTATTCTCCTTAATGAGAATCAATCTCAAACAAAAGGTCTCCTCATGGGTATAATTTTACCAAGACCTTCATAATCTGCTTATCCATTTTACCCTATAAATCCTCTACCACAATTGTGAACCTTCCCGAGGAGTCTTCAAACATCTCTTTACTCTAAAATTATACATGTAATCCTAAAAGTAACACCTAAATTTGTCGTAAATACATGGGTTCACTACAAGGGTTTCCACCACATTAAAATTTATCTTCAAAGTCCCATAGTTACTCCAAACTTAAGACTTCCTTGACATCTATTTCGTCATTGAGATCAAAACAAATCAAACCTCTTACTAATATATGGAAGATACAGATCTAACCTATCACATTTATCCAACTTGCTTCCACGTATTTTTCAACAATTTCTCTTTATAGTTCCTTGCATATGAACCAACCAACTACTAATAACTTAATTACACCCTCAACTCTCTATAGGTTTATATCCTAAGTAGCTATATGTTTTACCTTCTTTGGTTTAATCCTAATGTTTTCTGTCTTCCATCTCTTCCTCATGGGTTGCCCATTCTGCATTGCTTTGTAGCTTTAGTTATTGGAATAGGTGTCTCTTAGTTGTGAGAATTGTTAGTAGATTAGTATAAAGTTGTCATTTTGTCTTTGTGAAGGATCTTAGACACTTAAAGTCAATGGTATTTGGGAAATACAAGTCCACAATTCTTGTTAGATGGTGTCTTTGCCTCTTCCATGACTTTTGAAAATGCTTTTTTAGATTTACAAGCCTCAATTTCACCATGGCCAACAATAACTATGAACCCACACGATCTCCCATATCTCCATCTAATACTCTTTTATCAAATCCAATAAACACCTTATCCTTCAACATATCCTTTAGAAATAATTTAACACTTTCCCACATCTTGATAAGCTCCTCTTGAAGGTTAAATTTGGCTAGTCTTGTCCTTTGTGCATTAAATCCACCCTAAGACCATCACTTTATAAACCTAACTAAAAAAGACCTGGGCCTCTCAAAACCATAGATGAGACTACCCTTTTTATCGTATCCTTTCAACTGCAGAATATAAAATCAATATATAAATAAATAATTATATAAAATATTAAAATTACTATCTAATTTTTTTAATAATTTAATATTATATTAAAAGTGGTTCTTCATGCGCCTTATAACAGTTAATGATGATGATGATGGTGGTGGTGGTGGTGGTTAACGTCCACTGAGACCAAACTTTCGCCTATCAGACCTAAAGAAACGAATTATTTAATTTGATTTAAGATGTTATTCCTATGCTCAAAAAGCTTGGAGAGAAGCCTCCCGAGCTCACTATAATTTTGACATCGTAAAAGGCTAGGAAGGTCAGTATTGCAACAAAGATTATGAAACTGAGATCTAATGTGGTTGTACGCGGGGAACTCTAAGAGGAAGTGATTTTCATCCTCGATGTTCATATTCTGACAGAGATGGCAAATCCTTTCCATCCATGGTGTTTTAGGAACTACCCAACAACCTCTTTCACTATGGAGCTCATGAGAGTTTGTTCTAATCTTGGCTATATTAATTTTCTTCTTTGAGCTAGTTAAAACAGAGAGATACTTTTGATCTTCTAGGGTGGGGTTGATGACCTCCTTATAATATCTTAATTTTCTTTTAGCTGCTAAATCTTTCTCACACCACATTTTTTCTTTGAACTTAGAAGTAACAATATTTTTAATGTTATTAATGTTTTGCAATGCAACATTCTTGTCGATCTCCCAATGGTTTAACCAGGCCCTAGTGTCTTTATACCAACCTCGTTTGAGCCTTCGATGGTTTTGGCTAGAATTCAAAGCTAGCTTAGGAAGTCTATGGTCTCCTATGTTATTGAGTTTGTGCTTGTACAACAGAAGCCTAGTCATAGCTACGCTTTCTATAGGGGAAAGACCCACTTCTATAAGGAGAATAGGATAGGGTGTATTGCTTTTAATTTTGAGGTTATACATTATAAAGCGCTTTGGATTTGCTCAATCTTTCTCCAGGATTCTCTAGAGATGCCGCAACCCCAAACCTCACATCTATATAAGATAACATGAGTGACTAAAGTTTCAAAGAGGAACTTCTTTCTATCCCACATTATGAGGTTTTCCGTTTTACAATTATTTTCAAGACCAAAATAAGCTTTCCACCCCCCATTAATCCTTTTCTCAATGCTATAGTTCGAGTTGAGCTTGTGATGAATATCAATTCCTAGGTACTTGTAAGAAGACACTTCCTCCAAGTCACTATTGTCATACATAAAATTAGCGTAAGTGTCCTTCTTGGATTTGATAATCAAAACTTCTGATTTGTTAGTGTTAACATTCATACCCATGGTAGAGCAGAAATCTTTAAGGAGTCTAAGCTGATATCAAGATCAGATGATCACCTTGCGAGAAGAACAATATCGTCAGCATAGAGAAGAAGGATGATGACTATCCTAGCTAAGATCGTGCCAACATAGCCTGCTTCCTCTAAACAACCTTCTAACTTGTCGATGTAAATGCCAAATAGGGTAGGGGAGAGGGGGCAACCTTGTTTAACTCTGATATTACACTTAATATCTTTTGACCACCCCTCATTGTTCTTTCACTTCACAATTACATTCTCGTATAACCTTATAGCGGCATCTCTCAACTCGAAACGAACCTTTAGCTCTTCTAATCTATTCCATAGGTTATTTCTAGGAACCGTATCGAAAACCTTTCTAAAGTCCACAAAGCAACAAAAGAGATTGGATTTATCATTGCAGCGTTCCTCCACAATAATCGTAAATGTAACGAGGTGGTCCGTTGTTGAGTACTACCTTGTAATAATAATAATAATGTGACTTTAATAAAATAATAATAATAATATGACTTTAATAAAATACTAAAATAATAAAAATACTAATAAAATAAAATAAACTAATTTATCACAATATATTTGATATTCAATAAATCAATTTTAATTATTAATCAAATTATAAATATTTTTTAAAAAGTTAAGATAAATGGATAATCATTTTATAATTAATTTTAAATAAATAATAAAATAAAAATCTACAATAACGGGAAAATATTGATATTCTGGTGACTTTAACATCATAAATATAAGATTTCGAATATGGTAGTTGAATACTTTTAATAATAATAACAATTAAATACTCATATATGAATTATAATTTCTATGACATTAAATATCCTTTACCTGAACCTTAAAATCTCCTGTGTGTCCACAATACAATTAGATAACGTTAAACGACTCCTCTTTTGGTGTAAGCAAATCACCTCTTCTGTTAATATTGTGGTCATATTGGACGGAGTCCAAATAATTAACTGAATGTCTAGCAGAAAACAGCGATTCTCTGGATACAATAAAATCTGTCCTAGTATGTATTGAAGTTGAATAATCATGTAAACAGGTATATACTTATTTTAAAATAGAGTTTTTAAAATTATTAATAATAGAGTTTTTAAAATTATTAATAATTATTAAATGAATGGTAAGAATTTAATGCTATAAAATATTTTAGAATATTTTTAATAGTATGTATGAATTTAAGATTTTTTTTTAAATAATTATTATTTAAATTAATTATTTAAAAATGTTGTATAAACTAAATAATGATATTGACTTATAATATTGTAAAAAAAACTTATTTATAAATTAAGAATCTCTATAATAATATGTATGATAAATCTATATTAAAAATCTGGTTATATGCTTTTTAATAATTATATATCTTTAATAATTATTATTATTATTTTAAATAAAATTATAATTTAATTATTTTTAAAAACTTTTTATTTTTAGTAAGTTGAGATATATGATGTTCATGAGTCAGTGATAGGGTGTACTGTCAAGTTACTCACTGATGTGAAGGTTGGCAATTGGAAACTTGAGTGGCCAAAAATCCAGCGATGTTAATGGCTGGTGTGACAGAGGTCTGTGCTATTCCCTGGTGATTTTGATGGCTTAAATGCCTCTTGGTGGCAGAAATTTTAATGACTTAGATGCCTCTTGGCCACAGTTTCTCAACCCACAGGTCAAACCATAATTACTCTCAAAAACTCAAATAACTTAACAAACCAACAAAAAAAATTAAAATATATAATAAACTAAAAATTTTATATCATATATAAATCGATTATTATCAACCTTTACCTAATATCTAATTTATATAATTAACTAATAAAAAAAAATACAAAAAAAAAATATAACATAACTGTTCTCAGAGAAATATGATCAGAAAATTCTGCCCCTCTCACGTTTTCTTATATATATTTTTTCGCAGAGAAAGTATTATTATATATATGGTGACACAGATCAGTGTAGGTGTACGTTAAAAACTATATGAATTGCGCATGGCGTGAATCAACATCCCACGATTGCGACGCAATGATATCTTAATTCTTCCTCTTAAATTTCTGCTAAAATTGGAAAAAAGCAAATTGCACAGTAGAAACGGAAGACCACGGCCATTCAAATTGTTCTATTTCTGGCGATCTTCTTGGAATCTTGTAAATTGAATTTGTCGTTGAAATTTAGAATTAATTTTATTAAGTCGTCCGTAGAAATTGATAAGAAGGCAGCATAATATTATTGTACTTAAGGCCGCACTGAAGGCCACTGAGGCCATGGTTCAGATAAAATAGTAGATTTAGAACATTTCTAATTTCGTCAGCAGATTCGGAACGAAAATCTACACGACAAATGGTCGGTAGGAGAGAAAAGCTGAGCTGATGGGTCTCTATGTACTGAAGTTAATCTTGCTTATAGTCATTCTTAAGTAGATTGTAGATTTCTGGAATATTTGGGAATCCAACGGACATGGGCACGGTCAATTTTTTTGATGGTGTTCATGTCCGTCAGATTCCTGAATATTCCAGGAATCTGCCATAGACTTAATCTAACCGAAAATTATGTCTATATTTCTGGTAATTATTATCGGTTGTGCCTTCTTCACTCAAAGCAACCCATATATAGGTCACTGCTGTTACAAATGAATGACCTTCGTCTATTATTATTTGTATTTTTCAGATATTTTGATTTTGGATAATTTTGAATTTGTTTTAGATGGCCCGAATATATTTGTGACCAAATTTTATTTGTGTTATTTAAAATGGTTTTCTTTTTATTATATATGGATTCAATATTCTTAAAAAAACTTGCACACTTCTATTGTGAAGACACTTTCTCTTGAATTTTCTGTCAACCAACAGTGATATGAATATAGAGAAGAATATAGAGGAGAATATAGCTGCATACTTTCTGAAACACTTAAATTGTGAAAAATTCAAAAAAAACTTTCCAAAAAATCTAACTTAAAAACATCTCCATTCTTCATTCAATTTAAAAGTTAAGGACAAAACCGTTTAAATGCCTCAATTGGGAGGTGGCAGATGGCACTGTGTCAGACTTATAATAAGGAATTTTGCTTAAATCTCTGCCTCTTATTTTTCCTGGACGCAACCAGTACAGCAAGCTTAGATATTCATAATAATGCAGCCAACTTATCTTTTTGTGGACAAGACAACCAAACCAAACTCTACTCCCTACATGTAATACCAGAAATGACCAGAAAAGGCAATATGTTCAGTAGATTTCCTCCGCTAGATTGCAACGTACAGACTATAAAGGGGACCTGTTGTTGATGCCAATAGAAGAAAAAACTTGGTAAGTAGCCAACAATATGGCGTTACCTCTCAAGTCCCACTTTTACGCATAATTTACTTTCCAAGTTGTCTTTTCTGGCCAACACCATTGATGAAAGGTTTCATCCGAAACGATAATTATTATGCCACTTTGAATCCCATGCCTTTGCTTGTACTGTTTGTCTTTCTCATTTATTTCTTTGAATCTCATGTGTTTTTTTTGAACTGTTTATCTTTATTTCTTTGAATCCCATGTGTTTGTTTGTACTGTTTATCTCTGCAAATGAACCAGTTTTTTCAATTACTTTATACGTGAAAGCGAACTGTTCCTGATTTGGGGAGTGAGTTTTGACTCCCGTACCACATTGGTATGGGTTGAGGTTTACAGAATACACATTGGTTTCATTATTAAATATTAAAGAAACGGAAATAAAACATAATTCAAATAGCATATTCTTGAGATATTTTGAAGAATTTTATAAAAAAAATAAAATTATTTTAAATTTAGGTTAACTACTAACAAAAATGGAGTTAGCTTTCTTTACTTTGATAGGATGCCAGCGGGTTGCTGTTCTCATCATACTTGGTCTATTGCAGGTTGCTTTCGTCACTTCATTCAACAAGAGAATTTTATGAACGGTAGAACTGGAGGAAAAAATTGACACTATAGGCAGCAAGACTATTCCAGTCTAGAGATCACCCAACATCTCCTCATATGAGAGTAATGAATCTACTCTTAAGATGAGATCAATGCTCAACCAAGGCCAATTCCTGGACACTGAATTTTTGCTTGCAACACTAGTAAAAAAAAATTATCTTGTCATGTCAATATATGTAATCTGGCAAGACGAACCTATTTTTATAAATATCTATTTACAAGATGTACTAGTTAAAGGAAGTCTTAAAACTATAATTTATATTAATGATCTAATTTCTCTAAAAAAAACTATTGCCAAAAAACTATAAACTTATATTAATGATCTGATTTCCTTAAAAAAAACTATTACCAAAAATACTCATAATATAAAACACCTAACTTTAAAAATAAATGAATAAATTACCTTAACTACATAGATCTTAACTATAGATCTAGCATGAGCATAGAGGGATCAAATTTGTTCAGGTGCAAAATTTTTTAGAGTGCAAAATATGATGTGTGATTTTTCATTGTTTAAATTTTATTTTTGAATGATAAATGGAATATATATAGGACCAAATAAAAATTTTAACCATAAAAACTTATTTTTTTTCTATATATAGATATATATGAAGTTGATATGGACATAAATTAGTTAACGTATATCTTCAAATAGTTTATTTAACGAAATTGGTCATAAACTAAGGTGACCCTATTTAGTTAACAATGTTGTGTTATAATATGGTATATATTATTTAAATGTTTTGTATAATTATTATTTTTTTTAATTTTTAAATTATAAAATTTTAAATCCTATATGTTTATTTATATTGTTATTTTTCTTATTTATTTTTTTTAAATCCCATGTGTTTTTTGGTAATGTTTATTTTTATTTCTTTGAATCTTATGTGTTTTTGGTATTGTTTATTTTTATTTTTTTGAATCTCATGTGTTTGATTGTACTATTTATCTTCCACGAAACTTTAGATTGACAGTGAATAGATACACTGTTAAGACACTCTTTACAATAAATCGCTAATTCAAATCTCATATAAATACTTACCTACCCAAAAAAAATTATACAGCATTATATGTGAAAGCGAACTGTTCCCTATATGAAAGCCACCTGTTTATTTATATTGTTATTTTTCTTATTTATTTTTTTTAAATCCCATGTGTTTTTTGGTAATGTTTATTTTTATTTCTTTGAATCTTATGTGTTTTTGGTATTGTTTATTTTTATTTTTTTGAATCTCATGTGTTTGATTGTACTGTTTATCTTCCACGAAACTTTAGATTGACAGTGAATAGATACACTGTTAAGACACTCTTTACAATAAATTGCTAATTCAAATCTCATATAAATACTTACCTACCCAAAAAAAATTATACAGCACTATATGTGAAAGCGAACTGTTCCCTATGTGAAAGCCACCTGTTCCCGATTTGAGGACTGAGTTTGACTCTATGAACTCACGGCCGTCGGCAATGTGAATACTGTGAGGTAGTCAATCATAGAGTTGATGGCTTAGCCACTTATGCACATGGGACATGCTATGTCAACATCCTCGTGGAGGACATGGGATGAAGTTAATCTTCTTTGTTCACTTTTGTATAAAAAAAATCATTATCCATCTAAGGTTTTTCAACACATTGGTGGGTTGAGGTTTACAAAATACACATACACATTGGTGGGTTGAGCTTTACAAAATACACGTAGATTTTCATCATCAAGTATTAATAAAACATAATTTCATCATTAAATATTAGAAAAACAGAAATAAGACCTAAATCAAATATCCTTAAGACATTTTGAAGCATGGATTTTCACCATTAAAGAAACATAAATAAAACATAACTCAAATAGCATATTTTTAAGATATATAATTAAAATAACATATTCTTAAAATATTTTGAAGAATTTTATATTGATTTTAGATTATTTAAATTTATGTAGTTATGTTTATTTATTATTCATATATATATATATATATATATATATATATTTTTTTAATATGATATTAATTTTTTTCATATAAATAATTATTGGTTGTGTATATTTTACATATAAATAATGCATAATAAATTTAGAAATATAAATGAAAAGTTGGAGGTATTATGTATCGATTCTAATTTGTAATTTGTTATATATAAATTGTTGGATATTTTATTCACTTTATGATTTATATTTAACTAGTATATATCCATCTTAATCTCAAATTTACCACAAACTTAGAGGGATCAAATCCCTTGATATGTAAATCATTTGTTCTTGATATATATATATATATATATATATATATATATATATATATATATATATATATATATATATATATATAATTGAAATTGCATTCTTGAATGCATAAGTGGATACAATGTCTTAAAGTCCCCTTGTACACTTGTATTGTATACACTACACAACTTAAATTTGCAATTCCAGCAAATCATGAGATTAAAAGCAAAACAAAAAATTACATTATTGATTGTTTTATATTAATATATACATATATGCATAGTTGACATTGAAATATTTTACTTATGGACCACATTGTTTATATTAAAATGTTAAATTCTATTTAAGTTATTAATATATTTCAAATACACATCCATATTACTTAATCTTGTAGAATGAGATATTTTGTTTATGATCCAAATTTAATATTTTTATTATTGTAACATCCCTTTTTGCTACCCCATGTAAAATGTCACCTTGTATATTTGTTTATGTAAATAAATGTCAAAATGAAAATCTGGTTGAGCTGAAGGAATGGACACGGATCTAGAGGTCTAAGAAGAGGGAAGTTATTTGTATTTTGTTTAAACCCAAAATCCAAGCCAGTTCATTTATTTATCCCTATCTATCTCCCTAACGAATTGATGGTATGCTCGGCAGGCATTGAAGTTGTGTATGGGCAGTTTGAAGTGGGGGACAATGCCCATGTTGTCCCTATTCTCATAGGATGTGTTAGGAGAAAAGACAACATACAAAATAAAGATAGAGATAGGGTAGTTGGCAAAGGGGGACGAAAAGGGGCAGGACGAGAAAACATAACACATAGAGTAACGGAGCAAGCATTGGAGAGATACACAAAGATGCAGAGCACAAAGGGACATGTCTTAATCTCAAATTTACCACAAACATAGAGGGATCAAATCCCTTGATATGTAAATCATTTGTTCTTTATATATATATATATATATATATATATATATATATATATATATATATATATATATATATATATATATATATATATATATATTGAAATTGTATTCTTGAATGCATAAGTGGATACAATGTCTTAAAGTCCCCTTGTACACTTGTATTGTATACACTACACAACTTAAATTTGCAATTCCAGCAAATCATGATATTAAAAACAAAACAAAAAATTACATTATTGATTGTTTTATATTAATATATACATATATGCATAGTTGACATCGAAATATTTTACTTATGGACCACATTGTTTATATTAAAATGTTAAATTTTATTTAAGTTATTAATATATTTCAAATACACATCTATACTACTTAATCTTGTAGAATGAGATATTTTGTTTATGATCCAAATTTAATATTTTTATTATTGTAACATCCCTTTTTGCTACCCCATGTAAAATGTCACCTTGTATATTTGTTTATGTAAATAAATGTCAAAATGAAAATCTGGTTGAGCTGAAGGAATGGACACAGATCCAGAGGTCTAAGGAGAGGGAAGTTATTTGTATTTTGTTTAAACCCAAAATCCAAGCCAGTTCATTTATTTCTCCCTATCTATCTCCCTAACGAATTGATGGTATGCTCGGCAGGCATTGAAGTTGTGTATGGGAAATTTGAAGTGGGGGACAATGCCCATGTTGTCCCTATTCTCATAGGATGTGTTAGGAGAAAAGAGAACATACAAAAGAAAGATAGAGATAGGGTAGTTGGCAAAGGGGGACGAAAGGGGGCAGGACGAGAAAACATATCACATAGAGCAGCGAAGCAAGCATTGGAGACATACACAAAGATGCAAAGCACAAAGGGACATGCATGTAAAGTAGCGATGAGGAAGTGTTGTGTAGTAGAGAAGAGAAGAGAAGAAGGCTACAATCCAACACCCTGTGTTGGGACATCATTCCCTGAACTTTTCAGTATGGCCAGTGGTTGTATGTTGGTGTGATGGCCAATGAAAATTTAGTGGAGATATTAACTCACTAGTGCTTGTTGTCTCAACTAATAAACCTCTACGTGCTTTCCTTGGGGCTGATAGACCACTGAGGTGCTTGTTGGAAGGTTGATAAACCACTTGGCATGTTGAGACACTCAAGTGCTTACTGCAAAGGGTTGATAAACCACTAATTGCTTTCCTTGGGGTAGATAAACCACTTAATTTCTTGCTAATTATGCATATAAATCACCTAGAAAGTGGGATTTGGAATTCTTGGGTGGTTTCCTTGAAAATCTAGTTGATAAACTACCCTTAGGGTAAGAACAGTCTCCTAGAATTGAGAATAAATTCATTGAGCCTTGGGTAAATCCCTATTATCCATCTTAGAGAGGTAGAAGAATCATTGTGGTGCTTACTACATGAAGAAATTGATAAACTATTTGGACAATGTAGAATTTTCCTATAGATTCACATGTTCATGCACTCTACTAAAGCAAAAGACAAGAATCTATTTTTACTTTCAACTAGCGGAAGCCAATAGATCGATGAAAATAATATGAACGAGAAAAAGATAAATCAAGGGCACATAACACAAGATGTATCTAGGGAAATCCACTGCTCAAAACCCCACTATCTGTATTGCATTAAATCAAAAAATGAGTGAAGATACAAAGCTTGTTCTCACTAGGAAAATTCTGCACAAGTATGCTCAACTCTCTCAGCTCACAAGTAAGATCTTGGCCAAAACTTAGCCAATTTTGCAGCTCTCCAAGCCCCTAATCTCTTTTGTAATTCCTAGGATGAATATCTCATATTTAAAGGGAACTCATGCTTCCGAAACTGTGCAATCCAAACATAGGATCAATCTTTGATGCATGCATCATATTTACACTCCAGTAATTATTACAACTGATAGTACACTATCCCTACACTCTAGTCTCAATTGGGTATTTCTCATAATCGACATGCATGAGTTTATGATGAGGGAATATTCAGTTAACTAGAGTGGAACTTGTGGATGCACTAGTGCACCAACTGACTGTTAACTCTCTATTAGTTCCAAAAACAGTTTGGAACTAATTTAACTTAACTTAACCTAGTAAACTGAGTGATCTAATTTCCAACTCAATTTAAACTCATACTCAACCCTTAAAACATAGGGAGAACATATGCATGACTACAGAAAGACTTCCAACTCGAAATTCCTAAGCTAATTAAGTTCATTAAACTTAATTAACTATTTACAAGTTTCTACGAGAATAGAATTTGATTTTAATTCTCAGTTTAATTCAAGGAAAAATTAAACTGAAATTTCTTGTTTCCAATTCTCAACACTCCCTCTCAACAAGAAAGGGATTATCAGCTACACCGATCCCGTCTCTGTGAAACTTGAATTTACATCTTGATAATGCCTTTGTCAAAATGTCAGCATCTTGCTCCTCCCTGGGAATGTACTCTAACAACATAATCGCCTCAATACACAATCTCTGAGATGATGATATCGGATATGAATATGCTTGGATCGATCATGAAAAACTGGATTTTCAGGTAGTTTGATACAACTCTGATTATCACAGTAAATAACAGTTGGATCCATCTACTACCCAAAAAAACCAACCAAGATCTTCCTCATCTAGATGGCCTCACATGTTGCCTAACTCGCAACCATGTAATCTACCTTCGTTGAACTAAGTGCAATCGATCTATGTTTCCTATTGTACCAAGAAACTGTCGTTGACCCAATACTAAAAATCAATCCTATTGTGCTCTTCCTGTCGGATGGACTCCCTACCCAATCTGCATCGATGAAGCCTTCAAGCTTCACTCCCTCTATTCTTTTGTACCATAATCCATACTGAGAAGTTACCCTGAGGTATCTCAACACATGTTTTGTCGCCTTCCAATACGGCTTGGTAGGCCTAACCATCGCTTGACTAAGCTAGTTAAATGCATAGCACATATCTGGTCGTGTGGTCACCAAGTACATGAGTGAACCCACAAGATTCCTGTAAACAATAGTTTCCACTACTTCCGTTGAAGTCGCATCCCCCTTCCTCCAGATACCTGCTAGAGGAGTCTCCATGGGTTTGTTACTCTCCATGTGGAATCTCCTAAGTATCTCATTGGCATACTTTCCCTGAGACACAAACAACTCCCCATAACCTTGCCATACCTCCATCCAAAGAAAGTAATGCATGAGCCCCATGTCCTTCATCTCAAACTCTCATGCAAGGTTCTCCTTGCAAGATTTGATCAGTTGATCATCACCTATTAGTATGATATCATCAACATAAAGTACAATGATTAGCAGTTTACCTTCCACCACTATGTGGTACAGGTTTTCATCTTCTTCACTCTTTGTGAAGCCCAACCCAGTTAAGTAGCTATCTATCATGGTGTACCAAGCACGGGGTGCTTGCTTCTTCCCATACAATGCTCCCTTGAGCCGGCAAACACTCACAGTTGAAGGTTTCAAAACCTTCAGGCTACTTTATGTACACCTCTTCCTTAATCATACCATTAAGGAAGGTTTTCTTTACATCCATATGATGTATCTTCTAACCCATCTGTGCTGACAGTGCCAATATATATCTGATCGATGACTACCTTGCAACTGGAGAAAAGGTCTCATCATAGTCAATCCCCTCTACTTGTTGAAAGCCATGAGCCACAAATCTAACCTTATGCTTCTCCACACTACCATCTGTAGCTTGATTTACCTTTTAAAGCTAATGGGAGCTCACCACTAACTTGTCCTCTGGTCTTAGGACCACATTCCAAACACTGTTATGAACTATGGAGTCATACTCCTCCACCATGGCATCAACCCAAACTAGCTGCTACACTGCTTCCTTAAAGGAAGATGCCTTTTTCACAACACATTCACCCATAAGAGCCATGTATCCAGTGTACCTCTTAGGTGACCTCCTCTGTGTGCGTTGAGAAGTGGGTGCTCCCACATTCTCCTATGCATCATCCAACAATCTGTTAGCCTCTCTGGTGCACTTTCTTTCCTCTTTGGAAGACTCTTCCTGAGTGTATTTCTCCATTCCCAAATCCTTTGCATGTGGCTACTCCACATCAATCTGAGGCTCCTCAACCTTGGGAGCTAAAAGCTCCTCATTTGCATGTAGCTCAAGCTCCCTCTTAAGGGAAACTCGCATGGCCTTCTCCTCATCCAATGTGACATCCATGTGAATCATGATCATCCTCCTAGTTAGAAAGTACACTCGATAGTTGTGAGGTATATCAGTGCACCCCACAAATATCCCCACCTCTGTTGTTGGCTCAAGCTTCTTCCATGCATCTTTGGTCACATGGAAATATACCGATGACCCAAAAATCTCAAAGTGACCAACATTTGTCCTCTTACCGGAATAAGCCTCCTCTGGTGTCTTCATCTCAAGTATCCGATGTGGACTACGACTCTAAACATAAATCGTTGTGCTGCATGCCTCAGCCCACAAGTGTAGTGGTAGGTCCTAATCATGCAACATTGCCCTCGTTGCCCCTACAATGCTTCTTTTATTCCTCTCGCCCATCCCATTTTGCTGAGGATTATGGGGTGTTATCAATTCTCGTTTAATCCCTTTCACTGCATTGAAGTTATTAAACTCATTTGAGACATACTCACCACCATTATCAATCCATAGATCTTTAACCTTCTTGCCCGACTCTTTCTCCACCAATGCTTTAAACTCACAAAACTTTGTGAAGGTTTGATCCTTTTTCTACATGAAAAATATCCAACATTTTCAAGAAAATTCATCAAAAACTATAACATAATACTTGTGTTTTTCCGTGGATTCTGTCGAGAATTTTCACACACATCTAAATGGACTCACTCTAGAATAGCCTCTGATCAACTGTCTCTATCGTGAAAGGGATATTTGGTGTATTTTCCCAAATTACATCGCTTACATGTATCAACTTGCTTAAGCGACTTTTGGGAAGACCAATGGAGATCTATTGCAATATCTTCAAAGCCCCATGATGCAAGTGGCCCAATCACCTGTGCCACAACTCGCCAATGTATCGACTCTGCACCCTTTCTATTTTTGTTCTCAAAGAAGCATACTCCTCCACCTCCAGCTTATAAATATTCTTCACCCAAATCCCTATCTTCTTTACTTTACCTGTGGCTATGTGTTGAAGGAATGCCTTTCCCTTCGAGAAGATCACATCATAGCCTCTATCCTCAAGCATGGCAATGGATACCAAGTTCTTCTTTAGGCCGGGAACATACATAACATTCTTCAAGGTGAGTAGAGCCCCATGCTCCCTCTGAAAATTAATTGTGCCCAATCCAGTAACATTATACTTTTTGTCGTCACCCATCTCGATATGCATCTGGAGATATTTCTCCTCCAGGTCACTGAATAACTATTTATCGCCAATCATCTGGAATGAAGCTCCACTGTGTAAGTACCATCCACTTCCCATAATTGATGACACCATGCATGCAATGAGGGAAAAGTCCAATTCAAATTGAGAGGCCAAAGCATCACTCGTTGCTCCTCCTAAGGACTTCCTCTTGGAGTTCTTGAGTGGAAAATTTGTAGCAAAATGACCCTGCTCATGACAATGAAAGCACTTAACTTTCGTCATGTTTTTCTTCTTACTTCCATGATAATAATCCGATTTGGAATGGGAAGCATTCCCTTTCCCCTTCTTCGTCTTAATCTCTAAGGCATAATTCTCTTCATCATCGGTCTTTGATGAATATCCATCCCTCATGTTCCTCCTATTCTCCTCCTACATCAAATCTGACCATAGTCGTTCCAAATCCAACAACTTATCCTGACCATTAACAAAGTCCTGATAACTATGCCAACTCTTTGGGAGTCCTAGAAGAGAAAGACTCACGATCTCATCCTTGACAACCATGATTCGAACACTTCCAAGTTCATCACAACACTGAGTGCAGTTGGTCAAGTATTTTTGAGTCATCTTGCCTTTCTCCATTCTGATTTTCCAAAGTTTGTCCTTCAGTGCCAATTTCCTTTGGTCACTGTTGTTCTGATACAAGTCCATCAATGTTTTTCACATAACATATAGATTTTCCTTGCCATGGAGACTTGAGACAATGTGGTATCGAACTCCCTCAAGGATTATCCTCCTCGCCTTCGCCACATACTTCTTCCATTCAGCCAAATTTTGTGCATCCGATGTTGCTGGCTTTGGAATTTCTTGATCAACGAATTCCTTTAAGCCATTATCCTCTAGCACGACCTCCATTCTATTCCTTCGGGTTATAAAATTCTAGCTGCCTTCCAAGGAATACCCGAGTCGCAAACCGTAGAATGCCATATGCCGATCCTGAAGTATGTATTGCAAATTTGAATTTCACCTGTAACCCAAAACTCAAAACTTCGAAACCTCTTCCCATATATTTTTCTTAGCTCAGATACCATGTAAAATTTTCCCGTGGATTCAAAAGCTCATGTAATGTATTAAAGTAAAAGACAAGAATCTACTTCTACTTTCAACCAGTGGAAGCCAATAGAACAATGAAAACAATATGAACAAGAAGAAGATTAACCAATGGCACATAACACAAGATGTATCTGGGGAAATTCACTACTCAAAACCCCACTATCTGTATTTCATTAAATCAGAAATATGAGTGAAGATACAAAGCTTGTTCTCACTAGAACAATTCGACACAAGTATGCTCAACTCTCTCAACTCACAATTAAGCTCTTGGCCAACACTTAGCCAATTTTGTAGCTCTCCAAGCCCCTAATCTCTTGTGTAATTCCTAGGATGAATAAAGTGTATTTAAAGAGAATTCATGCTTCCAAAACTGTGCAATCCAAACATAGGATCAATCTTTGATGCATGCATGATATTTACACTCTAGTAAATAATACAACTAATAGTACTTGTCCCTCCACTCTCGTCTCAACTGAGTCTTTCTCAAAATCAACATGCATGAGTTTCTGATGAGGGAATCTTCAGATAACTAGAGTGACACTTGTGGATGCACTATTGCACCAACTAACTATTAACTCTCGATTAGATCCACAAACATTTTGGAACTAATTTAACTTAACTTAACTCAATAAAGTGAGTGATCTAATTTCAAACTCAATTTAAACTCATATTGGACCCCTAAAACATAGGAAGAACATATACATAACTACAAAAAGACTTCCAACTTGAAATTCCTAAGCTAATTAAGTTAATTAAACTTAATTAACTATTTACAAGTTGCTATGAGAATAAAATTCAATTTTAATTCTCAGTTTAATTCAAGGACAAATTAAACTAAAATTTCTTGTTTCCATTTCTTAACAGACAATGCACTCCTTCTCTGGCCTGGTTGACTTGTCATCAATTTGAAATTTGGGTGAGAAAATAACTCATCAGACTCTAAATTTGGTTCGGGGGTGGTGAATTGCAAGAAATAATATGGTGTAGCTGAACTATGGTTAGGTGGATAGTTGAAGTCCCTCCCTCAGTTACCAGTCAATCAAGTTAATCAAATAAGTGTACTTACTCATGTACATACTTAATAATGTATAATATATGATGTTAAAGTGTGTGGATTAACACTATAAATGAAGGAGTGTTGATATTCCTCTATGCTGATGATGAATGCTTCATTATATGTTCTCATGGTTATGTTGGTTTTATAGAAATTTGTGATTTCGTCATTGTTATAATTTATAGATTTAACAACATGAATAGGCATAAATGTCCAATTAATGATGTTCATTGATTTTGTTCATGATTAGGATATGAATATATGTGGCTATGCTCATGTGACATGAATTATGTGTGAATTTAGTCAATTGTTGATCAAGGTTTTCAGAATGAGTTCATTTGTAGGCCAATATGGTTTGAGTAAACTAGCACATTCCTTTATTAAAGCCAAGAATTTTAGGTGAATTAGCAATGGAGCCTTGTCCTTTTCTTGTCTCTGAAGCCATTGCTTTTTTAGGGAAAAATTCCCTCCTCTGGAAAATCTTCTTCATCAAAGAAGACCCCTTCCAGCTCTTAGAAGAATTTAATTTGGTTAAGGAAAAATATATTTTTAATATGGAAACCCTCATGTGCACAAAAGGACAGGTCAGCCCAAAAGCGAAATTGGACACCTTTGGATGGCTATAAATACAAGTCAAGTGACCCTCATTTAGAGTAAATCATCAAGAATTCTTCTTTTCTCTTCTTTGGTTTTGACTCACACAAGTTTGAAATTGGTTTGCTGGGAATTTGTTCGTACAGGTCCAAAATTACATGGTCCCAAGCTTGCAAGTGTGATTAGGGTTTCTGGCTCACAGTCACAGGGTTGTTTTGATGGCCCAAAATGACCATGTCAACATTATAAGGAAGACCATCCGGTGGGAAACTTAAAGAAGGTCCTTTTCCATTTGGAATGGCGGTTCCGACTCGTTCAATTGGGTCCAGTTACCCTCCCTCTTTCTCTACCGGCTTATAGTATGTCTATTACTTGCCAATATGAAAGAGACATCGGATCTTCCCTCTTGCAGAGCTTGTGCAAAAAATTGATCCTTAAGCTGAATTAATGTCCCAGTTAAGCTACTCTAAAATTTGCCCATGTGTAAGAGGACTTCTAGCATGCAATAATTAAACCTAAATGCAAATCTACTCTAACAAAAAGTAAATTCTAAATCTATCTCGATTGAAAGAAGGATTAGTCTCCCTCTCAACCAAGAGCAACGTAAAAGGGATTAGGATCATCTTTGAATTTGGAATAAAAAATGAAGCTAATAAGCCAAGGAAATAGTTCCAAGACTTATTACTAATTCAAGCAAGTACATGTATTCAATTATCCAATGAATAGCCAACAGACATATGGTGCACATACATCCAAATTAAAATAATAATAATGAATTCAAACTAAAACATATATGACTGCATTAAGGAAATAGATCTCATAAAACAATCATTATTAAAACCAAGATAAACTTGACATGAATTTGTTAAGTAGTTAACAAATATGTCATGCTTATCTATTTGAATTCATAATTTAACTTGATAGAAATTAGATCCATTATTAAAAGATAGCTTTCAAATGATTTATACAAGCATATATTAAATGAATTTACAATAGTGAAAAACTTCAAACAACACATACTTATATGGATCAAGAATTGTCTTAAATTTTATTAAATGTAGGACATCAATCAACCTCTATCTTCAACAATAGTGTATAAGAATTAAAGTCGGATCATAACCTTTGAGTGCATGGAATTCTCAGAATATTTCATGATAGCATGAATTTTTCATCGCTGAAATACATCTCTTTTAATCTCCATAAGTCTAGACCAAACTAGCTAATTCTCTACAGAAATATTGCTCCCTATAGTAGTGCAAAAAGCCCTCTATTTGCAAATAATTTCTTCTCCAAGTTTTAGATCTAGAACCCATGAGTATTCTCTAAAAATCATATTTATAATTACAAATGAAAAACAAAATGAGAGAATTGTTTGGAGAATAAATTTGATCCCACAATTTTGATTCACCACAATTCTTATTCCTTTCCTGTTGGAGCAATTCCATTGATCCAAATCTTTTCTTCCTCATATCCTCAATTGTTCTCCTCCCAAAAACAAATCAAAAGTAAATTGAATTGAAAATCAAAACCAGAATTACCAAATCTAGGAAACAAACATCTTTAATTAAAGTTCAATTAAATAAATAAATAAAAATAAGAGCTTCTCATTGATCATTGAAAAGATCTTGATGGTCAAATAGAACACAATTGAATGGATCTACAATCAACAAAGGATTTGGGCAAATGAAAATGCAAAAAAACTAAACTCAAAAAATTAGTTTTGGTTACAAATTCAGAGCTTAATTTTCTACTAAATTTTAGATTCAGTTATTGATTAAATCTAGTCATGCAAATGCTTTATAAATATTCTCCATGATTTTATATATCTAACAAGCCATTCTGAACCTCATTTGGCCAAATGAAACTCAACTTATAAATCTCCAAAGTTGAAGTGTCATAATTGCCAAAATTCTCGAAACATCTATACATAAGCCAAAACTAAGAAAATTTAATTAAAAATTTTAATCCTATTTAACTATACAATTATTGATTAATTATAATTATAAAATTAATTAATTAAGAATGTAAATTAATTTAAAAACTAATTACAATTATATTATAATTCAAATTAACTAAAATAATTAAAATTTAAATGAATTTTAAATTAAAATAAATTAATTACACGTGTCAACTGGTATTGTTCCCAAGTGAATGGCCCTAGTAGATTTTGCCTCAATTTTATGAGCCATGGTGGACAGGCCGGAGGCATAAGGAGGCTTTGTTATAATAAAGTGGAGGCATTTTATTAAACGTCTCAAATCCATCCAACCTTTACAATTAGACATTAGAAATATTCGAGTTGAAATAAGATTAGGCATTGGGCATTGGGAGTGTTCAATACCGGAGGTTCTTTGACTTGAAGTTATGATAAAATTTTCCCCGAGGTTCCGATATATGACGAGAGAGTATGGGGGTATTGCTGTTTTGAAACATCGGGAGGTCATATTAAAAAGTTCTGATATTACAAGAGTTTTGAGGTTATATCAATAACCATTCTCATGTAACAAAGATCATATATCCAGCGTTTTAAAAAGGAGCCTTGAGGTCCGATATGGCCTCGGGATTTTTTCTTAAAAATAAAAATAAACGACCTTATTAAATAGGCCATCACCGAAAAATATTGGAGGCTCTTTAAAATTAAGTTACGATATTATAAATTTTTTGTGGTTCCAATATATGAATGAGGGAAAGGTATGGTGCGAAGGAAGAAAGGAGGTTCACGTGGAGTGGAACTCTCTTTCCTATATATAAAATATAACCATTTTAATGTTTAAACATAATTATATTCATTTTGTAATAAAATTCATGACATTAAAAAAAAGGACAGTCACTTTGCAATTTTGAGATTTCAGATCTCAACATTTCTTTTAAATTGAGATTTAACATAGATTTACGAAATTCTAAAACACCATAATTTTAATTGTTCTACAATTTGACTCTGACGATTTTGTATGAATGTTAACGAAAAATGAATTAATTTGTAGAAATTAGCTAGGAATCAATGTTTACAATTAATTTACAAAAATTAAAATAATATACATTTTGTACATTTTTTAGTCCGCGCGGTAAAAATCACCAACATTCGGTGAAATGTCATTTACAAATAGTGCATCCAAATGAGATAAAAGTGATGGAAATCTTGTGAAAAGTCGAATGCAATAAAGCAATCAAAAGAAGAATCCAAAGAAAATAAAAATTGGAAAAATTGTAGGATACTTGAACAAAAGAAAACATTAAAAGGAGATTTAATCAAAATTTATAGAAATGGCCCCCGTTATTTGAAATAAATAAGACAAAAATGGGGATGCTGACTTTTCAACTCAACAATGGGAAGAGTTATCTCTAGTTAAATATAATGAACTTCAGTTTACCTAAATGTTAAAAATGAAGAATTTTATTAAGATGTCAAACAATAAAACATTTTCAAGGGTCCCACATTAAATAAATTAACCAATATAGGTTCAAAAAGGTAAGTACTCAAAGCAGATTCAGTTTAGAATCATGAATCCAAACTTTTGGGAAAAATATTATTTTAAGATTACCTTGTATGAAAAATATAAGAAGGTACGATAAAGCATATATCCATTAATATGAATGGTCTCTAACATTGAAAAATACCCTTAGGAAGTTATCTATTATGCCATACAAGCATGGTCCAGCTATCAGCAAGCGTCCATAGCCCCTATGGGTTTACTTGTATTTCCCATGTTTCCCCTTTTGATCACCATTTTGATAAGTGCATTTTCAATCTTTAGTTTATGATGTACCTGAGTGAAATAAGTTGGATGGTAATAAAGACTTGTGTTAATAGATATAATACTTCCATAATATTGAATCCATGTCTTTCCCCACGACCATCAATGAGAGGTTTTATAAAGTGGATGGATAGGAGTAATTAGTTGAGTCAAACGCAGGTCAGCTATTTCCTTGAAAATGTGAACTATATCACTTAGAAAGGATGCATGTTCCTCCATGGAAAATATTTAAAGAAAAAGGGCTTTGGAATTCCATAAAAATATACTTTTAATAGTAAGTGAAACTCATTGAATAGACAGAGTGAATATTTCTCATGTATGCTAACCAAAGTTGGTTGAGGAAAATGCCTTCCACATAAATCTTAGCGGAGTCACCAAAATCAAATCAAAACCAATAGAAAAAGAGAAAACTAAATGTCAAATATGGATAGAAAGTGAAAGAAAATCTCAAATTAAAAAGATAAGTCCAACAAGACAACTATAAAATGTCTCAAGAAAAGAGTAAATAGGAAAACCACATGTATGTTCATCTTATGTTTGAGATTTTAATGAATTTTATCTTGTAGAGTTATAAGAAATTAAGCCCTTAAACCATAGAGAGAATAGCAACTAGGAGGTAAAATGAAGTCAAATGAATAAAATCAATGCTAGAGAAACAGATTGAAAGTTTAAGAACTCCCAAATTTAGTAGATTTGATGAGCATCATTAATGCTATTCCAAAATTCAGAGGCAAACAACAAAGTGAATGAATGCCAAATCTAAGTTGGTAGAAGTGTGAAGCAATTCTTGAAGTCATGCAAAATAGAGTTTGAGATAAGCAAAACTAAAAATAAAATATGAAACTAAAATGTAAATAAATGAAAAAGGATGAAAGTGGGTATATGAAACTTACAATTGGATAATTTCATTTAACTTTATGTGAGATATATCATTTTCTCCAACAACAGATAACCTCTTCATTTCATTGACATTAAAAGCATGAAGAAGTTGTGTTATTCGAAATATCATTTATCCAAAATCATAATTTATTAAATCTAAATTACAAAAAGCAATAAAACTAGAAAAATGATATCTTATGTTTAAGGAGTTGGAAGAAAAAAATCAAATCCAAATGAAAATGAAGATATGCTTCCTTATGAATTGCAACTGGAACTATTCTCTTTATATTTCAGATTCTATATCTACTCCAAGATTTTCATAAAATCTTAAAATTCAAGACCAAGACCCAACCTATGTAGTACTTATGTATGTATGGAGAAGTCTTGAAATTTTACATGCTAAATATGGAGCAATATATCAAACATTTACACAAAAGAGAAAACAAATATGAATTAACCATGATTCATTATTTTTACCTATTCCAAATTCGTGCAGGCTAGTTGCATCATCATAGTGGTTGCTCAAAAAGTATCTTTGAAAAACAAATAAAGTATGCATACTAAAAGATCATCAGGATGATGGGATCAACATCTTGACGAAAATGTAGGCAACCCATGATGCACTTTTCATTATCTAGGAGGATTGTCGTGAAGAGTAAAAAGAGGCCCAAGTGCACACACCATGAAAAAACTAGAGAAATGAAAGCTTGGGGTGCGATGACATTATAATTTAAAATGCATCATCCAACACCATGATAACATGAAAGTCATCATATAAATACAAAGATAATCAAATAGGACTCAGTGTGAGCATAGTGACAGATTAGACTGTTTAATGATGAGTGAAGAGGCCTAAGAGGATACTTAACCCAATATTTTGAAGTTCCAAAATGAAAAGAGGCAAAAAAGGAAATCTTTGGAAGAAAATTAAATTGATTAATGATAGCATCCTAATATCCTAAGGTTCCGAGGTTCTGATATAATGTTAATGACTTCTACTAGATTCTTAAGTCAAGGAATTTGGGTAGATAAAATAAAATAAGCCTGGTGGATCTCAGAGGCAAATCTTGGAATGTGTTTTCAAAAGCTTTCGATATAACATAAACCCATAGGGTTTGAAGATATAGGAAAGTGAAAAAAAAAAGATCTAGATTCCAATAGTTATCAAATAGAAGCCCTAAATCAATTCGGAAGAAGAAATGTGACTAAGGCGGGTGTAATATGATTGAGTGCAATGGAAAGGTTTTAATATAGTCGATAACTATAAGTTTCAAAACATGTAGAGGTAATATCATGGCAAAAGTATTTGCTACAATAATTTTGCAATTTCCTTTGCTCGTAGCAAATTTGAATGAGAAAGAGTGGAACGTTCTATTTTAGTTGCTGCATCAACCCAAAGTGAAATATGATTCTTGATTAATATCAAAATTTGTAAAAGGGAAGAAATATGAATAATACAGAACTAAAATCAGAATATTGCTAACGAGAAAGAAAATATTTCCCTGAAAGACTAATTACTTGCTTTATTTCTAAAGCTAATTAGATTTGCTTGTAATACTCAAGTCTCCAAATCAATTCAACTAAGACCTGCAAAAGAACAAAAACATAAATAAGAAACAAACTAATGGAAAAGAGAAATTGACAATAGATGAAGATGAACATGTCAATGCATACTTGGATGAACTTTGACTGTAAATTTACATTATAGATCTTGACATTCTCCCTGCATTATCTATAATTTTGTATATGTTCAAAATCATATGATTATTCAATCTAAATTAACAACTAAATAATCAATTCACATCATATTTAATTTGAGGAAATTGTAGTAAGAGTGACCCTAAACAAATTCTTGTGAGTTTGGGGAGATTGGTATGCTCAGCTTTAATGATTTTTTGAAATTTCATCATTCATGATTTTGTTTGAAAAAAGCAATTTCAATGATGAAATTTTGTAATGAAGGACAATCAAGAGCCTCACATATGTATATGATCCAAAAGGCTCTAAGTCACTTTTCCCAAAAAAAATGGATAATAGAGGAAACATTTTAGCCCATTACTTGTTTATTAAAAATAAAAAAATTAAACCAAAAACACTAAAGAGAAAAATAACTAAAGTAATTCTATTCCTAATCTAACTTACTCAGAAAGCATACGACTAAGTATACTCATACTTCCATTGAAGCCACTCTCTGAGTTTTATTTCTGCACTAATGAAACGGTAAAAATTAGTAAAAATAAAACTTTAGCTAAATTATTAAAAGAAAGATTTAGCCTACTATGTACATATAACAAATTTGGCAAAATAAACTTATTTACAAAAGCTTTACCTTGAAATTATTCCAAAAATTTGGCTATAAGATCATGAAAACCAACATGTATTTCAGAGAATAATGGAAAGAAGTTCAAAGGAAGATGAAACATCATGCTTGGTTGAATGATACATTTTAAGTTCAAAGGAAGAAGAAACATCATGCTTGGTTGAATGATACATTTTTAATTACTGAAGTATGTTGAACACTCACAAAATAAAAAATATTCGTGAGTAGCGGAAATCCAAGATATTTTTCAAATGAATCGATAAAGTATGGATGAACATTTAAAAGGTTTCTAGATGGATGAACATTTAAAAGGTTTCTAGAAGTATTCCATCGCTAACCAGAATGAAATTGTGCGCTCTCAAGGGACATAATTATTTGAAAATAAAAAATAAATAGGCCAAACATGATTATCAAATAAAAATTCCAAATAAAAAGTAGGTGATGTTCATCCTTGAAATTATGGAATTAAATCTGAGGGAACTGAAAACAAAAGTTGCATTAATGTTACAAATAATAGTATAATATAGATAAATTTAAATTC
Source organism: Pinus tabuliformis (assembly GCA_031772625.1). Taxonomy (NCBI): domain Eukaryota; kingdom Viridiplantae; phylum Streptophyta; class Pinopsida; order Pinales; family Pinaceae; genus Pinus; species Pinus tabuliformis. The sequence goes on along the minus strand of CM062807.1, from coordinate 488,299,720 downwards.
ATTGTTTGCATTCTTTTGTGGGGATGAGAAGATTTCAAGATTATGATCCAAAAATGAAAAAAATTGGTATAGGCTCTTGAATACAAAAATTACTATGATGATTGCATGTTTGAAAATTAATATGGATCAGAAAATTGATGCATTAGATGCTCTTTCTTTGGAATGATTTTTATAACTTAAATACCTCTGAGTCCATGTGCAAGAATCAAACCCTAACAAACAAACAAAAATATTAAAATATAGGATAAATGGATTATTATCAGCATTTACAGAACATTTAATTTATATAGCTAACTAATTAAAAAACTATAAACTGTGTAACAAAACTGGTCTATAACATGGAAGGAATATGATCGGAGAATTCTACTCTTCTCACGTTTTATTATATATATTTTTTTCACAGAGAAAGTGTTCTTATATATATGCATACGCAGATCAACGTAATGTAATTGCGCGCATGACGTGAATCACCATCCCACGATTGTGACGCAATGATATTTTAATTCTTCATCTTAAATTTCTGCTAAAATTGTTCTATTTCTGGCGATCTTCTTGGAATCTTGTAAATTGAATTTGTCGTTGACCTTTCTATTTAATTTTATTAAGTAGACACAGCATAATATTCTTGCACTTAAGGCCGCACTGAAGGCCACTGATGCCACGGTAGATTTCGAAGATTTCTAATTTCGTCACCAGATTCGGAATGAAATTCTACGCGACAAATGGTCGGTAGGAGAGAGGCTGTTTGAAAAAGCTGAGCTGATCTGATGTGATGTGATGGGTCTCTATGTACCGAATTCAATCTGAAATTATTGCTATATTTCTAGAAATTATTAGTTGTGCCGTCTTCACTCAACTCAACCCATATGTAGGTGGCGAGCCAAATTTTCCATGTTATCGGGCATAAATGAACGGCGGGTGTTAGTCTTAGCAAAATTTGATGGTGGTCATATAACTTGGGATGGCCCTATAGCATGGGATTTATTGGTCCCCATCCAGGACTATTACAAATGAATGACTGTGGACTATTATTTGTATTTTGCAGATATTTTTGTTTGGGATAATTTTGATTTTTTTTGAGATTTGGATTCAGCGAACATATATATGGTCAAATTTTGATTTGTATTGTTTAAATTGATTTTTTATTATATATAGATTCACTTCTTTCGAAATAAATTTTAGAGATTTAGATTGTAAATCTCTCACAAATTAAACTTGTAATTTAAATTCAAAAATAAATCAAAAAACTTTCCAAAAAAAACCTAAAAACACCTAAATTCTTCCCTTGGTTTAAAGGTTCCCGGAAAAATAGTTTCGATGCATCAATTGGGAAGTGGCAAATGGCTCTGTGTCAGCCTTATAATAAGGATTTTTGCTTATTTTTCCTGGACGCAACCAGTACAGCAAGCTTAGATATTCATAATAATGCAGCCACCTTAACTTTTTGTGACAAGGACAACCAAACCACACTCTACTCCCTACATGTAATACCAGAAATGACCAGAAAAGGTAATATGTTCACTAGATTTCCTTCGCTAGATTGCAATGTACAGACTATAAATGGGACCTGTTGTTGATGCCAATAGAAGAAAAAACTTGGTAAGTGGCCAACAATATGGCGTTACCTCTCTAGTCCCCCACTTTTACGCATAATTTACTTTCCAGGTTGTCTTCTCTGGCCAACACCAGTGATGAAGAAGGGTTTCATCCGAAAAGATAATTATGATGCCACTTTGAATCCCATGCCTTTTGCTTGTACTGTTTATCTTTCTCATTTATTTCTTTGAATCTCATGTGTTTTTTTGTACTGTTTATCTTTAGTTCTTTGAATCCCATGTGTTTGTTTGTACTGTTCATTTCTCTAAATGAACCAGTTTTTTCAAGCACTTTATACGTGAAAGCGAAGTGTTCCTGATTGGGCAGTGAGTTTTGACTGTCTGAACTCGGCAACTCCTATTTCCAACCCCATAGCCTCATTAATGCGGGCTACATGCACAGGAGATAGGAGTTTATAACACGCGAGGTGGGTACTACGCCGTTTTTTTTTTATTATCTAAACGCGAGGTGGCTATCTCCTGCACATGTAGCCCCGCATTAATGAGGCTATGGGGTTGGAAATAGCATTTTCCGTCTGAACTCACGGCCGTCGGCAATGTGAATACTGAGGAATAAGCAATTATTAGATTTATGGCGTAGGCACCTATGCACATAGGACATACTATCTAAATAAATGTTTACGTTGTAACATCAACGTCCACGTGAAGGACAACGTATAAGTTGATATTGGTCATCCCATCAAAGTTTTGCAGCGCATTGGTTTGGGTTTAGCTTTACAGAATGCACATTGGCTTTCATCGCTAACTGTTAAAGAAACGGAAATAAAAAATAATTCAAATGGCATATCCTTGAGACATTTTCAAGAATTTTATAATAATTAAAATTATTTTTAATTTATGTTAATTATTAATAAAAATGGAGTGAGTTCTTTTTTACTCCTATATGATATTAGGGTTGTGCCTCCCATCATATTTGGTCCATTACATGTTGTTTTAGTCATTTTATTCAATAAGAGAATTTTATTAGAATAGCAAGAGGAAAAGATTGATAGTATAGGTTACAAGCTAACTATTCTAGCAGGGAGATCAGCCAACATCTCCTTCTCAATTGACAGTGATGACTATAATTACCAAATATAATCAGAAAAAGAAATACTGAAATTTTAGATGGCCTTGGTTACCAAATAAGCCCAAATCAAAGAAAAAAGTCAAGAAATTCTACAGTTATATCCAATAATTCCATAAAAATTCGGTCATGTGGCCTGGATAAATGAAAATTCATGGTTTATAGTTTATGGCTAGGATTTGTTAATTTGTATATCTGGAATGGTAAATGGGATGACTCTTAAACAAAAATATGGTTGTTTAATATGGAGATGGGTGCAGGATAAAAAAATTATATTGAAGTTGATCCAATTTTATAAAAATAACTATTTTTTTAGATATACTTATGTTAAGAATTGATTTTTTATATATATTTATGTTAATAGGAATCTTATAAAAATAAGTTTTGAATATTTATTTTTAAATATATATTAATTACTAAAAGATTTTACATCAGACATCTAGTTTTGAGTTTTGAATATTTAAGTTTTAGTTATATATTAATTTGTAAAAGATTTTAGATAAGATCAAGGATTTACTTAAGGGTTTTGAAAAGAATAGATATTTTGAAGATAACATATAATTGTGGTTGTGGTTTTGGTTAATAGATTGTAGTTTTAAAATTGTTTATATCAATTAAAATAATTTAAATTTCTAAATGAATTGAAGAAAATGAACACAGAGTACTCATGTTACATGAAAAGAAATATATCTATTTAAATGTTTAAGATGTATAATCAGAATTAGAACTTGGTAACTATCAATGCAAGATTTTTGCTTGCAACACTAGTAATTTTTTTTATCTTCTCATGTAAATGTATGTGGTCTCACAAGACCAGCCTATTTTTATAAGTTTCTATTTACAAAATATTATAGTTAACTAAAGTCTTAACAACTTAAAACTATAAACTTATATTAATTATCCTATTTCCCTTTAAAAAAACTAGTGCCAAAAATATTATTTTATGAAATTCTCATACTATAAAATACCTAACTTAAAAAAAAAAAAAAAAATTATCTTAACTTCATTTATTTATTATTATAAACAAATCACTTTTATGATTAAAAACAAAAAAGAAAAATACTATTAGAACTTTATACTCTTCTAATATGATTTTTAAGATGATAATAACCTTGTTAGATATTTTATGCACTTTATACTTTATATATAAATAATGCATATAATAAATCAAGAGATAAAAATGAAAACTATAATGATTTTTTCAAAGAAATGAGCCATAAAGGAAAGTGACACCCTTATAATTAACAGCAACATCTACGGTGAAATGCACACTATTGTATATGGAAGTTCATATAAATATGTATTGATTTGTATTTATAAATGTGGTTGATATATAACTATCTGCGTTTATTAACCATATTTCTTAATGTGGTTGTGTTAGTACATATAATAAATCGAAATATAATTGAAAACTATATGATTTTCTTCAACGAAATGGATCATAAACAAAGGTGACATAGTAACAACTAACAACAACATTTATGGTGAAATACACAGTGTATATATGGAAGTTCATATAAATGTATATTGATGTGCATTTATAAATATGGTTGATATATGACTATTATCAACCACATTGATTAATTTGATTGAACTAGTAAATATAATAAACAAAAAAATATAAATAAAAACTATAATATTTTTTTCCAACGAAATAGATCATAAAAGTAAGTGACACCCTTACAACTAACTCACCATCATCTATGATGAGTTTTATTGGCTATGGTGAGTTTTATTGGCTTGACTTACAAAGTATCAATATCAATTTATTGGCCAGCTCAGATATTCATAATAATATAGCCACTCACAAGGACAACCCAACCAACTTCTACTCCCTGCATGTAATACCAGAAATGACCAGAAAAGGTAAAATGTTCAGTAGATTTCTTCCGCTAGATTGTGACGCTGGTAATGTACAGACTATAAGGAGCCCTGTCGTCGATGCCAATAGAAGCAAAAACTTGAAGTGGCCAACAATATGGCGTTACCTCTCAAGTCCCATTTTTAAGCATAATCTACTTTCCAAGTTGTCTTTTCCTGCCAACGCCATTGATGAAGGGTTTCACCCACAAAGATAATTATTATGCCACATTGAATCCCATGCGTTTGTTTGTACTATTATCATTCTCATTTATTTCTTTCAATCCCATGTGTTTTTTGGTACCGTTTATCTTTATTTCTTTGAATCCCATGTGTTTGATTGTACTGTTTATCTTTATCAATGAACAAGTTTTTGACAGCACTTTATATGTGAAAGCGAACTGTTCCCTATATGAAAGCCAACTGTCCCCGAGTTGAGGACTGAGTTTGACTCTATGAACTCACGGCCGTCGGAAATGTGAATACTGTGAGGTAGTCAATCATAGGGTTTATGCCGTAGCCACTTATGCACATAGGACATACTATGTAAATAAATATTAACCTATTAACCTTGTAACATTATCAACATCCTCGTGAACGACATGGGATGAAGTTAATATTCTTTTCTCAATGTGTAAAAAAAAAATCATCCTCACCCATCCGAGGTTTTCAGCACATTGGTTTGGGCTGAGCTTTACAAAATACACATGGATTTGCATCATTAAATTTTAAAGAAACCGAATAAAGACATAATCCAAATAGCATATCCTTTAAGACATTTTGAAGAATTTTATATTGATTTTAGATTATTTTAAATTTATTTTAGTTATATTATAATATAACTAAAATAAATTTAAAATAATCTAAAATCAATATAAAATTTTTCAAAATGTCTTAAACGATATGCTATTTGGATTATGTTTTATATATATATATAGATATATTCTTCGTATAAATAATTACCTATTTCGTATACTTTATATATAATAATGTATAGTAAATTCAGAAATATAAATGAAAAGTTTGAAGTATTATGTATTAACTCTAATTTGTTTTATATAAATTATTGGATATTTTATTAATTTCATAGTTTACAAATACTTAGTATAGATTTATCTTAATCTCAAGTCTACTAAGGATCTAGAGATCAAATTTCTTGATATGTAAATCATTTGTGGTTAAAATTGATATATATATATATATATATATATATATATATATATATATATATTGCATTTTTTATGCATAAATGGATACAATGTATTAAAGTCTTTTTGTGCACTTGTATTGTATAGACTACACAACTTAAATTTACAATTCCAACAAATCATGAGATAAAATAAATAAATAAATAAATAAAGTAAAAAAGAAAATACATAATTGATTGTTTTATATTAATATATACATATATGCATAGTTTACATTGAAATATTTTACTTATGGACAATACTGTTTATCTTAAAATTTTAAATTTTATTTAAGTTATTACTCAAATAGACATCTATATTACTTACTATTGTAGAATGAGATATTTTATCTATGATCCAAATTGAATATTTGTATTATTGTAACATTCCTTTTTGCTACCCCATGTAAAAGTCACCTTGTATATTTGTATGTAAATAAATGTCAAAATGAAAATCTCGTTGAGCCACAGGAATGGACACAGATTTAGAGGTCTAAGGAGAGGGGAGTTACTTGCGTTGTGTTTAAACCCAAAATCCAAGTTACTTCATTTATTTCTCCCCATCTATCTCCCCGACGAGTTGATGGTTTGCTCAGCAAACATTGAAGTTGTGTATGGACAGTTTCAATTGGGGGACAAGGCCCATCTTGTCCCTATTCTCATAGGATGTGTTAGGAGAAAAGACAACATGAAAAAGAAAGATAGAGATAGGGTAGTAGGAAAAGGGGGACGAAAGGGGCAGAACGAGAAAACATAACACATAGAGCATTGAAGTAAGCAGGGGAGACATACATGAAGATGCAGAGCACAAAGGGATGTGCATGTAGAGCAACAATGAGGAAGTGTTGCATAGAAGAGGAGAAGAGAAGAAGGCTACAATACAACGCCTTGTGTTGGGACATCATTCCTTGAACTTTTCGATGTGGCTAGTGACTGTATGTTGGTGTGATTGCCAATGAAAAATCAGTGGATATATTGACTTGCTAGTGTTTGTTGTCTCAACTAATAAACCTCTAAGTTCTTTCCTTGGGGCTGATAAACCACTGAGGTGCTTGTTGGAAGGTTGATAAACCACTTGACATGTTGATACACTCAAGTTCTTGCTGAAAAGGGTTGATAAACCACTAATTTCTTTACGTTGGGTGGATAAACCACTTAATTTATTGCTAAGTACGCATATAAATCACCTGGATAGTGGGCTTTGGACTTATTGAGTGGTTTCTTTGAAAATATAGTTGATAAACCACCCTTAGGGTGAGATCGTTCTCCTAGAAATGAGAATAACTTCATTGAGCCTTGGGTGAATCCCTATTATCTACCTTAGAGAAGTAGAAGGATCATTGCGGTGGTGCTTACTACATGAGGCAATTGATAAACTAACTCGACAATGCACTCCCTCTCTACTCTGGTTGACTTGTCATCAGTGCAAAATTTCCTTGAGAAAATAACTCATCAAACTCTAAATTTGGTTTGGGGTGGTGAACTATAGAAAGAATACGATGTAGTTGGCCTATGGTTAATTGGAGAGTTAAAGTACCTCACTCATTTGTGAACCATCAAGTTAATCAAATAAGTGTACTTACTCGTGTACATACTTAATAATGTCCAATTTCTAATGTGAAAGTGTGTGGATTAACACTAGCAATGAAGGAACATTGATATTCTTATATGTTGATGATGAATATTTACTTATATGTTCTCATGTTTATGTTGGTTTTATAGAAATTTGTGTTTTCATCATTGTTATAATTTACATATTCAACAACATGAATAGGCATGAATGTCTAATTAATGATGTTCACTAATTTTTTTCTTGTTTAGGATATGAATCTATGTGGCTATTCTCAATGTGACATCAATTATGTGTGAATTTAGTCAATTGTTGATCAAGGTTCTCTGAATGAGTTCATTTGTAGGCTAGTATGTTTGAGTAAACTAGCACATTCCTTTGTTAAATACAAGAACGCTAGGAGAATTGACAATGAGGCCTTGTCCCTTACTTTTCATTGAAACTATTTTTTTCTCAGGGACAAATTCCCTCCTTAGGACAATCTTCCTCGTTAACGAAGATCCATTATAGCCCTTGGAAGAATTTAATTTGGTTAAGGAAAAATATGTTTTTAATATGGAAACCCTCATGTGCACAAAATGACAAGTCAGCCTAAAAGAGAAATTGGACACCCTTAGATGGCTATAAATACAAGTCAAGTGACCCTCATTTAGAGACAATCATCATGCATTCTTCTTTTCTCTTCTTTGATTTTGGCTCGCATAGGACTGAAATTGGTTCACAGGGAATTTGTTTGTACAGGTCTAGAATTAGAAGGTTCGAAGATTGCACATGTGATTAGGGTTTTTGGCTCACACTCGCAGGGTTTCCACATGAAAATTTTGGTTGTAGCCACACACGCACAAGCCTTTGTGTGTAGCTGGAAAGCTTCACTCACATGCACGCAAGGCTTTGTGTGCAGCCAAAAAGTTTCAGTCACACACATATCTCTCTCTCTCTCTACGACTGGGACCTAGGGTTTCATTCGATAGTTGACCACAAATTTCGATAGTTGACCGCAGATGCTGACACTTGACTATAAGATTTTGAATCATGATTTTGATTAGTATTATTGTTGGGTTCATCTTTGGGATATGATTTGATTAATTCTACTAGATAGTATTGTGAATGAATAAATGGATTATTGTACTCTCTCTTTGTTGAAGATTTTACGACAATCTAATAAGAAGAAGAATTTGAAAGGGTTTTCCCCCTTATGGGGTTTTCCCCAGTCTCCGATAACTCCTGACATCTCCATGTGTCAATTCTTTTCTTCCATTGTTCCTTTATGTTCCACTGCATTTTTGATGATATTTTTCTTTCTACATAATTGCATATGATGTAATGATGTAATGATGTTATAATGTTGTGGGGTGAATTAAATGTGTAAATGATGAAATGAAATTATCTAAAGTAAAGAACAATATAGCCCTAATAAAAATTAACAAGGTATTGGAGGTGGCCTAAATAAAAGTCATTGAGATCACCCCTGAGAAGACACCTTTGATGGAAATAAGAGAAGATGGAGGAGACCTAAAAGAATGCTAGGGCTTCAAGGAAATCCTAGGAACTTTGGTTATTAGGGTTTGATGGATTACATGATGTTAGGTCTTGGAAGAAACCCTAGAATATGACAAAGGTTTGAGTTATGTAGTCTTGAAACCCTATCATGATGATTGATATGTTATTCTAGCACTTGTGATAGATTCAGTGTAACCCCAAATGGGTCAGTCTTAATTAGGCCTAATTGATGATGAAGTTGGTTGAAATATTTGAAGGCAATGTTGTTTCATGGATAATGGACAATACTAACCCTTGAAGGTTGGTTCAAGAGGGATATGATCACCTCTTATTAAAAATAAGTAACCTTTTGAAATTTATTTCTTCATTCTTGCTTAATTTTTTTTTTTTGATCATTGCTTAGCCTTTCTGTATATTTGAGTTTTTGAATACTTTTATCCTCCAGATGAGATGTGATAAACAGATCCTTCTTGAGGATCACTTAAGTTGCAGGAAAAGAGAGCTAGTGCGGGAAGTGAAGAGTTGGTGTTGGAAGAAGGATGAAGTATCTGAGGAAAGTTTTTGAAAGTTTTCAAAGTAGCATCCGGAAATGACAATATGCAAGTACTAAAAATGCCAATGACAAATAAGTGTTACAAGTTGCAAAGGTATATGAATATTACAAGGTATGTGAAGTATATTATTTTAGTGTTATGATTTAGCTGCAATATTGGATGGAAAATTAAGTCCTAAGGTATGTTTAATATCACCTTCATGAATGACTCATGCATGCATATGAAAGTTAGTTTGATTTCTAGTATATGTGATATATTGGTGCTCTTGATATTTGGCAAGTATCTTACATTTTATTAGACATGGTGGATTTCCTAATTTTATAAAGAAGGTGTTGATGATGCTGGACCTACCAACATGTCAGAGGATCTCCCCAGTAAGAAATCCCAACTAGACCTCAAACCGTTTGGTGTAGGAGTCCTAGCAATGGGTCGTATAGTATCGGCTTGACCATGATGGTGCGTAGAGGAAAGTAATATGTCCCAATTAGTAGCAAGGGTGTGACATATGCAGTAAGTCAAGGAAGGTGCATGAGTGGTTGTAACACCTAGAAGGTGAGGTGAGTGTGCCCCTTCGAAACCTGTGAAAGCATGGAGTTAAGAAGGGAACACATGAGCTAAGATGCATCACAAATTGGAAGGCAAGTGAGATAGCAATCCAAAGTGATGGTTAAACCAACAACACATTTCGGTAAGATTCATATATAAATATACAGAAAATAGCTACACATGCATGCGTAAGCAAAGAAATATACATATATCATTTAGAGTAAATAAGATAGCTGAAATACAATATGATGTATGCATGAAATGTGTTGGCTCTGTTATATTAAGAAGTGAAAGTTCTAGTCATACAATACAACCATGACCAACCACTAGTTCTGATAGCAGAACGTTACAGTCATTGTCGCCTGCTCCTCCCAAGAGATATACTAGCTTTACACAGTGGAGAAGTCAAGGTTCATTACAATACTATCCAAGATTTCTCTAAGATACTCCTATTGGAAGCTTGGCTGACCAAAAGCCTCTACAATGAGTTATGAGGTACTATAAATAACAAAGGGTGGGGTGACCCTTGACATTCCCCTTTGTCACTGCTCATCTACCATCATGACTCTTCAACTACTCTATGACTATTACATTCAACTATCGACACTTGAACTTCCACTTGACAAGACGTTACATATAATCTGCACATGTACCCATGTGAGACAAAATGGCTTGAGAAAGGCATACAAAACGTCACAAACACTCGGACATATGTGGGATGACTAGCTCTTCAACATCCTCATGGTGGTCGACTGTGGTAGACTGATTCCAAACTTGGTGATTCATGGTGGTGTCCAAGCGTTCAATGGTGACATCCTACTGAAAGCGAACTCTTACTTTTGTTGCATCTGGGTACACAAATATGGCTCCTCTGTCCAACTTATTTCATAGCATGCACATGGTCGTCTTGGGTGTGGCCAAACTGACAACATACTGATGCATAGTGTCTGCACTGATCTCCAAGAATGTGCTGGTGGTCGTGCACATCAACTTGTCGGAATACATGTTCAGCTCCAGTTGGACTTGCTTCTTGTCTTCGTCTCAGTGAGTGTGCCAAAAGGGTGGAATCGCATGTGTGTGCACAATGACATGCATGTTTCTGAATCCCCTTGCATGCAATCAATAGCATTTCTCACCTTGTCTGCTTTGTGCTAGCTACTGGGATGGATCTATAACTTGTACGGGCACAGTTTCATCCATCTGTGCATGTTGCCCCCCCTATTGTACATGTTCCTGCTGTAACTCATTCTCTCATCTGTGCAGCTCCTGTTCTTCCTTCAGTTGTTGCTTCAGCACATGAAACTCCTTCTCTATTTCTTTATCTACCTTTGCGTGATCTTTGTGTCGTGCCATCACCTCATAGCCTCAGTATCCAAAGCTTCTTTCATCATGAGTGGATCTTCTTTGAACTTTCAGCTTTGCTCCACCTCTATGTTGTCAATAACCTTTCCCTTGCATTAATTGCGTGCAGGTGTGTTTCCTTCTACTGTTGTTGATGGTGTTGCTTGTTGTGATGTCGTTTCCTTTCATCTTGATATCCTTGTCCATGAACAACTTGATGTCTTCATCAAGTTCATAAACACTTGATCGACTGCATCCCCAGTTGCGCTCTTAGCGGTGTCTTTGACTATGTCCTCTTAAAAGCCATTGTTCCTGTGCTGCTGGGAGTCAGAAAACACCTGTGATACCCGGAGACATAACAAAACTTATGGAAAGTAATCTATTAGTTGAAAAACAAAACAAACTGGACGACTGACATGCAACATACCTGTGTGACTACCCATGAAGATTGCGCAATTTTCACCTGGAGGCTAGGAGAGTGACTGTCAAAACTACGCAAGGCACAGTCCGGGATGTCAGGAGGTTGGCTGACTACTAGAACAATGCAATGCATAGTCTAGCATGGCCTGCTAAGGACTGAAACTGCGCAATGTGCAATTTCAGTCAGCAATGACATGCAACCAGCAAACTGCATTGCATGGTTTCTGGGGTGAGCAAGACACTGCCTCTAAGAATCTCACAATGCAAGCCTGGAGGCCAATTCTAGGCGAGACTTGCACAATTTCTGGAGGGAAGGCAGAGCCTTCGCTTCCATAAATGTGCAGTGCTAGCTGGGTAAGGCACGGTCCGGACCAAGGCATCCCAGAACGAATGACGAGTGACTGAAAACATGAGAAATATGAATGCATGATGAGATGAGTGCAAACAAGAGTGAATGATTATGCATGCAAATAGTAAGTGTAGGATTCAAAAAATGGGATGCATGCATGTGTGTGAAGCGGGTCGTCGCGACGGTGACCATCGATGCAAAACAAATGTCATGCATGCGACAATAGTGAGATGTGAATGAAAAATAGAAAGCTTGTATAAGCTAACATGAATGCAAACAACAACAAGCTTTCAAAAAAATCAAGCAGACAATATTCACACAAGCCGAAACACAAAAAGCGACAGAAACACAGTGCAAGACATGCGAAGCGGGCTTACCCTGAAATCGATAAGCTGAATGCGCTGACGAATCCTAGATGCGATGTGGGATGTCAGAGCTACAAGATCGATGTGAGGAATGAGCTTTGCAGCATTCGATTCATAGGTTTTGATAAAATTGAGGTTATGACGTGCATGCCACAAATATAGGAAAGGCGAAACTTGGTGGGAGGTTTCTGAAATGATCCTTGCATGTGACCTCCAACTGCTAAAAATAGATCCCTAAATCTAGGGATTCATTTGCATGCTACCTTGGGAAAAACACTCCATGCATGCAAATCAGTTTTGCTCAGTCTCAAAGGGAACCAGTCACCCTGAAGGCACATGCACCGATCCACGAGCTTGGGAGAGGGATCTGTACAGTTTCTGGGATGAGCAAAGATGGTTTCCCTAGAGGGATTATGCAATTTATGGGAGGAATGGGTGATTGTATCCTAGGATTACGCAATTTATAGGCTGAGCAACTGTCCTGGGTCAGACTGTGCAATTTTCTTAAGGAAGCATGTCTGACTGCATTGTGCAATTTCTGAACCCAACAAGCTGCCTAGCTGATTTGCACAATTTATTCGAGTTGTTGGGTTGGTTGTCTCAGAGTGATTGTGCAATTTCTAGGAGCAGCAGGTGACTGCTGCCCAAAATTGTGCAATTTCTAGGATGAGCAGTTGTCTTAGGATGAATTGCGTAATTTTTTAGAGGAAGATTGTCAAGAAGAATTGCACAATTCTGGAGCCTAGCTGGTTGTCCAGCTGGGTTTTCCAAATTTCTCAAGGGAAGGTTGGTCCCCCCTCTAGAATTACACAATTCCCAAAGGGAGTTGCTCAACCAGTAACTGACACTAAGTCCAGAAATCAGCCTGTGAATGAGGTGGAACAAAATTACATGCACAGGCTGACAAGACTCTATGAAATAGCTAAAGATGGTGTGCTTGATAGTGCAAGACATGCTGCCGAGGATGGTCTCTAGGGAGTTTCCAAAAGGAAGCTAACGAAAAATTTTGGAGGGTGGTTGTAGCTGCTACAACAGAAGGTTAGAAACTTTGATTTTGTTATATGGTAACTTGATACTATTGTTAACACTTGTGTAAAGCATGGTAACTCTGATAATAAAGGTGTGACAATAAGATTGAGACTCAGGATCTTCTTATTGATCTATGTTAGGTTTTGATAAGCTTAGTAATTTTAAGAATGTGACAAAAATGGGTGCCTTGACTTGATGGTTGAGTAATGTGATAAATGATCTTGTGATTATGATCCTTGAATATGATGATACACTTATATGACACTAATCTTTGATGAAGATTTGATGACATGTTCATATGTGTTGATGAAGTAGTTGATGACGAATTTTTATGACTATGATGCATATATGTTTTAAAACCTGATATAGTTGTGAATTCGTGATCTAGCATTTTTGTTGATGCATGAAAGAATTATGATAGGCAAGTTAATGTTTTGATGATGATTGAAGAGGCTTCCCATTCTAAGGGAGAAACTCTCCATAATATCCCAAAGCCTATTATTATTTCCAATAAATGAATAGATGACTCTTGATTATCGAAGAAAGGTTTATGGACATGAATAGATGATCTTGATGAAGGAAGAAGTTTTGGAAATTTTTTATTTGCGTATAAATGGTTTCTCCTAGTCGAAGCTCTAGCCACTGGGAGAAAGGATTAAGGGTGCGGCTACAGGCATCCTAGCTGCACAAAATAAGGTCTATGGGTGCGGTTGAGCCCGTAGGACACAAAATCTGAATTCTTATGCATGAAAATAGGATTGCACCAAGAGTATGATAGATCTACAGTCATGAAGCACATAATAGAAAGTTCTATGGACAAAAAATGAATAGTAAGATCTACGTTATGTTTTACTTGTCGCAGGGATCAGAATGAAGCTTGGCCTCTCTATAAAATATGAAGTGACCTACCTTTTGGAATCTACTCTTACTTGTGTGGAGGGGCTGAAATATAGAGAATCATCACTAATAAAATATTGAGGAGAATTTCATAATTGACATGATTACTATCTTATGCAGATATATTTATGTTGCAGATATGTGAATGTCTTAACTCATCTTGTGTTTGCATGGGTCTATAGTATGCATATCAGTATGTTAGCTGTTTTTATTTTATCATTGGAGATAGTATGATAATATGGAGTAATTTCTATTTATGTTATTAGCAAGATTTCACGATGAATGGATGGCATAAATTTATATGACTTGTCCTTGGGTATATGCATTTACATTCAGTGATAGAAATTATTCATATTATGATCATGTGGATGGTTTGATGAATTTTTCTTGATACTACTTGGTTTTTGTTAATACAATAGACAAATTTGTATCCTGGTACTTGGGGACTTTGATTGAAAATTTTAACAGTAATATTGGCAGAAACTTTGATGGCTTTGATATTAGTTTTGGTTTGACACTTAAGGCTTGATAAGCAGACATGGTTGATTTTATTGCACGTTATTGACTTGTTTGAAGCTGGGTATATTGGTTTGGTTATTGTCATGTTTGTAGAAAGCTTTGTATCGTTTGAAGCAAGATCCCTGAGCCTAGTATTTCTACATTGACAGCCACCTGGTGAGGCTTGGAAGTCATGTCGATCTGAACCTCTACTTCAAAATGGTCCAAGGTATCCCTTTGATTTTGGTTTTATATGATTGATGATATATTTTTAACAAGTAATGAGCCTTTGATAATCAAAGTGAGAGGGAGTTGGCCTAAGAGTTTGAAAATAAAAAACCTTGGCATGATGCATTACTTTCTGGGATTAGAAGTTTGGAAAGGAAAATATAACATGAAGCTAGTGGAAATATTTGGAAAGACATAATGAAAATGCTTGGACACCCCAATGGAATTGAATTTCAAGAAATTATTCAGAGATGTTTTTGGACCTAACTTAGCAGACTTCTCTGAGTACCAACAATTGATTGAGGCATTGATGTTCCTTGAGAACACTCGTATGGATATATGCTTTGTAGTAATCACCTTGAGTTCAAATTGGGTTGTTGTCGAGTACATTTTGAAATAATATGCATGGGACGATCAATCTTGGTCTAAGATATACTATAGGAGATGTACAACTGCATGGATGCATTGATGTTGAGTAGGTTAGATACGTTATTAATAAAAATAGCACATTTGGGTGTTGTTTTAGCTTGGGACCTGCCATAATATCTTGAATGATAAAGAAATAGAAATCTGTAGCATTAAGCATGACCAAGGTTGAGTACATTATTTCTAACATGGCTATTTGCAAGGTAGTTTGGTTAAGGAAGCTCTTTAGAGAGTTGTTTAAGCAGGTTCTAGATATGACAGTGATATGTTGCCACAACAAGACTAGGATCCGAATGGAAGAGAATCACGCATATATTTTAGATAGAGATATAGTCATAGATTGAGATAGTGTTGTTGTATGAGACAAGATTAGGCTTGTGGTTGTTGCCTCCATGAGGGGGGAGATGAATAAAGTATCCTTCTATGAAATGTATTTTCTTTAACAAGATATTTGATTTGATGTTTCATATGAATAGGAAAACAAAGGATTATTGCTCAAAATAACTACATAAATTAGTATGATTGAATTCTTTAGTCAATTCTTTGAGCCGATACCGGATATGAGCACACTGATGTGTTTCTGATCTATAAAGAGAAGAATGGGTTGATGGATGGACCCTCCTGGGAAAGGGTCCGAACTGATCGAGAACATTAAGCATAGCCCTTCTCCCTTAGTTGAGCTCCCTAAGGAGGGAATGGAGCATTGAGGGCTCTTGAGGTTGAGGGATCTCTGGACAATAGGGTATCTCCCATCTCTGCCACCCATAGGGTGGAAGATGTATGCTCCCCTATATTGGTCTAGCAGAGTATACACTAGTTGGCATCATACCCACAATTCGGGCTTATTGACATTGTCCCTCCCTGTCTGGAAAATGGGTTGAGGAGGCTTTGGAGTGTGTGATCCTTACCTTTGGTAGGTTAGGTATCTCACCCAAGTTGGATTATAATGTTAGGCCCCTTTAATACTAGTGTAGCCTCCTTATTTTTATTGTTAATTTAGCCCCTTATTTTTATTATTGTGCCCCATAGAAGCAAAATATTGTTACCATTGTTCCCTTACGTTATTATTGTTATGTAGGTTCTAACTATATTATGGCCCCTTAGACTCCTATATATACCAAGGAGGTCTTGTCATTTGTATCATCCAATAATTTTTCATTTATGTGATGTAAAGAAGGTTTCCCCCTTGAATAGGATAATTTTTAAGTCATTGATCTATCTTTCTTTTGTTATGAGAGTTGGTTGCATAACATTTGGTATCATAGCTTTAGATTCTAGGGTTTCACTTCTTCAAACAAGTCATCTTAGCATTTTCTTTATAACTTTTTTCTGCAAGGCTTCAGAAGCTAAAATTGCAACCATATGGAACCAAAATATTGGTGAACTTTGTGTACAAATTTTAGATCTTGGTTCGCTATATTTTCAGAGATATTATCCGAGGAAGTTAGGGTTTTTGCAGGCTCTAGAATTTCATCTCAAACATGTGACCTAGGGAGAATCATCATAACTTTATCTCTAAGCATCAGATTTGAATTTCGTAAGAGGTGGCTAAAAGAGAATGGATTTTATATTTTTGTATATCATTTTCAAGGATAAAGGTCAAAACAGTGACACGTGGAACTCCATACAATTTCACTCTACTAAACGAGTCTATAATCAGGTCATTGTGGGAGATTGGGCATAACTCTTTCTTGCTGAATCCAATACCGGTCTAACTTGTGGGGTTGGAAAGAAGACTCAGAGGGATACCATGCAACAAAATTTCAAACCTCCGAGATTCAAAATTACAAAGATATATAAATTTCAATATCGAGCTCCTAAAAAGAAAGAAAAAGGTGTGCATTGTTTTGAATTTTGTATAAATTTTGTTTGAAAAAACAATTTGAAGTGATTCAAAGGGAATAGTGAAGCATAAATATAATTGTTTGATTCAAAAATTCCTAAAAACAAAAAAAATTGACACACCTAATAAGAAACCATAAATCTCTTCTATGATTCATGAACAAGAGGAAGAAATGCACCATGATATATCAAAATTATGAGACCAACTGCAACAAATTTCACTCTTGCAAAGAGTAACGAAAAATGAACTAGAAGCTAAGATGAATGGTTTAAAATTTAACAAGGAAGTAATTATAAATTTCAAGATGGAAGGTTTGAAGGATGGTTTGGAAACATAAATGAAAAGGGACATGGAAGGTTTGAAGGAGGTTCGACAAAGTTGCTACAAGAAATGTTTCCTAGTGATGAAAAGGTACTCCATGAAAATCATGATGAGGATAAAATGAATACAAATTATGATTTTAGAGACTCCCATAGTGGGTTGAAGACTAACCACATTCCAAATATTGATATGAGGAAGTTTTATGGAAAGGATCCGATGACATGGATACTACAGATGGAGCAATTCTTTGATCTACATGATGTGTCAAACACACAAAAGGTGCGCATTGCATCTTTTTATTTAGAACAAATCAGTTTGTGTGGTATTGATGGTCAATTGTCACTTGGAAATTTTTTACGAAAGAATTGGTAGCACATTATGAGGATACAAAATGCAACACCTTCTTTAGCCAATTAATAAATCTCAAATAAAAGGGTTCAATGGAAGAGCACATTGAGTACTTCTAAAGATTGAATATCATGGTCAATGTTGGGCTTCCATGATGGCTCTGTGATGGTTGGGATTCCTCTTAATTGGAATGTGAACCCCTAGGTGTGCACACAACTTGTTGAATGTGAATATGGGGTTTGAAACTTGGTAGGCACAATGTTTTCTGTGTTGTATGAAAGGTTGTTGAGGTTTCAAGACATTACCTTGAATCCTACAAGAACATTGTGCCACCCCTTAAACCCTATGTTAAACACTCCATGCTTTGGTATTGATGTGCAAAAATAAATTTCATGAAAACTATATATTTATAATTTATAAAAAAAACGTACATCAAATACATGCAATTATGCTAAAATTATACAAAATATCCAAGTATGATTTTCCTCAAAAAAACTTCAAATACATATAACTAGCCTAGATCCATCTTAACCCCAGATTTATCAAGAGTTGACAGAGATCCAATCTCTCGAGGTGAAAACCTCTTTTTTTAGTGCAAAACTTGAGGAAAGGTATGCACCTTGAGACATTTTATCCCACTCAATGCTTGATAGATCCAGGGTTAAGATGGATCTAGGGAGGTTATATAATAATAATATCTATTTTTGTATTTATGTATCTCTTTCTTATTCACTCTCTCTATTTCACCCCCAAACATGCACACACTCTCTCCATATCTATCTGTCTCTCTCCCCCTCCCTCTTCCTCTTTGTCTCTGTCTCTCTCTCTCTTCCCTCCCACTCTCCTCTCTCTCTCCACCTTTATCCCCTTATGTATTTCTTCTTCCTTCCCTCTCTCTCCCTCTCCAACTCCATCTCTCTCTCCTCTCTCTTGATTCCTTTCTCCCCATTTCTCTCCCACCTTCCTCTATGTCTCCCATCTCTCTCTCTTTCTCTCTCTCCAACTCTATCACTATCTCCCTTTCTCTTCCCTTATCTCTCTCCCCTCCATCTATGTGTCTCCCTATTTATCTCTTCTCATTCTCTCCCTATCTCTCTTCCCTCCTCTCCTCTCTCTCTCTCTCTCTCTCTCTCTCTCTCTCTCTCTCTCTCTCCCACCGCACCCCCCCCTCCCTTTCCGGATTTGTCACTATCTCCCTCTGTCTCCCCCAGCCCCCTCTCCCACCGCACCCCCCCCACCCCCTCCCTTTCCGGATTTGTCACTATCTCCCTCTGTCTCCCCCAGTCCCCTCTCCCATTCACTTTTCTTTTTTTCATCCCTTGGATGCTTAGTTAAGATGGATCTATGTTGGTGCTTACTAACACTATTTATATTATATAAATTTCACATCTTTAAATATAAAAGTATTCTCATTTTTAATTTTATTAAAACCTTAATTTAATTTCTATGGGATTATTTTTAGTAGTGGTGATGATAAAGAGTTTAGACATATCTCAAAGTAATTATAATCTTATTCCGCTTCAATTTAAAAAATGTTATAAAATTAAATTAAAATAAACCATTTTTATTGTGAAATATGTTATGGTTTTTGGGCATGTGGTATTGATAAGCCACGGTATTGGCCACAGTATTGTAACAAATCATATTTACAAGTTAATAATATCCATGGTTAGGAATCTTGTCATATTGTTAAAATATATTTTGATTGTGAAAGAAGTTATGATTTTTTGGCATGTGGTATTGATAAGCCTTGGTATTAGCCCCATGCTATTATAACAAAGCATATTCACAAGTTCATAATATCAATGGAAAAGTGAGGGTGAATGTCCATGATTAAGAATCTTTTCATATTGTTATAAAATATTTTGATTGTGAAATAAGTTATGTTTTTTGGGCATGTGGCATTGATAAGCGATGACATTGGCTCATGGTATTGTAGCAAAGCCTATTTACAAGTTAATAATATCCATGGTAAAGTGGAGGTGAATATCCCTCGTTAATAATATTTTCATACTGTTTTAAAATATTTTGATTGTGAAATAAGTTATGTTTTTTTTGGTATGTGGTATTGATAAGCCATGGTATTGGGCCATAGTATTGAAGCAAAGCCTAGTTTTTACAGGTTAATGATATCTATGGTAATGTGGGGGTGAATATCCATGGTTAAGAATCTTGTGATATTATTATAAAATATTTTGGTTGTGAAATAAGTTATGTTTTTTGGGCATGTGGTATTGATAAGCCATGGTACTGGTCCATGGTATTGTAAAAAACATATTCACAAGTTAATAAAAAAATAAAAATATAACAAATTGATTTTTATTATTGTAAATTTTTATTTTTAATTAACCCAACATTTAAATGTTTATAGACATCCCCGATATCACTTTTACTTTTTTGTTTTCTATTTTTTAATTAAATTAGTATTTAAAATTGTTTACATACTTACATTACACCTAAACATGTACTCTACACTGAGCATTTCCATTATTAAAAGAATGATATATTAAACAAGTACCATCAAATGTAATCTCTAACGTCTTTATCAATTAGTCCCAAGTTTCTAATGGGAGCTCCATACCAAGTCTAAATTATGCAATGGAACCTCTTTGGAATGATAACTTCAAAGGGAAACCAACGTACCAAGTCTAAATTATGCAATGGAACCTCTTTGGAATGATAACTTCAAAGGGAAACCAACCAAACACCAAATTTGAATATAAACCACATAACAATTTAAATTAGTTTGCCAATGAAAATTTAAATTAGTTTGCCAATAAATAATGACATCGTTCTACCAAGGCTGCAGGGATGGCCAAAAACTTGCGGGGATGGCCCAAACTTGGCCTAAATTTTGCAAAAATAAAATTCCCAGTAAAATTGTTTGAATTATATTTTTACTGGGGAAATTCTAAAACCCTATGTTATCTAAATTGTTGAAAATCCCAAAATTGGCCAGGGTCTTGCAATTTTTTTTCCAGTAAAATTGTTTGAATTATATTTTTACGGGGAAATTCTAAAACCCTATGTTAACTAAATTCTTGAAAATCCTTAACTATAACCTCGATTTACAAAGTATATTTTTACGAGGGAAATTCTAAAACCCTATGTTACCTAAATTCTTGAAAATCCTTAACTATAACCTGGATTCACAAAGTATTCTACAAGAACCATAGGAAGGGTATATTATTCATAAAGTTATATGTAAAACTATGAATAATTTGAAAAACCACTTTACATTTTCTGCTACCAAATGTATACAAAATGTTAAGAGTCAAGCAATAATTGAGGAGGACTCGCATGAAGAAGACATTTCACTACTGGAAGACATAGTACTCCAATCTTTGCACTTTGAGCACTCTAGGAATTTCTTTATCATTACCTTCATCATTCACCAAATTTGGCTATGAAGGATTTCATGGACAAGAATGTTGTATTTAGAAAGCTCTGGGAAAAACCCGAAAGCAACCTTCTATATATATTTCCTGATGTTTTTTCTCTTCAAATTCTTTATGGCTAATTTATTTCTTTGGTGGGAACAAAATATTTTCGCTAGAGAAAAAAATGTTTTTTTGTGGGTGCATTTTTTTTTATTATTCACAATAAGATTTAATGTGATTTTTCTATTCATATTTCCTACTGCTTTTTCTCTTCAAATTCTTTATGGCTAATTTGTTTCTTTAGTGGGAACAAAATATTTTCGCTAGGGAAAAAAATGTTTTTTTTGTGGGTGCATTGTTTTTTATTATTCACAATAAAATTTAATGTGATTTGGATAATTTGAGACCAAATCTATATAGGCATTTATGATTTCCTATAGAGATCATCTGATCTAATGTGATTTTTATTCATGGCAGATGTGCTTTGACTGTAATACAAGGAATCCCACACCGGCATTTATGGGATTTTCATTTGCCTGGATTGTTCTTCATCTCATCGTAGCCTTAGTGTTCACATTAGCTTGTATTTTAATATTTACTACTAAAATTGCAATGTATATTTCTTTGGCTTGTCAACTTTGTGGTTATTTCTTGTATTTGTGGTGTCTATAAGAAAATTATTTAAAAGTAGAGTAATATATTTCATTTTGAGGGTTTTGTTGACTTTGTGATGTCTTCTTCACAACAAGTTTTCTAACTTAAAATTAATAGGGCATATCTCGTTTTGAGGATTTTGTTTAGCATGAGTGCCACTATCTCCTTGTAATGCATATTGAATGATACATTTCAAATTTCTCTGTTATAAATGCACATTAGTGAAGATGGTGTTATGATATTTAGCATAGCACAATATTATTTAGCATAGGAGGACCTTAATGACATATCTACCCCTACCCTACAATCAACTACATGAGACATATACCTTGGTCTTCTTGTCAACTTAAGGTAGAGATTTTAATTTTTTCTATAATTTTAATATATTATCCCTCATTTAGGCGCTAACATTGCTTAGAGGTACTTGTTTGTTTTATGTTTCCCTATTATCTTTGTGATATTGTTTTAATTGTAAGATAACTTAAAATAAAAAATTAAGTGACATATATTTCCATGAGGATTTTGATATGTATTAATGACATTATCTCCTTGTAATGTATATTGGATGATACATTGTAAACTTCTCTGTTGAAGTGCATATTAGTGAAGGTTTCATTCTGATATTTAGCTTAACATAATAGTGATTAACATTGGACAGTCATGACAGATATGTTGATACAATTAATATCAATTAATAAACACAACACTACATCATTTATGAGGGTATACATTGGGATAACACAATTGGATGTGGTGGTTTTGAACATCTCATGGTGTATATCCCTACATGTATGCTCATCAAATGTTGCAGTGCTAGGTGCATATTCGTTGTCTACAATCAAATAGGTGAGTGCCCTATTTCATGTAAAAGTTTGTATATGGTAGGAGATATGTCACATTTGAATTATGATGTTTATGTGTTGTAACTGGTTATTGCATTTACTTGGAGACAAAATAATATTGTCTACCACTAATCAACATGGAAAAATACCCCCTAAGATTGAATTTTGCTACCAGTGATGTACTATTTTACAAAAAATGACTGAATTTTACTGGATCAATGGGGGAACCATGAGAAGCTATTTTGGCTGATTCCACTAAGAGCTTGCACCTAGGACTTTTACCCAGTGCCATCCCTTTCAAATTTGTGCCATTCAGGTGGGGAAAATCACATTCAAAATGGAATCCTAGTGGACAAATTAATTGCCTGTTGACCTGAACAGGTAACTAATACTTCATTTCCAAGTAGAGAGGGTTTATGAATGACCCTATCATAGAAATTTGGTGCATGTAGTGGTAGGCAAGACATTGTAGACTAGAGGTGTGAAGGTGCCTACTCAAATGCATGACTATTTTTGGTAATGTGAATTCATGGATGGGATATTACATTGGTTATAGTCTATGAAGAATAGGGGATGCACATGAAATTGGTTGATTAAGGCCACTTTATATTCTTTCTATTGTGTTTTGACATAAATTTAATTCTTTTGCTCAGTCACATTTAGTTTTCTTGAATCTTTCCTAAACTATTTCAGGACTGTTGTCTCTAAAATCCCTTTGAGTCACTTGTTTGTCCTGTGGTTGTGCTAGAGCGAACATGGCTTAAGATATCAACAACTTCTCCTACTAAAATATTTCTTAATTGATTTGTCTATCTTTAGTTTCTTTTCTGCTCTTTATTTCTCTAGTTCCTATGATATTCGCCTTGTAATGAAACCATTGGAGAATATCCTCTCTTTGTAGTTTTTCAACTAAATATATTGACATTTGACATTGCATAGAGAGGTGCATTCTATAATATACATCTCTAGTATGCCAAAAACCATAAATATATAAATTTGATGTATTATCAATAAAATATAAACCAGTGTAGATTCGTATTAACCATGTATCTATCATGTGTTGAGATTCAAGGTGCAAACATTTTTTAGAGTGCAAAAACTTAAGGAAAGGTTTGCACTTCAAAGGATTTTGTCTGTCTTGGTGCTTGGCAAGTAGGGTTAAGATAGATCTATGCAGGGTGATTTGAATTATGATACAAATAAATATCACTTTTTGATATATTCATCTCCATCTCTCTCAACCATGTTTGACATTTTTCTTATTTCTTGTTTTGGTTGGCTTGCTAGATTATGACCACATTTGTGCTTGTTTATTGCAATATATTGTTCATATTTCTTGCAAACAATATCATATTAATCACCTTGGGCCTAGAGCATACGAATTTACAGGAGAATGAATTCATGGAAATATTTTAGTTATGTATTATAGTTGTGGATGGGAGCATACACAATGGAATAAAATAAGAAAAATGGAAATATACCGAAGAGAAGGAATGTGTTGAATGTTGGAAAATATCACCAGTAAGTATCTCCACTAAGAAGTATTACTAATCCAACTTCACACCTTGTTACATAATGAAAATAAGGGTTAAGAACATTCATCATGGCTACTTGTAAGGAAAAAAATTAAATTAGTGGGTCCAATTTTCGACCACTAACGAGTCCTATCTTCATTCTCTTAGGGCCTTCCCCTCCTATAAGCTATAGAATTGATCCATAGACATATATAATCATTAATTCCCTTCAGATTGCTAGTTATGCATTATATTATTTGTACCAGTAGCCTAATGCATAGGTCATATATGTTAGGGGCAATGCGATCATACGCAATTGAGATGCAACAAAAAGGATTATACGTCAAGATGCTAAAAAATTAGTTGGAAACAGGAAAATATGATGGTAATTATAGGTCATCACTCTAAAAAAAGTTAATATCCCTTTCCACAAACAAAGTGAAATTTATCCACACAAAGGAACGGTTTCATGTAGAAGAACTTCAAATATCCACCAGGTTGGTTTTGGATAACTTTTATGATGTTAGTTGAGCATAGTTGACTCGTTTTCTTCCAACAATAAAGAAATATGGGTTAGCATCATATAATTAGTCATTGTTTTGCATGATTAATGTTTTCTTTTTAGACCTATTTTTTTCTTATCTAAAACTCCACTAAGGAAAACTCAAATATTACACATGTGGGAAAACAGAAATTGAGAAAATGAAAGTTGACAACTCAGTGATGTAGAAACTAATTCCTCCAATACCCACTGTGAGTGATCATGGAAAATAAAGTGTGGAATATGAGAATGTAACATATACTCTTGCTAAAATAGCCTTGTGAGATGCATGCAAGTTAGATTCCATGTCCAATAAAGATATGGGAAAGAAAGTTGAAAATGAAAACTTATATGTATCTAGTTGGCTTCACTTAGAATAATTAATCAACTATATTACAATTAGGATTTTTTTAGTTCTACCTGCAGTTTTATATCCACTCTATTGTTTTGTGATATTGAGCATCTCTATTAATATTGTTTTCTATCTAAAATATCCAAGTTTTCCTGTTAACATGAAGCCTTCTAAGAAATATTGTACACAAATGTTTACTTTCTTGAATTATCTATCACATGATCAAACTATATTTTTTCGGTACAAGAAGCAACTTATGAAAATCAATGAAATTCATAGCTTCATTTGGCAAGGCCTTTGGGAAGCTTTTGAAACCTAAAATATTGAATGGGAATTCTATTTTGAGGATAGAAGAAAGGTTCATGGATAGAGGAAAGAATTTGGAAGATGAGTTCTCCAGGTAGTATTGATCTTTGAATACGACCACTAGTTGCAGTGGATTGTAAATATAATTTATAGTTGTTTATCAAGATTTAGAACAAATCTTATCCTTTTTTGATTGATTATTGATTGATGGATTTGTTATTTCTACTTGTTGCTCTTTCTTGAATTTTTTGTTCTAACTAGTTTGAACTAATTGAGGATCAAACATTGGTGGTATTGTTGTAATATTTTAAATTGTTGTTTGTATTGAATCAAGTATTTGTTGTGAAAGATCAATCGATGTGTTATATCTTGGAAATTACAAGTATGGTAAACATGGGAAAACTATTCGTGATTTGCATGTAAATCTACAAAACAGATCAAAACTACTCTTATTTTATCTTTTCGTTATAATGATCACTAATGTTTTGAGTTTGAGTGATTGAGGATGGCCATAGGTGTTCCCTCAAATTAGAAGTTTGGTTTTGGAATTTTGTGTGGATTTTCCATTCAAGAATCATATAGAAACTGGAATTCCAAAGTTACATTCCAAAATAATCCTATTTGGGGGATTACTAGTGGTGATTGATACATATTTTCGATGTTAGAAATCTGCTCCAAATCACAGCTAATATATTGTACCATAGGTTAGGAACACAATGGGAAGGTAATTTCCTTTGAGATTTATCCACTTATATTGTATTGATCCACCTTAAATAACTTGATATAGACTAGCTCACTTATTCATATGTGACAATGGACCCGAATAGTAGTTCTTATCTTAAGAAATGCTCATTGGACTTGGGAAATCTTGACATCATCGGCCTCCAAACTTGGAATTATTCACCTAGCCTTCTACATTATCAAGTTATATACATGTTTACAAGGTTAGCCTATTATTGTATCATTTTTACTTCATTTCATTTTATTCTAGACTTAGCTTTGGCTTTTTCTAGTAGTTTTGTTTGCACTCCCACACTTTGTAAGTAATCTACAGCTTGGGCTTTTTAGCATGTAACTTAGTTTGCATGATTGTGCCTAGCATTACTTGAAGGTTGAATACTAAGTTTACTAAGGTGTTATTTTCTATGGTGATGTTTTATTTTCTTTGTTTATACAGGTCATCTGGCCACATAATGGCCACTATTTCCCAACTGAAGAAAACTTGTTCGAGTTTCTTGCTTTTATGGGGAAAAATGGCATTGACAATATTGCTGATGTTAAGGTATATATCATATAAATCCTTTATAGTATGATTTATTTTATATTCCATTGTTCATCATCTTTCATGTCTTATACTCTGCATTGTATCTTCTTTATTTTTCAGAAAAGGAACTTAGTATTGACGGTAAGAAGCAGGAATTGAAGAAAGAGGAGAACAATAACACTGGAGTGACAAAATGAAAATTAAAGAGAGAGAGAAGAGAACTGGTCTAGTGGTACTTGTAGAGCCAATATCCCACATAAGACACACACAAAGACTGATGGTCAAGTCCTCATAGTTGGTGAATTCACCTGCAATGCCTTGACAATGCAATGATAATGTTTTGAAGTGATGAAACAATATTTCGTGTAAATTCTACTCCAACCAATATTAAGTTGGAAACTCATATTGTAATACTTGACATTTTATACAATATGATTTTCGTGGTTGAAATTATCTATAGTTGCACTTGATATTATTAGTATTATATTTAAAATTTGTAACTTTGCGTTTTCATATTAGATGGACATGTACATTGTATGACATTTTATTTAAATTTAGTTGCAAAATCATACAAATTAATTTATGTTGATTAATAATGAACGCATAAAATCAATCTAAAACTACTAAATTAGTAGTTTATGCTGATTAATGATGATCACAAATAAAATGAATATACGACTAAATTAGTTTCTTGTAATGGTTGTTAATGAAAGTAAATGAAACGAATATAAACTACTAAAGTAGTCATTTATATAATGAATATGAAACTACCAAAAAAATATAAATGACTACTGCAAATGATAATTTTTTCATTACAAATGGTAACTAAATTTACATATATATGACTATTAGTAGCTAATTTACAGTATCTTATAACATGAACAAAATTTAGTCATATTTCTTTGGTCATTAGTTGATTTTAAACGATGGCTAAATTTTGCATATATATGACTATTAGTAGCTAATTTACAGTATCTTATAACACGACCATCATTTTGGTTATATTTATTTAGTCATTATTGGTTTTCTCAGGCAATCATTTAGTAATATATTTTTTTGTACATTTGGTCATTAATTATGGCAATTAATGACTAAATCAATGACTAAATTAATGACCAAATTTATGACTAAATACGCTACTAGATAATAAAATTGAGACAACCAATTAATGACTAAGATAAAAACGACTAAAATTTGGTCGCATTATAAGATACTCTAAATTATCTACTATTGGTCATTGATCGAAAAATAGTCCTTTATATGCAAATTTTAGTCCTTTTTTTAGTAACTAATTAGTCATTTTGTACTAGTGGAAAATACAATAAAGGTAATAAGTGTGTTGAAAAGAAATTATTTTACATAAATTGTGAAGAGGAGGAAGAAAATGAAGAAGTATCAAAAGAAGAGGACATACTCTAGGAACCAACCCTAGAAAAAGAAGAAATGAATCCGAAAATTTATCTTGTAATGCATTAACAAGAATTATCACTCCTCAAACTCTTAAGGTATAAGGATATATCAGGAAAAAAAGGTAATAATGTTGATTGATTGAGGTTATTTTATTCATTGTAAGATAGCCAATGAATTCAATTGTTTTCTATATCTAGCACTAGAGTTTCAAGTGATGGTTGGAAATGGAGGAATTATAAATTTCTCTAGAAAGTGCCATAATATCAAGCTAACCATGCAATAATTTGTATTGAATAGTCCAATGCTTTACATTCTAACGGGTGGTGTTGATATTGTACTAGGAGTCCAATGGTTACAATCTTTGGCGACGCTTTTAATTTTCATGAAATTTTCTTGAATCTTTTTTGGGAAGGAAAGGAAATTGAATTAAGGGGTATCGTAGTAAAAACAAGGAAGATAATCAAATCTAATGACATGAAAAATGTTTTGAGTAAAGAAAAACAGGGTGGAATTGCACAATTATGCTCACTAGACATTCAAACATCGAAATCATCTATTTCTAGAGATCTCCAAAAAGTCTTGGACAATCATTCCAAGGTGTTTGAGACTCCCAAAGGCCTCCCACCAATTCATGATTATGATTATGATATTCACTTGATTCCAAGAAGTGTTCCTGAAACATCAGGCCTTATAGATATCCCTATTCCCAAAAGAGTGAAATTTAACGTATGGTTGTAGAAATGCTAGAGGATAGTATATTAATTCAACCAAGTCAAAGTTTCTTCTCATATCCAGTAGTGTTGGTGCACAAGAAGGATGGATCATGGCATATGTGTATAAATTATAGGGAGCTCAATAAGCTCACTATTTAATATAAATTCCTCATTCATGTCATTAATGAATTTTTGGTAATGCCTTTTAGCCTTACTAATGCACCTTCCACATTTCAAGGCTTGATGAATCCATTTTCAAAACCTTCCTTAGAAAATTTGTGTTAGTATTTTTTGATGATATACTAATCTAGAACAAGTGTTGGAAGGATCGTGTTCAACATGTTGACAGGGTGCTCAAACTATTGGAGGAGAAACAATTATATGCAAAAACCTCCAAATGTTTCTTTGGAGTACAGGAGATGGAATATTTGGGTCATATTGTATCTGATGAGTGTGTTAAGGTATACCCTAACAAAATTGAATCCATTAAGGAATGGAAAATCCCCACAACCCTAATGAAAATTTGAGCATTTCTTGAGTTTACAGGGTATTATCACGAGTTTGTTAAGAATTATGGGAAGCACCTCTAACAACATTACTGAAGAAATATGTTTTTTCTTGGACTCTAGAAGCAACTAATGGCTTTGAACATATTAAAGAGGAAATGTGCCAAGCATCAGTCTTAGCTACGCCAGACTTCACAAAAACCTTCATTATGGAATGTGATGCCTCAAGAAATGGAATTGGTGTTGTTTTAATGCAAGAAGTAAGACCCATTTCTTTTGAAATTCGTCTAATCAAGGGAAAGTATTTACACAAACTTATTTATGAGAAGGAAATGTTGACAATACTACATGCATGAAAGAAATGGTGACCTTACCTAATGGGAAGACATTTTAAGGTACAAATAGATCACGATAGTCTTAAATATTTTTTGGAACAACGATTATCTTTAAAAGAGAAACAAAAATTGGTCACAAAAATCTTGGGTTATGAATTTGAAATCATCTACCAAAAAAGAAAGAAAAATGTTTTTGTAGATGCACTCTCAAGAAAGGATTGGGATTTGGAAGCATTTCTCTGTGCCATTTCTATTATCCAACTTGATTAGATAACTAAAGAATGGAAGAATGACGAAGAGGTGTGGACACTTATTCAAAAGTTGCAACAAGATCCTAGTACATAAGATACATTTATCTAGAAAATTGATTCATTATGGTACAAAGGTATCTCACATCTTTGTAACAATTCCCGGTTCAAACAAAAGATTCTTTTGGAATTGCACACCTCCCCCTTAAGAGTGCACTCAAGATTTTTAAAAACTTCCCACGGGGTCAAGAAGGAATTTTTTTGAGATGGCCTTAAATCCGATTTTAAAACATTTTGTGGCAGAATGTCTGGTTTGCCAACAAAATAAAGTTGAGACAATTAAGATCATGGGTTTGTTACAACCTTTATCAATTCGAAGTCAGCGTTGGGAGGAGGTATCAATGGATTGTATCACAGGTTTAGTCAAGTATAAAGGAAAGAGTGCCATCATAGTGGTAATTGATAGACTTACCAAGTATGCACACTTTTGTGCATTATCTCATCATTTTAAAGCTAGCACAGTTGTTACTGCATTTATGAAAACAATTCAAAAGATACATGGAAACCTAAAGATTATTGTAAGTGACAGAGATCCCACTTTCACTAGAAATTTTTGGACGAAATTATTTTCTTGTCTTAGTACTCAATTAGCTCATAGCTCATCTTATCATCCTCAATTTGACGGGAAAATAGAGACAGTGAACAATTTTTTGGAAGGATATCTTTGTTGATTTGTATCTGATAAACAAACACAATGGGTCAAGTAGTTACCTCTGGCTGAATGGAAGTATAACAATTCCTTCCATACTACAACAAAAATGATGACATTTAAGGAACTTTATGAATATCATCCACCATCCATCATGTCATCTTTAAGAGAAACATTTAGGGTTCAAGCAGTGGAAGATCACATCAAGCATCAACAACAGGTTCTCAAACTCTTAAAGGATATCTCACTCTGGCGCAAAATCGAATGAAAAAACAGGTAGATTAGCATCATAATGAAATAATATTTAATGTAGGCGAGTGGTATTTTTACGGCTACAACCATACATACAAGTGTACCTCAAGCAAGATAAGAAGGATAATAAATTATAAACCAAGTACTATGGTCCTTACAAGGTGTTGTAAAAAATTGGTACTATGGAATACAAATTGGAGTTGCCTGCATCTTCCCGAGCACACCTAGTTTCCCATGTTTCATGCTTAAAGATGGTTATCGATGACAAGCTCCAAGTTCAACTAGTATTTCTGGAACTTGACGAAGAAGGAAAAATCATATTAGAGCTTGAAGCAGTCATGGAAATAAGAACCCAACATCTATAGAATCGATCAATTTTAGAGTATCTCATTAAGTAGAAGAACTTACTCAATGAAGATTCCATATGGGAGGATGATAATTTTATACAGAAGTTTCCAGAACTACTCAAGCATTAAGGAAAACACTTTTTTGAAGGAGAGGGGCATGTTAGGTCCCTGTAATACTATTGTAGCCCCTATATTCTTATTATTACTGTAGCCCCCTACTGCTATTATTCTGCCAATGTAGCCCACATATTGTTATTGTTGTGCCCCAAAGAAGCACACTACTGTTATTGTTGTTACCTTACATTATTATTGTTATGTAGGCTCTGATTATATTATGACCCCTTCGGCTCCTATATATACCAAGTAGGTATTTTCATTTGTATCATCCAAGAATTGTTCATTTATGTGATGTAAAGGAGGTTCAACCCTCGAAGAGGATATTTTTTGAGTTGTTGATCTATATTTTCTTCTATTTTCAGAGTCGATTGCATAACAAATTCTTTGAGACAGTACTGGATATGAGCACATTGATGTGTTTCTTATCTACAGATAGTAGCATCGATTTATGGATGGACCCTCCTCGGAAAGGGTCTGAACTAGTTGAGAACACTTAGCATAACTCCTCTCCCTTGGTTGAGCTCCCTAACTAGGGAATGGAGCATTGAGGGCTCCTGGGTAGAGGGATCTCTATACAATAAGGTATCTCCCTTATATGTCATTGTTATCACAAAAAATTGATCATCTAGACATAATTTACTAGATGGATCGAAGTATGCCATATAGGGTCACTTTTACCATAGTAAAATTACTTTCACTGTGAGATATTACTTAATAAACCACATTTGTTAAGCAATTTATAATTAAACCAATGAAGAACAAATAAATAAATCACTATTTATTTAATTATTTTCTAGGAATAATTAATTAAACCATTGTTTAATTAATATTCCTTGTCACATTTGATCGAGTGATGAGAAATAAATAGATAAATCATTAATTATCTTATATTTCTCTAAGAATAATTAATTAATCACTAATTAATTATTATTCCTTGTCAAGTTTGACTAAATCCCTTAGGAATAATCAAGTAAATCATTATTTTTTTATTATTCCTTAACCATGTTTCTTGAGATGATACATAAATCATTTATTTATTTATTATTTCTAAATAAACGTTTAAATACTTTTTCCCTCCCAACAAAATATAATAAAATATTACAAATGGTTAATTCTAGAATGGGGTTAATAATATTTTATTATTGCTCATTATTTGAGGATAACCTAATATTTTGTTATAAATAGAAGGGTTTTCCATTCATTCTTCAGTTTTGATTATTTTCATTGTTGCACTTATTGTTGCAGCTCTGATTATTATCATTGTCACTCACCATTTTCTTTTCCATTTGAGTTCTCATTGAGCTCAAACATTTTATTTGTTGGGGTTTACACATTATAGAGAAGAGATACTCTACAAAAGCTGAAGACATTTGAGGATAGCCAAGAACCCATCCCATAGAGGGGGACTGGTAAAATTATTTGTTCCCTTCATAGGTTTTGTTTAATATATTCTTTATATATATGGATTCCATTGGATTATTGGAGTTATTTGTGCTTGTTTTACTATTATCTTTTTTTGTTTAACTATGATTGTGACATAGATCAGGGCTTTGGCAGGTTTTGTTTCTATTGTTTTCTACAGATCTACAATGTTTAGCAGTCATTTATATTGTTAGGATTGTTTGTCATCCATAGTCTAAAGTGATTTCTTTCTGTACACCTTCGAGAAGAAAACACAATAACAGTCACCCATAGGGTGGAAGACTTATGCTCCTCTATATTAGTCTAGCAGAGTATACCCTAGTTAGTAGCATACCCACAAGTTGAGCTAGTTGCAATTGTCACTCCCCATCTGGCCAACGGGTTGAGGAGGCTTGGGGGTGTGTGATCCTTACCTTTGGTAAGTTGGGTATCTCACCCAAGTTAGATTATGATTCAGGTGTTCTTCCACATGACTCTTGAGGGTCATTGTTGGGTAGATCAGTAGGCAACGAGATGGAAGAGACATTACATCTCACCTATTCCTCGACATAGGGTGGAAGACATATGCTCCCCTATGAGATGACTTGGGGTGAGATTATCCCATAGGACCTTCCCCACTATCATAGACATGAGTGAGAGTGTCCCATAGGACCTTCCTCATTTTCAGTGGATTTTGGCTTAAGTTGGTGATGAGGCTCATCAATGGGTAAATTATATGGACCTTAATGCACGTCCATCTTAGTAAAATTAACTTTTCTCGTAATTATTTACATGTTTTAATTATATTTTTCTTAATGAGGAGAATAAAGATGAGATGTCATGTCCAGTGGACTAATGTGCATTGATTGCAGGTTTTGGAGAAAGTTTTGGCTAATTAAAGTGCAGGAACTCGAATAAATACAAGAAAGAGGGATTCTAGGAGATAGGATCTCCCTCATTAACTCCTCACTCACTTGAACATTCCTCAATCAAATATCGTCAACTCAGAGTTGCAAGGAGCCGAGTCATGAGGTTCATTGGCATCCAAGCCAGTGACAGTTGAAGACCAGTTGATCTCAATATTGGGAGCTAAGCATCCCTAAATTTAAGGAAGTTATTGGTAACTTCAGTTGTATAATTCAAGAGGCCTAGAGCCTCATTAGGATTCATATTTTTTTTTCATGATAGCTAAGAAGCATTTTCAATTTGAAGCATTAAAACCAAGCACTCTTGTGTATTTTATGATATTTTAATGAAAATGAGAAGCATTCCCTTGATCCAGCACTGAGTTGACTCAGAGGGCTGACGCTCTTGGGTTAAGGCCCAACCCTAGCAGAAGAGTTTCCTCTTGTTGTATTTGTATGCTTAGGTTATGCTCATAGTTAGTTGTTGAACTGATTTTGGTGTTTTTAATTTGCAAAAATTGGTAGGGTTATTTAGTTTCCATCCATTTGAGGATAGTTCTAACAGTAGCATCGTAGTGACAATAAGATATTCCAAAAAGGCTGAAAATAAGTGGTTTTCACCTAATTTCTCTCTTTCAGGGATCATGGCCCGAGGAACACTTCCCATACAGCCCAAAAAATATAGAATTCTTGCTTTTTGCATAATCTATGGTTTACTGCTAATTAGGTCATTATATTTTAGTTTCATAGGATAAGTTGCAATTGGAATTTCTTATCTCGTAGGCTTTGCACTAATTTCATTTTGCTTTTATATTGGTTTCAAGCACTTCCATGCATGAACTTAGCAAATAAATGGTGACGACTCTTTTTTCTTCTATTTGAGTAAACCCTTCTTGTTTTTAGATGAATTTATGTATAAATGTTGACAATGATGTGTGTTGTTATAGGAGGTTCTACATTGCAGGGATCCCTCATCCCATTAGCCTCATCCAAGCCATATCCACCCATGATTGCAAAAAGTCGCTAAGGTCTCAATTCAAATTCTTGCTTTGTAAGGAAAACTTGCCATTTCCATTAAGCAAATCCAACCATCACAAAGATTTTGCTTGAGTTTTGAGTAAGTGCCTACCACTTCCATGCCTTATTCCCTCTTTATTCACCATTTCCAAGATCCATCCCACCTTCTAGACCACTCCCTAAGATTTCAGCCTGTTCTTGTAGTAAAATAGGGGATCCTGTAGGAGAACTAGTACATCCTGTAGGAAAACCTGTAGCAGCCCATTTTGAGCCCAATTGAGAAAAATCATCCCTAAAGCCATGATTAGGCCCCTCCTTTACCTCTAAGCCATCATAACTATTGTACTCCTCTTCCTCCACACATGTCTCCCCTGCCAAAGAACAAAGAAATATTGTCATTTACATTTTTCAAGCAAAAGGATAAAAGAAAAAGGGTTATTTGTATTTATTCATGCACACAATAGTTAATACCCTGTAGATCAGATTTCATGCTTAGATTAATTAAAGCCTCACATGTGTTGATGTAGGGTTCTTTTACAAGAAAGATATGATAGCAAGTAGATAGAGGATGTCATGTTATTTTGCTAGCATTTTTCAGCCTTTCATTCTTGTAATAGGCAACATTTCTTTTGTCCCAATGAGGGTAAATTTCCCCTCTCTAGTTGGTAATCAGACTTATTCTAGTCAATAGAAGGATAGTTTGAGAAACCCTAGTGGTTTTTCACCCCATCTCAGTAGTGACAAAGAGTATACCAATTACATATATTTGTGTATACAACACTGTCACCTCCAAGTTTGTATGAACCCCCAGTTGATGAAGTAAAGTTGGTAGCCCCAGGAGTTGCAACATCCTTGTTGCAATACTAGTGCTCGTCACTTTTTGGTGCCGTTTCCAGGGAGGGGTCTGAGAGGATGTGATTTCTGCTTTATTTCTTCCTTTTCTTATCTATTTCATTCTGCAATTAGTTCCATTAAGCAAATAGTTGCAATTTAGTTCTATTTTCTTTCAATTCTGCAAGCATTTTAAAAATCTAAAAAAAAACAAATCGCTCCTTTCATGCCTCATAGGAATAGGGATAAATTAGGAAAATTCCTACCAAATACGCCCACCACTTCAAACAGCCAACCTTCTCTCTTCTTCGGTGGCTGTGAGCTAGAGGACCCCTTAGGCAAGCAACCACATATTTTTGCAGAGCCTATAGAGGAAGAAGAAGAATTCATTCCACCAACTAAGACAATGGCTGAAAATAGAAATGAAAGGAGAGACAAGGAAAGAGTTGAGGGTGATTTTCCCATCAGAGAAACTGATGGGGACGCAAAGATGAAAAACATAAGCCCCTCTGCTCTTCCTTACTTCCATGGCATGACCTCAGAAGATCTGGATACTTTTTTGTTTGAATTTGCTATCATATGAAGAACTTTTGATTACACCTCTGATGATTAGAATTTGAAATTATTCCCATCCACTCTCAAGGATGTAACCCTGCACTGGTTCATGGGTTTCCCTAGGGATAGTATCACCACTTGGGCTCAGATGTAACAAGATTTCAACAATAAGTATACGAACTACTGCAAGTCCAAATATACCAAAGGGGAAATTTTTAGAATGACCTTGGGACATGATGAGTCCTTAGAGGATTAGGATGAAATATTCCAACTCAGATACAAAAGGGCCAAGTGCACCCTTGATCCTGAATCACTTAAGTTAGTCCTTCTCAGGGGGATCAGGGAGGATCTCCTAGCAACCCTAAACATGTTGCCAGGAGGGGACATCTACTAGTTACCCTATGATGATATCAAGAAAGTTTTCAAGAATCATTATAGGGAAG
The DNA here is from genome assembly GCA_031772625.1 of Pinus tabuliformis. NCBI lineage: Eukaryota > Viridiplantae > Streptophyta > Pinopsida > Pinales > Pinaceae > Pinus > Pinus tabuliformis. The sequence goes on along the minus strand of CM062807.1, from coordinate 488,263,115 downwards.
CTAGAAAGAAGGGTAGGGCTAGTGAAGTGGTGGCAAGTTCATCCTCTTCCAATACATCCATAAAAAGTGAAATTGGGAACATGTTGGAAGACTTTAAGAGTGAAATGTTGCAAACTCTTGCTCTACAAATGGACACTATGTAGATCAAAAGAAAGCAGGAGGAAGTAGAGAGAGAATTAGCCATCTTCTACCCTAGATGCACAAGGAGGCATCCTAGGAATGAATGTCCATTGAATCTTATAGAAATATGTTCGGTCTGTGAGGAAAACCACTCCACAGACAAGTGCCCTTCTCTTTCTAGATTAAAAGATGTGTATTAGGGAACCGAAGGGGTGATTGAACAACTCTCCTACATAAATCAAAGGAGGCCTCATGGACGTCGACCATACCAAATGGGCATGAAAGGGTCGTCCTATTCATATTACAACCCTAATCAAAACAAATACATTCCCTCTTATTGTCCCCCTGCTCATCCTTCCTGGTCTACACCTTGTCCCTGGTCTTTTTCACCTCAATACCATTCCCAATCAGCCAACCAACCATTTCAGCCATATACTCCTCCACAACCTCAGTGGAATGCACCACCCCAGGGGTGGAGGCCCTCATATAATCAAGCTCCAGCTCTATTGCCTTCACCTCCATCTCAACAACAACTCCTACACCCTACTCCACCTACACAACCTCAGATGCCTACCCAACCAAACCCAAACTTGAACTACAGACAAGCACAACAGGTCTTTAGTGGAGAAACATCTTACCCTACCTATGTTGTGGAAATTCATGAAATTAACCTTAGGTCTGAGAGAGTGCTCCCATATAACCAACGTCCATCTCCACATAGGGAGAGTGAGGAGTAAAGAGAGGAAAGTGTACCTAGCGTGAATCCACCCCCCTTTCTTGAAAGCTTAACCCATCCAGTCAAGCACATCCCAGAAGAGTCGGAACTTTTGGGTGAGTTGAAAAAATTCTGTGTCAAAATCCTGCTTCTCCAAGCTATCATAGATGTCCCCATATACAACAACATGATCAAAGATAAGTGTTTCAAGCATCCAAGAAGGCGAAAGAAAGACACCCCTAACATTAATGTCATTGGGCAGTTGTTCGATTTAATGCTCGGGAGAGTAGTTTTCCCAAAGTATCTAGATCTTGGGAGTCCTGTAGTAGATGTACACATCGATGGCAACATTGTTCCCCATACCCCGATTGATATTAGGGCTGCCATAAATGTGATGACTAAGGACACTATGCTCAAGCTGAATCTCCAGGGATCATTAAGGAAGACCACAATAGTCTTGCATCTTGCAGAACGATCCACAACAGCTCCTGAGGGAATTTTTGAGGATGTGATGGTCTTCATTGATTCCTAGGAATACCCTACTGACTTCTTAGTTCTCCAGCCTAAGACCAAATTCAATGGTTACCCTCTCATCCATGGGAGAACTTGGTTAGCCAATGTCGATACCTACATAAGTTGCAGGGTTGGAAATATGACCATAAAAAATGGGCATCTATCTAAACAATTGGTTATGTACCCTCCTGCTCAACCATCCCTAGAGCATGACTTACCTTTATGGCTAGAAGAGGAGGAAGAAGATGAAGTATACTCCTTTCAAATCTATACCATAGAAACTACCATAGGAGTAGGACAACCTGATGAAAATGACTTGATTGAACACATCCTCCAAAATTAAACTCCCAACACCATGTCTCTGGAGGAAGTAGTGAAGGAAGCCAAGGACAACCATCAAATTGATCTATGCTCAATTGACTCAAACCCTACTCCTGTCAAGACAATAGAATTCGGCCCTAAAAGAGCATTTAAAATCAACCTCTCTCTCTCTGTACACCAAGAAGAGGAGTTATGTAACACGCTAAGAGAACATTTGGATTCCTTTGCTTCGAATTACAAAGAAATGAAGGGAGTGCACCCTTCGGTGTGTACTTACCACATTTACATCAAGGAATGTTGCAAGCCAGTCTGCAAACCCCAAAGGAGAATGAATCCAACCCTCAAGGATATCATCAAAGAGGAAATGTAGAAGTTGTTGTATGCAGGATTCATTTACCCTATCTCAGAGAGTGAGTGGGTGTCTCCTCTAGTGTTGGTTCCAAAGAAAAATGGAAAGTGGAGGATTTGTGTGGATTACCGAGAGCTAAACAAAGCCACAAAGAAGGGCCATTTCCCTCTATCTTTCATTGACTAAGTATTAGATGGTCCAGCATGAAAGAAGTTCTTCTGTTTCTTGGATGGATTCAGCGGGTCAATCAAATATAGATCAGCCCAGAGGACGAGGATAAAACCACCTTCACCTGTCCTTAGGGTAGTTTTGCTTATAGAGTCCTTCCTTTTTGTTTATGTAATGCCCCTACCACTTTCTAGAGAATAGTCTTGAGCATCTTTGCAGAGCTAGTCCATGATGCAGTAGAAATTTATATGGATGATTTCACCCCCTATTGTTGTGATTTCTAAGAGGATCTCTCTAACCTAGGAAAGGTGTTAAACAATTGCATTGAAATGAACTTATCCCTTAGTCCTACAATATGAATTCTTAATGACTACAGGGATTGTTGTAGGTCACTCAATATCCTAAGAAGGACCACAAGTAGACCCAAATAAGATAGCCATCATAAAAAGTGTCCCTACTCTAGAGAAAAAAGGGATGCCAGAAGTTTCTTAGGGTTAGCCAGATACTATAGGATATTTATAAAATATTTCAGCAAGGTAGCCTCTCCCTTATTTGGATTATTTTCCAAAGACTCTGAATTTTTATGTTCAAAAAGCTTCCAAGAAGCCCTAGAAACCCTAAAGGAAAAATTGACTACTGCACCTATTCTCCAAGGCCCAAATTGGGCTCTTCCTTTTCACATTCATGCCGATGCCTCTCACAAAGCTATAGGAGCACCTCTATGCTAGATAGATGACAAGCTACCTTTTTCCATTTACTTCACCAACAAGAATATGCCGAAATCCGAGTTAAACTACACAATAACTAAAAAAGAGCTCCTATTTGTTGTCCATTCATTAAATAAATTTAGGCATTACATTACTGGTTACCAGAAATTTGTACATATTGACCATGGTGCACTTAAATATTTGATGAAAAAACCTAATGTAAATGCTCGAATTATTAGATTGTTACTTTTATTACAACAATTTGATCTAACTATTATTGATAAACTTGGCAAAGAGAATGTAGTTGCAGATTTTTTATCCAGATCGACTTTCCCTGCAGGTGAGGAAGGAATGGTTGATGATCAACTATGAGATGAAAATTTATTCACCATTTTAGTTCTCTCTCCATGGTTTGCTAACATACAAAACTACTTGGTATCTGCATAGTTCCCTCCAAATTTTTCCTCTAAGGAAAAGAGCAGAATCATAAGAAAAAGTGCCCCATTCACTTAGATTGGGAGCAATCTCTTCATGTTGGGTCCAGATCAAATTCTTAGAAGATGTGTCAGGGAGGAGGAGACTTTTTGACATCCTTCTGGCCTGTCATGATGGGCCATGTGGAGGTCACTATGTAGCCAAATGAACAACATTCAAGGTACTACAAGTTGGTTATTACTAGCCCACTCTTCATCAAGATGTAAAAAGGTATACCAACGAGTGTGATTGGTGCCAAAGAATGGGGAAGCCTACCCCCAGGGATGAAATGCCTCTACAATCTCACGTGACTTTCGAGCCATTTGAAAAGTAGGGCATGGATTTCATCGGGCCCATTAACCTTCCATCCAGACAGAAGAAGTACATCTTTGTGTGCACCGACTACTTAACAAAGTGGGCTGAAGCCAAAGCTATCAAGGTAGTAACAGAAGAAAAAGTGGTTGACTTCTTGAGGGGGAATGTGTTTTATAAGTTTGGGTGACCTAAAGAGTTGGTCACTGATCAAGGCAGTCAATTTACATCCCACATGATTGAAAATTTGTTAAGCTAGCATAAGATCAAGCATAGAAAATCCACTCCTTACCACCCACAGGCTAATGGGCAAGTGGAAGTCACCAACTGAGCATTGGAAAGCATTCTGACCAAAGTGATTAGCAACAACAGAAAGGATTGGGCAAATAGACTGGTGGAGGCCACCTGGGCCTACAATACTACTTGGAAGACCATCACTGGCTCCATTCCTTATAAGTTGGCCTATGGTAAGAAATCCATGTTGTCCATTGAATTTGAATACAATACCTTAAGGATGGCAGCACAACTCGATCTAGATGTCACAAGGGCACAACAAGAAATATTTCTCTCTCTGAGGGGGCTAGATGAATTTAGGATGTAGGCCCTCCTGCACACATAAGTGTCTCAAGTACAAAGGAAAATCTAGCATGACAGAAATATCAAGGACAAACTGCTTCAAGAAGGCGACTGGGCCTTGTTGTATGACTCTCGATACAAAGATTTCAAAGGCAAGTTAATGACTAGATGGTTGGGACCCTATGTGATAGAAAAGTGCCATTATAATGGCGTTGTTCAAATAAGAAGCATCGATGAAGAAGATGTCCCTTTTCTTATCAATGGGTACAAGTTAAAAGTCTACAAAAAGCCCTTATCAAAGTAGGAATTAATCAGTATCATTAGCAAGGAAGTGATGGTGATTGAATAAGTCTCTACTTCCACCTCACCAAGTTCTTAGAAAAAAAAAAGAGAAAAAAAAAAGAGACCCAGGTAAAAACCTCCATCAAGCACCTGAGTCCAACTTTTGCGTTGAAAACCTGTTGAGGAAGCCCAAGAGTATTCAATATATATATATATATATATATATATATATATATATATATATATATATATATATATATATATATATATATATATATATAGATATATCTATATATATATATATATATATATATATATATATATCTATATATATATATATATATATATATATATATATATATATATATATATATATATATATATATATATATATATATATAGATATAAGATTTCTAGGTGAAAATATATTTTGAGGAACCCAAGGTAGGAAACAAGGATGAAAACTTCCTTTGAGGAAGCTTAGTTGTCTTTAAAAAAAAAAGAGAAAAAAAAGATAAAAAAGAACAATTCTGTTTTGCAGGTTTGCAGTAAGATGATGAGCATAGGATACAGAGGACAACAAGCCCTACAAAAAAATATGTTTTCCTTCATCCATTTCATCTCCTCCATAATCCCCATGCTCTTCCATCCATACTCAACTCTAGATTCCAATTCCAAGGAATTCTATGTTTTCTATAGGATTCCCTGTAATACTACATGAGTTTCTTGTAGGTATTATAGGAGGTCTAGAAAAAGTACAAGAAGGGCAGGACAGTGGCAAAATGGTGACACTAGCCTGTTTTGGAATATGGAAAGATCCATTGAGCTCACCACACCTCAGCCAACACCCTTCATGACCATGTCACCCCTGTGTCCATCAAAAAAAAATCAAGTTAGAAAAAAAAATTAAAAAAAAAGGGAGAAGAAAAAGAACATCAAAAAGGGGCATGCCAATAGTAGCCTACCTCCCTTTCCACTCCATAACCACATCTTCCACTCATTCCAATACTCATTCAACTTTAGAGCAGAGAAAAGATGTGGAAATTCAAGAAAAAGGCAGCTAGAGGACATCCTGTAGGAAATCCTATAGCAGCCTATTCCACAAAAAAGGCCACAACAACTCCAACCCACCTTTAGCATAAGGACTATAGGAATGAAGAAGCTCCTCCAGAGCTCAGCAGGAACAAGAAGCCCAACAGAAACAAAAGCCAACACCTGTACATCATGAGAGGAGAAAATCATCAACAAAAGAAGAAGAAAAAAACACAGTGGAGAATATGCAGCTAGGTCAAAAAACAACAAATTACCACCACTCTCCAGCATGCATCAACAAGGAAAATGACCAATAGGTATGTCATCTCACCAATACTCCTTCATAGGTACGAATATGATTAAACTGTAGGAATATGCAGGAAGTTGATTTTATAAGCAAAGTTGGCCAGTTAACTTTGCCACCCTTGGTCAGATAATGAGAAGAAAAAGGGTTAGTCAATTTCACACGTGGCAAGGTCACATCAAAAAAAGGGGAATGAATAAAAAAAGTGGTTAAGTTACAGAGAATGAAGGTAGGATATGATTACAAGGAAAGGTGATATGATAAACTGGTAGTGGGACCAACAGTCCAAAAGGAGGTATTCGTACTTGGCCAGCTAGCACATCACCCAACGAAATCATCCACAAATAGAAATAATCACTGACTCCCATGCGAAGTATTGGTTATTTTGAAAATCTAAAGCCAGAGGCAACTTCAAGGAGTCACCAAAGGAAAAAGTTACTGTCATCATCCCTATAGTGAGCACCTACAGGAAACAGTCAGCACCTACAACAAACAAGAGCACCTACACGAAACTACAAGAAAGCTACAAGATACAAGGAGGATTATCACATAGAGTTGTAAGTGGAGACTGAGGGCTATCAATTCATGAATTATCATCACCAGAGCATAGAAAAGGGAGGTAAGTTCCATACCTTTTTGTGTTTCTCATTTGTAGTGCACATAAAGGTAGATAGATTTCTATGAAGGACAATGAGGAATAAAATTTGAAACCTCATCACCTACAAACCTCATTCAGACAAAAACTACCAGGAAAATATGATAGGAGGTTTCAACAAAAGAGAGCCCACCAACAAAACTAGCATACACCAGCATCCTCGGTGGTAGACATCTTTACAAGGCATCAATGGATGGGGTTATTTGAGTTATTAAGGGGATACGATGATGATGTGGCTAGAGAATTTGCAATATCACTCATACCTCTCACTAGAGCTAGTGCCACTTTTGCAGTGAAAGGTTTTTCAGTAGAAATTACCCCTGAGAGTATTAGCAAGATAACTACACTCCCCCTAGGGTTGCAGTGGAGAAAAGAGGACAAGACTAACAACACTCTTGTGAAGAAGGTTTCTTTCTTGGAAGGAGAAGAACCAATTGAAGACAAAAATGGAGTTAGAAGGGAAATCATTCCATATCCTTGGAATGAAGTAAGTTACCACATCATCAAGTATATTTCCTGTGAAGGTAGATACATTGTAGTGTATGGGTACCACTTTAGACTCCTCCATGAGCTAATATTTGGAGGGGAGACACCTCCTCATAATAGGCTTAGCGTACCTTATTTTTTGTTACAATCAATAATAGACATGAGCATAAAGGTACAAGAAGGGAAACATCAACAACTAGCATATCATGGATTTATCAAACTCATCCTAGAAGATGCTCTAAACAATTTAAGAATCTCTATTGCATGGTCAACATTTGCAAACATGCAAGAAGAAGGTGCAATTTGAGCCATTGAGTATGGCAGAAGCCCTACCTCTAATGAGGGAGAAGAAGAAACATAGGAGGAAAAGGAAGAAGAAACAAGGGAGGGAAAATAAGAAGAAACAGAGGATGAAAAAGAAGAAGAAAAAGAGGATGAAGAAGAAGATGAAAAAGAGTATGAAGTACAGAAGGATGAAAAAATTCTGAAAAATAGAGCAGGGAAGAAGAAGAATCACCAAGGGTGTCTTCAAAGCCTACAAAGAAGGAGGCAACAACTACTCTAACTGCCCTAAGTACACCTGTCAAATCAAAGGGAAAAAGATAGAGGCAAACTCCCCTTTACTTCAAAACAAGGAAGAGCACCCAAATTAAACAAGGGAGACCTCAAACCCCTACTAAGATTCCAATTATCATAGAGGACTCACCAAAATAACAAGAGAAAGTAGTCCCTGTAGAGAAGAAGAGAGAAGAATAAACATCAAAACAAGCTTCTCGTAAGTCACCAATCACCTATGTTAGGAGATCTGTCACTGAGTCAGCATCAAAAAAACAAATTAAACAACCTTTGACCCCTTCAATAAAAGGGAAAGGTCTCCTACAGGAAAAAAAAACAAAATTACAAGAAGAAGAAAAATTCCTATAGGAAACCCTATCAAAGTTGGATGAAACATAGAAAAAAGATCAGGGAAGGCTATAAGGGAAAAGGGAAGGAAAAGAGGCCGAAAATTCTCAAGAAACAATAGAGGAAGAGTCCCAGGAGCTCAAGGAGCCTAGCCCACAACCAAACTTCATCTCCTACTACATATTCATTGAAGGAGGTGGGGTGATACCACAAAAATTATCCATTCCTCTATTCTTTGAACTTGAAAAAGAGAGAGAAAGGACACATCAGTGGATGTAAATTGCTAAATCAAAAGGGGTGGAGAATGTAGGCCACATGGAAGAGAAGCTACAAGAAATGGGCAGAGAATTAAGTAACATAAAATATAGGGAAAAATGATGAAATCTCAATTAGAGGTTGAGAACACATGGCTAAGAAAGCAGCTACAGGAAAAGGCAGGCCAATTGGAAACTATGGAAAGTTTATCCATTGGGGCAATTCAATTTAGTATGCCAACAAAATCCCATGCCTTATACCTCAAAGAATGATGGCTATAATTTCAGATAAAAACCCTATAACAAAGAGGAACTATGCCTTTCCAAGACTACATGCAATTCATTGACCTCTATGACCAAAGCACCTTAGAGGATAGAGCAAAGATATTTGAATTCTACCTACATAATTTAGCTTTGACATATTTAAATGGGCAGGACCCCAATCCAAAGCTAGGGCACTTACAACTAATGGTCTTGGCATCTTGGATGAGTCATGAGGAAGCCAGAGCTACAAAAATGCAAAGGGAATTGGAAAGAGAAGAAGCAGAACCCCTTTCCATCAGAGCAGAACAACCTAACTCAATGGTTGTCATCAGTACTCACAACCTCATTGCAAATGATCCCAAGATTACACCATGATACCTTGTTGTACAAATATGTGAAATCAATCATTTTTAAGACATGCTGATATTGCTAGGAGATGACAGCCAACAAGCCTGCCAAAGGAGATGGAACACCATACCCTACAACCTAAAGATTAAAGAATATAATTCTCCTGATAGAATGAGGGATGCACTGCAAAGAGTCCCAATGTATAAGAAAACATTACAGAGACTCAAGGTCAACTATATTGGATTGAAACTCATCCCACCATTGCTTTTAGGTATGTTAGAGGGGACAAAGGAAGAAGAAGAAAGAAAGTAGTGGGAGGAGATAGAGAGGAATGCAGGGTTTTATCCACAAGAGGAGGAGACTAGAGCAGAAGCCTGGAATGTCAGGAAGGCCACCAAAGAAATGAAATACATGGACATAGATTGAGTTGCTTAGAGAATCAACAACATTTTTAGTAGGGGGTGATGATGATGTGCATGAATGAGTAAATTAAATGGACCTTAATGCACCTCCAGCTTACTAAAATCAATTTTTCTCATAATTCTTTACATGTTTTAATTATATTTTTCTTAATGAGGAGAGTAAAGATGAAATGTCATGTCTATTGGTATAATGTGCATTGATTTCAGGTTTTGGAGCAATTTTTAGCTAATTAAAGTGAAAGAACTCGAATAAAGACAACCAAGATAGATTCTATGAGATAGGATCTCCCTCCTTAACTCTTCACTCACTCGAAGATTCCTCAATCAAATCTCATCAGCTCAGAGTTGAAAGCAGCCAAGTCATGAGGTTCATTGGCAGCCAAGCTAGTCACAGTTGAAGACCTGTTGATCCCGAGATTAGGAGCTAAGCCTCCGTAAATTTAAGGAAGTTGTTGGTAAATTTAGTTGTATAAATCAAGAGACCTAGAGCCTCATTAGGATTCAGATTTTTTGTTCAAGATAGCTAAGAAACATTTTCGAGTTGAAGCATTGTAACCAAGCACTCTTGTGTATTTTCTGACATTTTAATAAAAATGAGAAGCATTCCCTTGATCCAACACTGAGTTGACTTAGAGGGCTAAATCTCTTGGGTTAGGGACCAACCCTACTAGCAGAGGTTCCTCTTGTTTTATTTGTATGTGTTAACGCCCAGGTTGTTCCCTATGACTCCCAAGGGAATACGGCCGGGGTAACCACTAACCAAGCTTTGGGTTACAGTTTCTAGCCAAACTGTAATCAGAGAGGGCTCTCTCTTTATGATTTGTCTCTGTTCTGATAGTATCTTAGGCTAGCTATGATGTTCAAGGTTTTGTTTCTGGAATGTGTTTGGTGATGATTCCAGTCAATATATATAGGTACTTACTAGCATGTCTTAGTCCATTGGGCATGGAGTCAGTGGTCCTTTAGTTTGCTTGATGTGCTGTGTGATAATGAAGTGATGTTGCAGAGCCAGATTAGTGTCTGAGAAACAATTTTTTGAAATGGTGATTGAAGGTGGTGTATCCAGTTTATGCAAGGCAATTAAGAATCTTACAATAAACTGCTAAAGAAAGACAGTGAGAATATTATTCTGGAAGCAATGAAGAATTTCTAGATAACATTCATACTTATAGAATTAATAGAAACATGAGAAATTAAGAATTCATGTCCATGGTTAATTCTGAAGACAAACATTTACAGCAGTAAAAATTGAGCGCAAGGTGTAATAAAACAAATCCTGCACTATTCTTTTTCTCTACTGCTAGTTTAGTGTAACATGAGTATGATTTAATAAACATAAGAAGACAAGAACAGAGATTGAGGAAAACTTGTTATTTCATCAGGCAGCACAGGAATTCTGCATCAGCACACATAGCATCATCCAGACATCAAATATTTCAGGAAATCACTGAGCTGGTCCAGCCCTTTGTATTAGATAAACTGAAAGTATACAATAGATTTGCCTTAGAGTCAAAATCACCAACCCCTAATGCGTTGCCAAGGGGGGTATATATACAAAATTTACATAAGAAAAATATCAGAGAATGAGTTAATGGCTCATTTATGTTATGCCAACTCCTGGAGCATTGTAGCTGAGAGAGTTAATGCTGAAATAACTCTTTAGTGCCTTAGCTGTCAAAAAATAGTCAGAAGCAGTTGGTTTGGCGGCTGTTGGAGTCGGCTGAGGATACGCTGTCAAAATTTGCGTATTGTCTTATCCCTTAGGCTAGCTGTCATTGTCCATGTGCTGAGTCACCTTTCAGCTGCCTTTAATGCTGGCTTTGTCATGCTGTTTGTTTTGTAGTGACCTGGAGCTGGCAGTGGCCGAACAACTGAGGCTACCGTGGCAAAATCTGAAGCATTGCTTGCCACCAATCCTCCTTAGGCATTTGATGTCTCCGAATTTTTATCAAAGTCTCATCGGCCTCTGTATATCTATAAAAGTTAGGAGGAGTTTCAAAAAGATGATTCACCTCATTTTCAATGAAGAACAGGCCTTCAAGTTTATCATATAAGCTCTGTCCCGTGGGAGGTACTGTTTGCTCAGATGTACTGCCAGATGCAGTAATCTGATTTTCAATATAGGTTGCCATTCTGTTGGAAAATTGATCTCGGGAGATCAATCTTCCTGCACCGCTTAGGAGGCTGGGCAGGCCCTTTGCTTGCAGCACTGCCATCTTGAGTTTATATTCCTCCACATCACCCTGTATCTCATAGCACTTCCTCTCCACTGTTTGTACATAATTCCTGAGAGTTAGTACCTTCTTGGCAGTGAGGACAGCCTCTGTTCTGTTGGCAATGCCTATGGCTGCCAGTTCCTCCTTTTCTTGCCTGTTCAGGAAGTCTATCACTCTGTTGGCCTATTCAGGTCTGTCTCCCAGTAATTTTTTGGCCTTATGGATTTCTGCTTGTGCTTGGCCCATTAAGTCCATTTGCTCATGTATTGTTTTGATTGACCTCCATTGTTGATTGATGGATTGGCCAATTTTGGCCCATAGAATCCTTTTTATGTCAACCATGGCAGTCTCTAGATTCAGCTCCTTCTCTAAGGCCTTTATCTTGTCTTTTAGGGCCTTTATTTCTCTGCGCTGCTCTGCTACAGTTACTTTTGATTTGTCATACTTGGCATCCAGTTCTGCCAATTTTTCCTTGGCCTTCTTTATCTCATTTTCCTGGAGCTCCATTTCCTTGATGGCCTTAGTCAATTCTTCTACACTTGTGCTGGCATCTGGAGCTGTTGTTGTTCCTGCTGCTTCTGTTGTGGGGGCCACTGCTGGCCCTGTAGTTGTTGCTGTTGTTGAAGTAGTTGGAGGAGCTTGGGATGTGGACTCTCCCTGTTTATCTTGTAATGCTCCTTCCAGCTCTTTCTCCAAATCCAGGACCCTCTGGTTTAGCTGCATTATGAGGTCCAGTTGGTCATCAACCTGTTTTTCCTTTTGTAGCTCTGCTGTTTGAGGGTGTTCTGTGGGCAGCAGCTTTAACCTCTTCTTTAATGCATTTAGGTCATCTTCTTTCTTCTTCAGAAGGGCCTTTACACCCTTTGGATCACTAGGATCATGTCCTAGATCAATAATGATGTCCTCAAGTGACTTTATTCTATTGTCTTTGGCCAGGGAGGACATTCTCTCAAAATCCAACTGTGTGTTGGTATTTTTCAGGGACTCCTTTAGCTCATGGGCCATGGTTTCCCTCTCCACCAAGGTTGCATAAACCATCTCTCCAGCTTTCTTGTGGAGTTCAATTTGGTCCATGGGATGGATGTCTTTGGCCATGACCTCCACCCTTGTCTTCACAAAATCTGCACCTGACTTAGGCTGCGGTATTGTAGGCTTAAAGTGACTGAGGATAATCTTTTCCTCTTTAATGTCATATACAGACATTAGCCTTTCTTGCTGGGCTGGTGTTGCATCTATAAATTGTTTGTAGACCTCTGCCCTCAGCAGATCATTCTAAGCCTTTATTTGTTTGAAAGAAGCCTTAGTGCTCTTGGGCTTCTTGCTCTGCTGGGAGGAGGAAGACACCTCCAAACCAAGTTGTAATCCTTGCTCCTGCTGAAAGGAGCTTGTACCTGTCTGTTGGCTGCCCTCCCTGTCTTTCCTTGAACTGTCAAGGAATTCTTCAGTGATGTCTTCTACCTCTGGGGAGTCTACCCTTTGCCTTTTGGCTCCTAGTTCTTGGGAGGATCCACTAATAGGAGTGGACTCTTCTCTATCTCTTTTCATACCCCTTTCCTCATGTGCTGGGGTATGCAAAATTGGAGCAGTTAATGGCTCAGTCTGTGGAGGTGGAGTTTGCATTGCTGGAGCTGCTGGTAGCTCCGTTTGTGGAGGGGCAGTCTGCTCCTGTTGCTGTTCTGTTTGCTGCCCTTGTTGGGGCTCTTGCTGCTGCTCCTTTGAAGGGGCAGGCTTTTCTTTCACTGTTTCTTCTTCTGCACCCATTATCCCTTTGCCTTTGTCTGTAGCTGGTGCTGCTGTGGAAGGTGCCTGTGCGACTGGTGCAGTCCTTGAGGCCGAGGTCCCTTCTCCTGCTGAATAAGGCCGTTTGAAAGGTACCTGCTGCACAGAGTCTAGGTCAATAGTTTTTTCAAGCTCCTTTACATTCTTTAGCATTGTCTCTTCTTCAGTTAGCTTTTCAACTAGAGTACCCTGCTGCCATTCTTGCTGGTTGGCATATCTTTCAATGTGTGGGTATTGACAATGCCTATAACCTAGAAGCCTGTACTTGGTTCTTCTAGCAGTAATGAAGCCTTGAGGGTCATAAGGGACCCACCGAAAACTATATGACAGCTTGTATTTATCTTTGAGGATTAGGTCGGCATCTTCCCATCCTTCTTTCTTATTCATAATGAAGGGGCCCAACTGGTGTTTGAACTTGAGGTGGGCCTTCTTTTTGGAGCTGTGGAAGTGGGTGAGGTCGGACTGAATCAACTGCCTGTAATACTCCAAGGCGAATAACCTCATAGGCACATATTTTGGGAGCCTGTATGGACAGAGCTCACAGCCATAGACTCTGATGACTGTATGATTCTCATATAGGTACCAATCACCTATTTTGTATTTTTTGGAAAGCTGCAGAGCTTTCTGTATCTCAGTTGATATTCTGGGAGGAGGGGACCTCATCAATAGGCAAGAGACTGGGTATACAAATTGGTCAACAAATTCACAATAGGAGTAGGGTGAATTTGAGACTTTGTGATAGACAGAGGTCCAGAAGATAACAGATCTTCTTTCCCCTCTATAATCCAGCTTTTTGATGTAGCATGGAAAAGCCACAGACTGATAGTACATGAAAAGGTGATAGATATAGGCCGAGTACTTGAAGACACCCTGTCTGTTCACTTTGCTCAACTGATCATGAATCTTGTTAGCTATGAATTTAGCAAAGTTGTACTTGCAGGCAGGGGGCTGGCCTGGGCTGTAAGCAGCTAACAATACCAGCATTGTTGCATCCACATGCTCACTGGTTCTATACCCCAACACATAGGCAATCATGTCCAGCAAAAGCCTGCCTACATCAGTGAAAAAGACATCCAGGTAGGGAGGTGGCCCTGTGGGCTGGCACTCAGGTCTCATAAATGTCCTGGTGACCTTCTGAATTTCCTCACTGGTCATCTTGGCACCAGTGTCCAGCAGATAATTCATGGAAAAGGGGAACAACAGCTCAGTTTGATCAAAGTGGAGCATCTTATTGATAGTTTCAGGATTGATGTGAAAGAGGATGCTCCCAGATGGAGACTTAATGGCTCTTTGCTGCACATCATAGTTTTCAGCACATAGGTGAATGATCTCAGGAAAAACATTTACAGAGGGGAGACAGTAGTATGGCAGGTTTGACTCCCATATCCCATATGTATCATGACCATTCAGGTAGTCCTCTCTTAACTGCCTGAAGGTCTGCAAGAAGTCCCTGTTACCCACAAAGTCTTCAATGAGGTAGTCCTTGTCAGCAAAGGGCAAGGCCTCCAGGTCTTTATTTGGTGGATTTAATGGAGCTACACTGAGGGCTGAGGGTGCAGGGGCAGCCATTGTATAATCTGATTTTGAACAAGGTGAGTGCAAAGGATTGCAAGGTTCCTCAGAGCTTAAGTGATAGACTCACTGTAGACAATGTTTGAAATGTTTTTCACAGTGGAAAAGGCAGGCTGGTTTCTGCAGTTTTTGGTAAATTCACAGGGATTGTGAATTGCTAGGGGTAAATTGCAGAGGGTATGTGATTTACTTTGGTAAGAAGCTGCAGCTGGTCTACACCCGGCAAAAGGGAACAATGCCGGGCACCTCGAGGACAAATTCACAGTTTTGGTACGCGGATCGACTGTTTCAATGTCGAATTATAGTGCTGGGGCAATGCAGGTTACTTTAGCTCTCATTTAAGTAGCAGACAATGCTTAATTGTGGAACTTGACAGGTGTTATAATGGTGAATTTGCAGAGAAATGGTATGTATGGGCGAAATGGGAGAATTATGGTGAATACCTGGATAAAATCGCTTAGAAAGCCTGTGGGCCGAACTGCGAAGGCTGAATGTAGCTGAGTTGATGAGTTGGCACGGTAACAAATTTGAATTTGGAGGTCCGGAGGCGATTTGGCAGTGAACCAGCGGCAACGGCTATGTCTTCTTCGCTTGAAAATGACATAAAACGGCCCAAACCGTGACTTTTAACGATAAGTTCGGAAAAAATGAGTAATTGGCGCCTTTCCGCCGATGACGTCAGCATGACGTCATGGCGAGCCCGGGTACGGAGGGTGACGTGGCTGCTGAGGTGTAAGCCAGCGTGGCCGGACACGGTGGCGGGCGGATAAGGTGGCAGGGCTACGTGGAGGGCCACGCGGTGCGGGGGCGGGAGATGGCGCTACGTCATGATGACGCATGGATGACATAAGGGGGAGGTGGTAACAGGGAAGGTGGTAAGCGGTTTCCCCGCACCACCATTGGGCAAAGGCGGTATCGGGGAGGGGGGCTCCGAACAACCCCGCCGCCTGCCACGCGTCCCATGTACGGGGCGGAAAACCACCGTTCCCCGGACGCTAAAGGTCGGCAGATCCAGATCTAAAAATACCCGCCCAACGTTGGATCGGGGGTGGCAGACGATGGACGGCTGGCGGGCCTCCCGATGGATCGTGCATGTTGGGGGGGTCCCGCCGGCGTATTTAAAATATTCAAATTAATATTTTGGGCGGAGAACTTTAGGTTTAAGGGTTTTTGTGGGTTTTTCGGGGCAAGGGTTAATCTGAAGGGGGAAGAAGGGTTAAAAAGTGGGTTTTAAGCAAAGGGAAGGGGTTTTTGTGGAATTCTTGAACAGAGGTGAGGTGAGGGCTTAGGGGGAGGTTATCACTCCAACCAGAGGTTAGAGCAATCCCATGACAGGGTTGACCATAGTCCCTGGTGGACTAATGTCTCCCTTTAGACAAACTTTATTCAGCTATAGTGCCTAAAAGGGAGGATATTTATACAAAGCTAGGGATTTATACACCATGGTGTTATAATAGTAGGGAAAAGGTAACATAGGGGATTTAGATAATAGAAGTCAGGGGTTAATATGGATGGAAAAGGTGAATGAGGAGTGAAATCACTAAGTTTATGTGCAGATAACTTAGCTTAGGGAGTAGATCAAAATGAAAAGAATTTTAGACAAGAAATGTGGCTTTTATAGGAGCAAGAACCAACATAAAACCTTAAATTCTTCCATGAATCTGTACTGATGAAGGGATGTTAGTAAATGCATGTGAAAGGGGAAAATGGGAAGTTAGACATGTTCCTTTGTTTTGCTGCAACATGATGGAGAAGAGAACCTTCTCAATCCACTGATATTCCTTTGCAAACATGTTATCAAACATTCACTTGAAGGGAATGAGATTTCTACAACCCCATTTACTTACCCATCTATTTCCTAGCATTTTTTGTTACTTCCTGGAGGGTGCACTTAGACTTGCAGACCCTTAAGTGCCTTTTCTTTTCTTTGGCTTTTTCTTTTGATTTTCTATCTAGAACTACCCTTATTGCTTCCAAGGTCCCAGATTAAGCAGTTGGGAACCTTACTTCTCTACCTAAGCTACTTGTCTGCCAAGGTTAAATAGTTTGGACAGACTTCTTTCTCTATTCTACAACAGAAAATTGAAATATGGTATGATCCAGATTAGGCTGTTGGACCACCCATCAAAATTTAGTCAACCTCAAGCTATGTACACACATTGTTTTCTCTTGGAAATATGGGATCTTTGCATCCCCAAAGCAGAGCATATTTGGACCTTTCTTTGCCAATCATGAAATATGAAACCTATTGGTATAGGTAGCTAACAGTATGCTTAGCTTATTCTCATAGTTAGTTGTTGAACTAATTTTGGTGTTGTTAATTTGCAAACATTGGTAGGGTTAATTAGTTTGTGTCCATTTGTGGATAGTTATAACAACAACATCATAGTGACAATAAGATATTCCAAAAATGCTGGAAACAAGTGGTTTTCACCTCATTTATCCCTTTCATGGATCATGGCTTGAGGAACACTTCCCATATAGCCCAAAAAAGATAAAATTCTTGCTTTTTTAGTAAACTAGGGTTTACTGCTAATTAGGCCATTATCTTTCAGTTTCATAGGATAAGTTGCAATTTGAATTTATGATCTTAGGATTTGCACTTATTTCATATTGCTTTTGTATTGGTTTCAAGCACTTCAATGCATGAACTTAGCAAATAAATGGTGACAACTCTATTTTCTTCTATTTGAGTAAAACCTTCTTGTTTTTAGATGAATTTATGTATAAATGCCAACAATGATGTGTGTTGTTGCATGATTTTCTACATTGCATGGAGACCTCATCCCATCAGCCTCATCCAAGCCATATCCACCCATGATTGCCAAAATCCACAAAGGTCTCAATTCAAATTCTTGTTTTATAAGGAAAGCTTGCCATTTCCATTGAGCAAATCCAACCATCATAAATATTTTGCTTGGGTTATGAGTAAGTGCCTACCACTTCCATGCCTTATTCCCTCCTTATTCACCTTTTCCAAGCTCCATCCCACCTTCTAGACCACTCCCTAAGCTTCCGACCTATTCTTGTAGTAGAAGAGGGGATCCTGTAGGAGAACTAATACATCTTATAGACATCTTGAAGGAAAACTTGTAGCAGCATGTTTTGAGCCCAAATTGAGAAAAATCATCACTAAAGCTAGGATTAGGCCCCTTCTTGACCTCTAAGCCATAATAACTATTGTACTCCTCTTCCTCAACACCTGCCTCCCCTACCAAAGAACAAAGAAAGATTATCATTTACATTTTTCAAGAAAAAATATAAAAGAAAAAGAGTTCTTTGTATTTATTCATGCACATAACAGTTAGTACTCTCTAGATCATATTTCATGCTTAGATTAGTTAAAACCTCACATGTGTTAAAGTAGGGTTCTTTTGCAAGCAAGGTATGATAGAAAGTAGATAGAGGATGTCATGTTATTTTGCAAGCATTTTTCAATCTTTCATTCTTGCAATATGCAACATTTCATTCTCCCAATTAGGGTAAATTTCCCCTCTCGAGTTGGTAATCATACTTCTTCTAGTCAATAGAAGGTTGGTTTGAGAAACCCTAGCGGTTTATCGCCCCAGCTCAATAGTGATAAAGAGTAGACCAATTACATTTATTTGTGTATACTGTTGAAAATTGGCAACAAGAAATTGCTAAAAATGGAAGTGCTAAAAATAACACTGCTAAAAATAGCAGTTTGGGCATCAATGTTGGATTGGGCAACAGGGAATGAAAAATGGAAGTGCTAAAAATAGAAGTTCCATTTTTAGCAGTGCTGTGTGGATTCCTATTTTTAGCAGTCCCTCGTCTAACTATAGGAAGTAAATTCGAATTTGGTCTTACCAGTAGTTTGAATATTAATTAATTAATCCAGTTTGAGTTAATTAGTTAAGGAAAATCAAACTGGAAGTCTTTGTGAGAACATGCAATAATTTCTCCATTGATTGGGGAATGTGTCCTTGATTTGCTCCACTGATTGAGGAATTAAGGATGAGTTCTATATTGAGAGGATTAGTTGACTTAGTTTAACTTAGTCAAGTTCAGTTAGATTAATTTAACAAGTTGTTAAATTAATGAGATTCAGTTTGTTGATGCTTGCATGCATGTAACAACTGGTATTTTCAGATAACTGAGTATTCACTAATGGATAACTGATGCATGTTAGTTCAGACAGAGACCCAGTTGAGATCAGAGAAGGGACAATGTACTATCAGTTGGATGAATATTTTTCCTATAAAGGAAGCTCACCCATGATGAGGATTTATCTCCTTCAGGTTTGTGCAGTTATTTCAGAGGTTAGTGTTGTGTGTGAGGTGAGAATTACATAGGTTGCAGCTGGAGGACCCAGGAAAAACTATGCATAGAAATAGGAGGCTTGGAGGGAAAAGGAGAAGGTTTGTGAGAAGCCTTTGACTGTCTATGAGCAGCAAAGGGATTGTACTGAGAGTTGGATAGCTTCCAAGCTAAGGGTTTGTGTAATCCGGACATATTTCCACCTGTATGATAATACAGAGATGGGATTTTAGGTTGGTGCTTTCCCCTAGTTATATCTTTTGTGTTATGTGTGTTTGATTTCTCCATATTAGTTATATGTGTTCTTATTGATGTTGCTCGTGTTTGATTAAGCTTCCGCTAAATTGGTTGTAGAAGTAGATCTAGTATTATGCTTTAGTACATTGCATATATCAGTTTGATCTACAAGTGGTGAAATTTCTACATGGTATTAGAGCTAGCTAATTTGTAGAAAAATTCTACATGGTATTAGAGCTAGCTAATGTGTAGGAACATTCTACATGGTATAAGAGCACAAGTGATCAAGGAAGAACAATATACAAGAAGAGGAGATTTCAAAGTTTTGAGTTTTGGGCCGAGAGTTTGCAGAGCAGATCTGAAATTTTTTATATAAAATTTTCAGAAAAAAATAGAATATTTGGACTCCTTGCAGAAAAATACCCAACAAATAAAAAAAAAAAAAAAAGAATCAGCTGAATCAAAGTTCGGAGCAGGGAGATATCGTTGATTTAAAGTCAGCTCTTTTTCCAAAAAATTTCATGATGGCAGGAAATATGAAACAGATTTGTGTGCTGGTCAAGAACCTGTATGCTCTTGAGGTTCAAGATGCATGCAAAGCCTTGAGTAGCAAGGCAACTGATGGAGACTTGGTGGTTGAGAGGGAGGGTATGTTACCTCTCAACATGCAGTGCCAGAAGAAGTCTCAGACGATTGTGGGGGAGCCACGATTGGTGCAACAGCTTCAGGAGGTTATGGAGCAGCCACAACAGGGGAAGCTGAGTGGAGATCAAGTAGAGACATATACTCATGCAGATACCTCCAGTAGGGGGAAACTTCAAGCTAGGTGGGCAGAGGGATCACATGCAACCATACCTCCAGGTAGGAGGTGGAGCGATATAGAGTGATTGTCCCAAGGAGGAGGGGAAGGATCCTTGAGGTACCCAACCTCTTGGATGAGACCTTGCTACAGGAGCCCCAATGTGGAGTAGTAGGAACTGACTGATTAGTTAGAGAAAGATGTGGATGGAGCAGTAGAGAGCTACAACGCAAGGAATCCTAGGATAGCACAGAGCATGCAGGCTGCAACAATGCGAGAGGCACAAGTGTGTTGCACAGTGTAGGGTAGCACAGAGAAGGGTGCAGCGGTGCGAGATAAATGGAGATTTTGTAGTAGCGCAGAGGTCAGAGAGGGAGCACTTTTCAGTAGTAGGTACAGCTTCAGCATCAGAGTATGTTTCTAGCCCAACAGAGAGGTCAGTTGGGAGTTTTTTTTGTTCCGAGAGTTGCTGGAGCAACCACACTTGGTAGATGTGTTGCATGCAGAACATTCCAGAGGTATAGGATCGGGTTCGAGAGGAAGCCTTTCTTGTTGAGAGGGAGTGTTGAAAATTGGCAACAAGAAATTGCTAAAAATAGCAGTTTTGGCATCAGTGTTGGATTGGGCAACATGAAATGAAAAATGAAAGTGCTAAAAATAGAAGTTCTATTTTTAGTAGTGCTGTGTGGATTCCTATTTTTAGCAATCCCTGGTCTAACTATAGGAAGTAAATTCAAATTTGGTCTTACCAGCAGTTTGAATATTAATTAATTAATTCAGTTTGAGTTAATTAGTTAAGGAAAATCAAACTTGAAGTCTTTGTGAGAACATGCAATAATTTCTCCAGTGAATGGGGAATGTGTCCTTGATTTGCTCCACTGATTGAGGAATTAAGAATGAGTTCTATATTGAGAGGATCTATTGACTTAGTTTAACTTAGTCAAGTCTAGTTAGATTAATTTAACAAGTTGTTAAATTAATGAGATTCAATTTGTTGTTGCTTGCATGCATGTGACAACTGGTATTTTCAGATAATTGAGTATTCACTCATGGATAACTAATGCATGTCAGTTCAAACAGAGACCCAGTTGAGATTAGAGAAGGGACAGTGTACTATTAGTTGGATGAATATTTTTCCTATAAAGGAAGCTCATCCATGATGAAGATTTATCTCCATCAGGTTTGTGCAGTTATTTCAGAGGTCAGTGTTGTGTGTGAGGTGAGAATCACACAGGTTGCAGCTGGAGGACCTAGGAAAAAATGTGCATAGAAATAGGAGGCTTGGAGGGTAGAGGAGAAGGTTTGTGAGAAGCCTTTGACTGTTTATGAGCAGCAGAGCGATTCTACTGAGTGCTGGATAGCTTCCAAGCTAAGGCTTTGTGTAATCCAGACATATTTCCACTTATATGATAATACAGAGATGGGGTTTTAGGCTGGTGCTTTCCCCTAGTTATATCTTCTGTGTTATGTGTGTTTGATTTCTCCATATCAGTTATATGTGTTCTTATTGATGTTTCTCATGTTCGATTAAGCTTCCGCTAAATTGGTAGTAGACGTAGATCTAGTATTATGCTTTAGTACATTGCATATATCAGTTTGATCTACAGGTGGTGAAATTTCTACATGGTATCAGAGCTAGTTGATTTGTAGAAAAATTCTACATGGTATTAGAGCTAGTTGATGTGTAGAAAAGTTCTACAAAATTTTACATATACAACATTATCACCTCCAAGTTTGTACGAACCCCGGGTTGATGAAGTAAATTGGGTAGCCCCAGGAGTTGCAGCATCCTTGCTGCAATACTGGTGCTCATCAATTGGGCTCCCCGATGTGGTTCCATGTTCAGCAGGGCTCCTTGATGTTGTTCCAAATTAATCTAAGCTCTCTGATGTTGTTGAGGGTGGTAGCTTGGGCTCCCTTCCAATGCCAAATCATTATTCTTTTATATATGAAAGTGTTCAACATATGAGTAGAATTCAAGCAGAGATGAGAAGATATGAGCATGGATAACTAGATATGAGTGGGGATGAGCAGATATGAGCAAGGATGAGTAGATATGAGCATGGATAACTAGATATGAGCGGGGATGAGCAAGGATGAGTAGATATGAGCAAGGTTGAGTAGATATGAGCAAGGATGAGTAGATATGAGAAAATATGAGCAAATATGAACAAATATGAACAAATATGAGCAAAGATGACATTTGTTGATGATATATTTGTGATGGGAGATATGTTGCAATCAATAATTTCTCTCTGGCTGAGGGGGAGTGTTTATTTGGTAGCACAGAGAAAAATTCCCTCCTTTGGACAATCTTTCTCATCAGGGAAAACCCATTCTATTCCTTGGAAGAAGTTAATTTGGTTAAGGAAAAATACATTTTTAATATGGAAACCCTCTTGTGCACAAAAGGACAGGTCAGCCCAAAAGAGAAATTAGACACCTTTGGATGACTATAAATACAAGTCAAGTGACCATGATTTAGAGACAACCATCAAGCATTCTTATTTTCTCTTCTTTGGTTTTGGCTCACACAAATCTGAAATTTGTTCACAAGGAATTTGTTCGTACATGTCTGAAATTACAAGGTCTGAAGCTTGCATGTGTGATTAGGGTTTTTGACTCATAGCCATAGGGTTTCCACACAAAAATTTTAGTTGTAGACACACGCAAATGAGCCTCTATGTGCGGCTGGAAAGTTTTAGTTGCATTCATATCTCTCTCTTCGTGTGGTTGAGACCTAGGGTTTCATTTGATAATTGGCCATAGATTTCGACAGTTGACTATAGATGTTGACACTTGACCACAGGATTTTGAATCATGGTTTTGATTAGTATTCTTGTTGGGTTCATCTCTAGGATATGATTTGATTAATTTTGCTGGATAATCTTGTGAATAAATAAATGGATTATTTTATTCTTTCTTTGTTGAACATATTATGACAATATAATAAGAAGAAGAATTTGAAAGGGTTTTCCTCCTTGTATGTTTTTTCCCTGGTCTCCAACCAATCCTAGTGTCTCTATGTGTGAATTATTTTCTTCTATTGTTCCTTTATGTTTCACTGCATTGTTGATGATATTTTTCTTTCTACATAGTTGCATATGATGTAACGATGTTATAATTTTGTGGGGTGAATTAAATGTGTAAATGATGAAATGGAATTATCTAAAGAAAAGAACATCCTTAAGAAAAATTAACAGAGGTGATTTTCCTCAATACAATAAATTGTTCACCATTAGAGGCCTCTCAACCTCTGGCCTTATCCCTTAATCTTATATAATGGGAGTTCGGGTGGCCACCCTCATTTGTATTTTTTTTCTAGTAAATCATATTTGTATAATTTTTGTTGGTTTACAGTCATCAGGATCTCCAAGTAGATGTGAATTGGAGTATATTCGAAATGAGCAAGGATAGGATGACGTATGTGCAACCCTGGGTTCTCTTAGTAGATTGAAATGGGGCATAGTTTAAAAAAATTTGAGGTCATGATAATGTGTGTGTAGGGAGGGCCCACTGGGTTCTTTCCTATAGGTTTTTTAAAAGACTTAGGGTCATCATGATGTGTGCACGAGGAGGACCCGCTAGGTTCATTCCTACAAGTTGTTCAAAAGAGTGGGGTTGTGATGACGTTTTTGTAGGGAGGATCCACCAGGTTCATTCCCTGTCAGTTGTTGAAAAAGAGTCAGCGCCATGATGATGTGCGTGTTGGAAGGACCCACTAGGTTATTTATCTATTGGTCCTTGGATGGAGTCGAGGCCATGATGATGTGCGTACAAGAAAGACCCATTGGGTTCCTTATTTGCAAGTCATTGGATGGAGCTAGGTTTGTGATGACGTGTGCGCATGAAGGACCCACCAAGTTCTTTATCTGGGATTGTTGGATGGAGCCAGGGATGGTATGATGTTGATGGATAGACTAGCCATAATAGCGATTAGTCATAAAGCACGATGGGATCTGGCTGGTGAAGCCCATGGCCTTATGCACTTGTGGAAGGTTCCAATATGCTAAGGCACATCTACGTGGATGCCACATGGGTACCATGTGGCTGTTCTTGTTAACACAAACAATTTGGTTGGTCAAACTTTAGTTGTGTATAAATTTTGATCCAAGAGTTTGATTTATATAAAATTTATATTATTGGAAAGCCCTCAATGAGTTGAATATGATTTTGATATCAATATTTAATTCTTCTAATTTTAGTGTAGGAGGATTTATTTTTGTAACCTCATATTCATATCAAACCATGGAGGTTAGGTAATTATGAAGTAATACCTCCCATCACCTGAGAGGCCTTGAAGGGTGGGAAGGAGTGTTACAGTGTGGTATCAAATTGAGGGTTATACACTAGACCTTTTGAGATAAAATTTGGCACTCTGACACAAAGTAGCAGAGCGCCCAAAATTAGTAGTCAAACTAAATGGGCCTAGAAAGATAGTGTTATAAGCTCTGTTAGGTATTTCATATACTTGTATTTAGACTGATAATTGATTATGTATGCATATGTGTACTCATTTTGAAATGTTAACTTTTGTGAATGCTAAGATGATAAATTTCTTGTATTTGTTTCTTTAATTGGTATACTAACATGATATTGTGTGTCTCAGTTATTTCCACATCAACATGCTTATTTTAGACATTCCAAGGTAATGGGTAATTATTTCTTTAATTGAATTTTTAATTAACTAAAAGTCATATGTATATGACAACACATACAAAGGCACCAAGGAATATAGGGAAATCAAGCTATAAGCAACAGAATGGTGTAGTACAACACTAATAAATCTCAACATTACCAGGAAGAAGAATTATTTGGGAAAAGGAGAGAGGATGACTCCCCTGATTGGATGGATACCCCTAGAATTTTAAGGGATGAGCTGAGAAGTCGTAATACTGACAATGAAAATATTTTCAAAGCTCAAAAGAAGCAGATAGAAGTATATGTAGTAATATTACAGAGCCTATTAGACTTGCAAATACAAAAGCAACATAAGCTAGGTGCTAGCTACCTTAAAAAACATAAATCCAAGTAGATCCCATTTGAATTTTGGAGGCATGAATCAGAGGCTAATAGAGTAAAAGGTAGAAAATCTAAGAAGAAGCATAAATAAGAAAGTGAATATATAGTGAGGGGAGGAACTCCACTCAGTACTCCAGAGAAGAATAGGAAGTCATGAGGAATTATCTAGTGTTTCCCTAAGAGATGTCATCAATGGAGTAGGAATGGGAGAAACTTAATGCCATAGGAATTTAAGAATGAAAATCCTCCTACCTTTGATGGAGAGGTCAAGAAGGTTGAAGAGGAAAAAGCATGATTATTGGCAATGAAGAAGTACTTTACAGTACATGATTGATCTAAGAGCATGAAGGAAAGAGTAGTCGTGTTCAACTTGAAAGGTGGTGGGAAGGCATAAGGAATGTCAAGGATATTTGAGGGAAAGAGTTTTCCTCGAGGAGATTTGAGATATATTTCCAGGAGAAGTACCTATCTGAAAGGTCCTATAATGACAAGGTTAAAGAGTTTCATGAGCACAAATTTGGGAAAATTCCAACTAATGAGTACACTAATAAATTCTTGGATTTGTTGAGGTATGTACCTTATATCAAGGATGAGAAAGTAAATATTTAGAGGTAGCTTGGTGGGTTTCCACAGGTTTATAGGGATAGGATTGAGTTTGATAAGCCAAAAACATCAAAGGAAACCATCTGGAAGGTGAAGTATTTATATGAAAAATCCAAGCATAAAATTGAATTCCAAGCTGATTAGAAAACAAAAGGTAGACCCAAATTTAAGGGAAAAGGGAAGAAATATTCAGGAAACCAGCCATGAGGAAGGAATGTGAAGTTCACCTCTCCTGAAAAGGGTGAGATTTAGTAGAAATCTACTATTACTAGTGGAGATCATTTCTCTAAGCCTAGAAGAGAGGAAACCAAGGGGTTCATAAGAGGACCCATACATTGCTGAAAATGTAAAGAAAACCATATGTAGAAGGACTATCCTTAGCAATAGCAGAATGGCCTAGGATTGTAAAATGTGCAAGAAGCATAGAAGTTGAGTGTGGTGGCTCATAGCATGGCACAAATCTATGCCACGTTGGACAATGGGAAGGATGATCATCAAGATTCATAGAGATGGAAGTGATGGTCGTTAAGTAAAATATTTTTATTTTTATTGATCGAAACTCTAATTTAAATTATGTTAACCTAAAGTTCATAGAAAGGTGTGCATTGTAGCAAAAGGCCCATGAAAAATTATGCTTGGCTCAGTTAGTAATGGGAACCAAAAGGAAGTTGTGAACATGATGGAATCATGCTAATTGGTGATAAATGACATGCCCATGATAGTCAATTTGAATTTGTTGTCGTTGGGATCATATGATGTGCTAGTTAGAATGGATTGGTTAGTGGCCCACAAGACTAAATCCACAGCTATATCAAGTCATCAAATGTCTCAGCGGTGAAGGAGAAAGAGTGATGTTTTGGGGGATAAGAAAGATAGTGACTATTTGGTACATATCAATGTTGTAAATGAAAATATTCTACCTCTTTAGATGTTGTCCAGGTGACGAGTGAATCAACAGACAACAGGGACAAGATGTAAGAGAATATGATATTAAGACAATTCAATGATGTATTTCCTAAGGAAATATGAGGATTACTATCAAGAAGAGAAATCAACTTCTCAATCAAATTATTACCAAACAATGTCTGTGCCAAGAGCTCCATATCATGTGAGCACACTAGAGTTGGTGGAGCTAAAATTTAAATTGAAGGAACTACTATAAAAAGGGTATATTAGACCCAGTTTATCACCCTATGAAGCCCCAATGATATTTGTGAAGAAAAATGATGGAACATTGCAGTTATGCATTAACTGTAGGAAGCTAAATTAATCCACAATAAATAAAAGTATCTTCTGCCTAGGATTGATGAATTATTTGATCAACTAAGAGGTGGTGCAGTGTTGGCTGCATGGGGCCTGACCCAGGTTTAGCGTTAGTTAACCAAACAAATCCCTACACTACTGGCCCTTTCGACATCTGCCCATAAGGCGTGGACCGAAGTCTTACCCGAAGCAGTATGGGGGGATGGTAGAACTAAGCTTTCGCACCCTAAGATGGTTGTGATGTCGGTTTATACCCTCTGCTCTTTCTTTCGCATAGGTCTTTAAGTTCTAGGTCTCTGTCAATCTAGCCCTTTATTTCACCATCAGTACCTCCATGAAGGAGTACGATTGACCTTTGCGCAGCCCTAACCTGCAGTAAGGTACTTTCGCGCTGCTATGACAGCATATTGTACAGGTTCCCAAGTTATCTCAAGTGTTTTACTTATCTTATTAAACAATTCACAGTTAGCACCACATTAAAAAATATCCTTACTTGCGTTTGATTAACTAAAATAGTCACATACATTCGTGCATCGCATGAACATTGTAAACTAAATCCAAAGTGTGATATAACCAGATGTATTAACAAGAAATAGATACACAGAACTTTGCAAAATACTTCTCTTTATTGATATCTTCAGATTCTTATAGACTCTATCTGCCCTATGGACACAGCTGCAGGGGTCTGTGCACTTAGCTACGAACTTTCACCCTAGGCCTCTGCACACTCAGCTGCAGAGCCTCTACCTACGCTAAGACTCGAACTTACTTAGACTTTGCCTTCAAGACTCTTTACTCCATTCTTCTCTAAAGACTTCTTCCTTATGACTACTTAGAGCTTACTTAGTTAGCTCTTTTTATACAATCCCATGGTCTGTGGACCATGGGTAGCTCTTTACAACCGAATTCACAGTTTACAAAATAAGGGTGGACAACCCTTTATGACTCATGACACCTTCACGCTCCGCGACCACAAAATCCGGAGACTTTACAATTTTATTACAAAACTTGACCCAAAACATTGGCTTTTAGCCCCAAAACTGTCCTTGGGGGATGTCGTTCCCAACAGGTCCCCAAAACAAACATCGTGACTCGCCAT
This sequence comes from Pinus tabuliformis, assembly GCA_031772625.1. NCBI lineage: Eukaryota > Viridiplantae > Streptophyta > Pinopsida > Pinales > Pinaceae > Pinus > Pinus tabuliformis. The sequence continues at coordinate 488,235,039 of CM062807.1, read as the reverse complement.
TGAGTCACTCTGCAGGCGCGAAGATCTTAGCACGAAGACCTCCCAGCTCGACCTTTATGACCACAACCTCAACAGTGCATTGTGCGGCCACCTGCTTTGCTTCTTCAACCATCTACTCGGTCACTTCTCCTAAATTGTCAGTCTGAAGCTTCTTCTGAGTTGCTTGTAGAGTCACAAGTTTTCCTTCAATAGAGGCCGTAAGTGCATAAGACTCATCCAGCCAAGGCTTCAGTCGTGCCTTCAACACTACCTCCTTGTGCTGCACATCATCTACCTATTCTTTCAACTGTTTTGCCTCCTGCACCTGTTCGCGCTGTGAATTTTACCTCATCATAGCATTGTTGTAGTTGTCACGCTTCTGTCTCTAGTCACTGTACATTAGGGTCCTCCTACAGGCTCATTAGGACCTTGAACGATTGTTCAAAAAGTTGTGTGTAGTTTGCTACTGCATTGTCGACCGCTGATATTGCCTCTGTAACAACGGTTGCACGCTGCTCCTTTACTTCTGGGGGAGTTGAAGGCTGGGCCTTCAATGTAATTCTGTAATCTATAGGTTCAACTCCAGATGAACCCGAGCCATCTCTGTGTGAGCATCATGCACCCCTTTAGCAAGCTTGCGGATGTGCACCTCGACTGGTTCTTCCTTGGGAATGGTCAACTCTGGGACCATTCGGAATGCCTCCTCCACGACCTGAATTATTCGCTTATTTTGGGTAGTTACCTCGGTCATGACGGTAAGGGAAAAGTATCATTGTAGGGCAATCTACTCATTGTTAATCCTCTGCTTGCTAATCACCTATAAATCTCGGTGTTCGCGGGCCCTCAGATCCACGATCACTCCATCGTGCAATAGGTGGAGTGCCTCGCCAGGGAGCACTGCCAGATTCAACCCCACTCCCTTGAGGGTGCTGACAGTGGGCATGTCAGCTTCATTCTCTATGGTCAGTACTCCATCGGGCAACACTATCGCACTGCAGACCTTCACGCGGAGCATCTTGGTAGCTTCTGAAGTGTCGATAGCGAGGCTGGTGGACACCATGTTAGCCTCTGACGCATGGGTCTGCAGCTCCTGTAGACCTGTCTGGATGGCCCCCAATATTAGTTGTTGCTACTGCTCAAACTACTTTAGGGCCTTCATAGTGAAATCCCGCACCGTGTCTCCAATGTCTTGCAGATCACCCTTTGTAAAGGTGATTGGGTCCAATGACGTCTTAGTGGCCTTGGATTTCTTCCTCGACCCTCCTTTCTCTCGTTCCCTTGGATGCTTGATATGGGTAGACGTCACCCGTGGGTCCGTATCATGCTAATATGTTTTCTCATCCATCTCTTCTTCTGTCTTGGGTGAAGGTGAACTCGCGCCATTGTCAGAGCCCCACTCTGTTCCATGTATCTGCTTCTCCGTCTAATGAGCGGCATCGCGCTGCACCTTGGCCTTATCAATAGCCTTCTTCCTCCTCTTCTTTAGCCAGCTGTGCAATCTTGAGCTTAGCCTCCTCCTTCTTGCACTGCATAGCGGACTTGCTCACCCCCACTACCAAGTCTAATGTAGTGCGCCACTCTGTAGGCCAATGATCAAGCACTACATCAATTGCGTCGTTTGTTGCCAAGTAAGGCAAGTCATACCATATCTACACAGGGTCCTTCCGTGCCCTGATCCACACATGGTGAAAATCTGCCTTAAACTCTGTGTAGCCCTCTAGGTTTCCAAACACAGTAGGTGACAACCATGGTTTGTGATTGATGGCCATGTGGATTTTCATCTCCATAAAGATCCAGAAGATCTTGATGTCCTTGATCTGTTGTGCATCCTTGGTCGCCCATAGCAAAGCGTACTTTTCTTCTTCTGGTAGGTCTAGCATGACTGAGGGGAATTGACTGTCCTCTAGTGGCTCCCATGCCACCAACACAATAGACAGAAAGAGCCACATGTAGTGGATAGTCTTGCTGAGCTCCTTTGCCTCGTGACAGTTCGCAAGGAACTCACCATAGAGATAATGTGCAAAATTGAACTAGAATCCTTTGGTGCATTGGTCTGCTATCATGATGACAGGTGCCAACACCTCATCAGTGGGACACTTCCTCATCACCTTCCCTACCAAAATCTACGTGGCCACCTTTACAGCAGGGTCACTGATACTTGATATGTCATATCCATGCAACGTCTTCACAAGCTTAGATTTCTCCTTCATGGCCTCCCCAAGGGCCTACTTGCCACCTTTTTCGCCAAACATCATAGCCTGATTTTCTCCTATGTAAGTGTTGGGCACAGGATCCCCCAAGGGTAGTTTTGGGGCTTAAAGTCCATATTTTGGTCTAACTTTGTAATCTAAATGTAAATACTCCACATTTTTGAGGGTGCAAAGCGTGTAGATGTTAAAGAGTCTTAGGGTTGTCTGCCCTTATTTTGATAATTTAATGTCAGCTGTAGAAGATCTACCCATGGTCTACGAACCATGGGATTATATAAATAGAGCCAAGATCTAAGTATTAAGATGTAGCATGAGCATCTAAGCAATGGAAGTAATAAAGAATTGAGAGATAGTTCAGAAGTAGAAGTCTAAGTTTTGGGTCATAACATAGGTAGAGGCTCTACCGCTGAGTGCATAGAGGCCTACAAGTTCACAGCTGAGTGTGCGGACCCTTGCAGCTGAGTGCAGAAGGTGAGTCAAGTATGCAATTATCTAGAATTATCAATAAAGAAGAGTATTCTATCACTTTTGCGTCTTTCTTTCCTGTCTATGCATCTAATATATTGGGTGTGAATTTCACTTCTAATGCTTATATATATAATTGTATTGGTTAAGTGAACGTAAGTAAGAACATCTGTTTACGTGAAGCTAACTAAGATCTGTTAATAAGATAAGTAAGATACTTAGCCCAGTTTAGGAGATATCGTACTTCAGCCCCTAGTTAGGGCTGTGCGGTAACCGAATATAACATTTCGTGAAGGTACTAAATGATAGAACAGAGGGATAAGCAACATGCGTGAAGGTAGGAATAGTTGGAATAAACCAACATCACAACCATCTCAAGGGTGCATAAACTTGGTTCCAACATCCCCCCATACTGCTTCGGGTGAGACTTCAGTCTGCGCTCCGCGGGCTGATGCTGAAAGGGCCAGTAGTCTAGGGATTTGTTTGGCTAACTAACGCTCAACTTGGGTCAAGCCCCCTCAAGCCAACAAATGGTTCCATTGTCGGGACCAGAATCTGCATAAAGATGTGTGATTTCGTATCATTGGAATCCAACTAAGAAAGAAATCGAAGGCTGGTTGGACAAAAGGATTCACGAGTTCGTGGCATAGGAAAATAGTAACCCGTGACTGTCAAAAGACCAGTTGTTAGAGAACTACTTGTATATAGAGATCCATGAAATCTTTTTCATGTCCTTCCCTACTGAGCTATACGAGTTGATAGCGAAGCTAGCATATAACCAAGGAAGGTGGAAACTTGACGGTCCTATTGTGTGGAACCCAGAGCTAGTGTGAACGTTGGAAGCATCAGAGGATAAGATCGTGCGTGCCATTGATCATTGGCTCATTCGTATTATAGGAGGATTTGTTACTATGTTCACAGTTGATACCTCAATTAGCTATAGCAAGGGAGAGCGATGCTTTTTCAAAGGACCGTGAGGTAGGTACGTAAAATCTTTGAATACTTGGATTAAAATGTTGTTGTGTGAAAAGCGGGTTATGCAGTTACCTTGATGTTCGGGTCTATGCGAAGTGGAAGAATTTACAAAAACAAAGGAAATAAGGGTCTAGAGCATAACCCCTTAATTTCACCTCTGCGAGGGGATGAAGAAGGTATCGCGAAGGTCTCTCCAAGAAGTTATATTCAGTTGATAAGACAAGGGTTTTTGCGAATACCACCTCCACCCACACCACCACCGGCTTCGCCTCCATCAACTCCAACTTCACCCGTACCATCTCCACCTCCACCTCCACCGTGATTCAGTATGGCAAGCACAGCGAAGTTGCCCTTGTGCAAAGGCTTGGGAAATGAGGATCCAGACCAATTCTAGTTCATTGTGAGGGCTGTATAGGAAGCTCAATGTGTTACAGATGACCATGTAAAGAAAGTGTCACTGGTTAGTGCTCTGCAAGATCATGCGCTAACCTGGTATATTAAGTACTCCAGTGATAACCTGAATGCTAAAGTAGCAGACATCCAAGCAACACTGAATAGGGAATTTAGCAGGCCTAAATCTAAAGTGCAGTCGAATATTGGATTCAAAGAGATCACGATGCTATCGGAAGAGACGCTTTGGGAACTAGATCAAAGGCTGAAATGTATGATCCGTGAAGCCAACATGAATTTGATAGATGGACAACATCACGAGTGGTTTGTGGCTTCGCTACTACCACACCTAAGAAGTGCGTTGTCGCAGCAGAAGATAAAAACTTAGGTAGAAGCCTTGGATATTTCCATGAGACTACACGAGACTTCGATGCAGGATCCTAATCTAGGAGTCTAGCAGATCCATGCACAACTGAAGAATCTGTGCCATGAGATGTAGAGTCTGAAATAGGACAGGACGGTTCGACTAGAAGTGTGCGAGGAAGTATGGTGCTTGAAATGCAAGAGTCAGGGTAATGACAAGGAACATTGCATGGTCTTTACAAAATACCTTGCAGGAGGATGATTGATGCCTCTAACACCGGAAGCTTAGGAAGGGCCTAGCGCAACATCTGCTTTATGGTGCACTATCTGTCAAATAGCCGCAAAGCATGCCACAGATAACTGCCACTTGTTACAGAAGTATACGCAAACTCCGCAACAGTTGTTCTAGAAATTTTGTAGGTTGGTGGGACATGACGAGCGTACTTGTAGGAGCCATGAATTGATGATGGATAGAACACCCACCTATAGAGCTCAGGCTGAAACGCTGCCCCTTGAACAGAATGCATGGATGGCGTGAACAAGATTTCAGGGGCGTGAACAAGGCTGAGGTGGAGGAGGACCCGTTAGAGGTCGCAGACAGTTGATTTGCTAAAATTACGGAGGGCTAGAAAACTATGCCCGTGATTGCACTAATCCAACGTGTCCGTCGTGCAAGTATGTTACGTTGTTTGATCATGAAATAGAAGATTGTCCTATGCTGAAATCCAAGATTTGTGACAAAGTAGCACTACGACCTCCCCCGACTCAGAACTTGCATATGATGAGGTATGAGCCGCGCGAGGAAGATCTGAACGTAAATATAGTGCTCCGAAGTGGAATCGCGACGGGCGATGACAAAGGGAAACAACTAGAAGACAACATCTGGGTTCGCAAGGCCCTAGCGAAAGAGGCTGAGTTTGATTTTGAGCATGCTCGGGAAACCTTCATGGAAGCTAAGAAGAGCTTCGCCGAGGCCTCCACTTCAGGAAGCAAAGATAAGCCTGAGCCAGAGATGGACCCCGCTATGCTCACTACTTTCTTGGAAACCTGTATGAAGTTACTGCACGATAGTAAGGCTGTGAAAGGGTTACAGGAACTCATCAACAGATGTGGTGGGGCCACACCAGGAGAACTGCATGTAGTCCGCAAGATCAAGAAGCATAAAACAAGGACAGGGTGTGAAATTAGATTTATCGTGCAGATCAAAGAATACGAGATGGATCAAGCCATTCTGGATTTGGGATCAGATGCGAATGTCTTAATGAAATAGACATGGGAGCGAACGGGGAGTCCTACGCTACAATGGTCTCCGATTCAACTGAGGATGGTGAATCAACAAAAAATCGTACGCATGGGGCGACTACAGGGGGTGACCGTGGATATTGAGGGAGAAAGTGAGCTGTTAGATTTTGAAGTAATATAGATTGTTGATGACAACAATCCCTACCTTGTGCTCCTGGGAATGGACTGGGCTACTAATATGAACGGGGTAATCGATCTGAATAAGCAAAAGATGATGTTTGAGAAGAAATCATTGCGTGTAATAATACCCTTGGATCCTACTGAAGGATCACGCTATACTGAACCAGTCTATGACAATGAGAGTGAGGATGATCTGGATTGCATCTATAATATAACAGCGTGAGACCAAGACTAGGTGAATTCCATCGTGGATGGATGGATTACATGGGAGCATGAGAGCTCCTGCACTTCAGATTCTAACGAAGAAGTAGAATGATGGAAGAATCAGTTACATGAAGTAACTACGTTGAATTGCAATATGACAACTCGGTTTTTGCATTGTGTGTCATCAGAAGAAAGGAATATGCCTACTTATGATGGTCTAAATGAGTTAGATACCTTCATGGATTCATTTGAAAGGGAGGTGCTAGAAAAACATCACTTCGAGGCCTTGGACTAGGTACTACGTGCTACACCCACAAGATGGTGGGGTATGCATAAAGGAAGCTTTGATGATTGGTGGGAATGTAGGAGGATGATGCAAGCATGATCTGGGAAGCCTATGATGTGACTAACAGATAATGATGATGGACAGAATGATCTGCATGCGCATCTGGCCAAGTGGACATAGGCCTATGGAGAGAAGCCCCTACTGAAGCAAATGCATATGTACTCCATGCTAAAGTACTTGGTCAATAAGCCTGTGTTGGGGGGGCCGCATCTGCAGATGGATTTTATTGTTCAAGGAATACAATTTTGAAGTTGTTGTAAATCCTGGATGATTGAACGCGGGACGAGATCACCTGTCGCACATCAAGACAGGGGAGGAACCTACTAGTTTAGAGGAAGGATTGCCT